>JAWNNJ010000235.1:0-184662 GCA_035045125.1 Hypselothyrea guttata
CCTTTAAGCCCTTTAAATCCCCGGGTCTAGATGGCATTTCTCCATCTCTCCTGCAGAAAGGGCAGGACGAGCTACTAAGTAGCCTAAGGAGAATTATGATCAGCAGTCTGGCGCTAGGGCACATCCCAGACGCATGGAACAAAGCTCGGGTAGTCTTCATCCCCAAGATCGGGAAGAAAGACATAGCCAATCCCAAGTCCTTTAGACCCATCAGCTTGACATCGTTTCTCCTGAAAACAATGGAGAAGCTGGTGGACAGTAATATCAGGAGAACATTGTTAAGAGACAAGCCTCTACAAACAACGCAACACGCATACAGAGCGGGACGATCTACGGATACTGCACTTTATCAACTCTGCAGGACACTCAAACATGCAGTTGATAATAAGGAGGTTGCTGTGTGCGCCTTCCTAGACATCGAGGGCGCTTTCGATAATACCTCACATGATGCAGTGAGGGTAGCCCTGGACAGAAGAGGCCTTGACTCCACCACAAGCAGATGGATTCAGGCGTTATTGAGGACAAGACACGCTACCTCAACTCTTGGTGAGAATGTAGTTACGGTACTAACCAAGAGGGGATGCCCGCAAGGAGGGGTGCTCTCCCCTTTGCTATGGAGCATCCTGGTGGATGAATTACTCAGCAGGCTTGCGAGTAAAGGCATACAATGCCAAGGCTATGCCGATGATATCGTGATCATCGCTAGAGGAAAATACGAGGAAACACTTTGCGACATAGTACAACTAGGACTTAAAGAAACAAAGAAATGGTGCGAAGAGGTTGGGCTCAATCTAAACCCAAATAAAACAGTAATAGTCCCATTTACTAGAAGGTACAAACTGCAAAGAATGAAGCAGCTAAGACTGGGAGGCTGCAATATAGAAACCAGTCAGGAAGTTAAGTATCTCGGGGTAACCCTTGATAGCAAACTCAACTTTGGAAAACACGTGAACAACACTGTCAACAAATGTCTCAGGGCCATGTTCACATGCAGAAGTATCGCCGGAAAGTCGTGGGGAACCTCCCCACAAATAATACGATGGATATACCTCATGGTCATAAGACCGATGCTAACATATGGAGCGATTGCTTGGGGTGACAGAACCAAGCTTATCACAACCAAAAGACAGCTCCAAAGACTACAGAGACTGGCGTGTGTCTGTATTACGGGTGCCATGCGGACCTGCCCGACGCAAGCACTCGAAGTCCTACTAGAACTCACCCCACTCCACATAGCAGTCAGCATACAACAAAGGGCAACATTAATTAGACTGGCAGCTTTGGAACAGGATGGAGACAAAGTCGTAAGCAGCAATGATTTTGAAAGACTAGCTGAGAAAATTCCCCTGGTATCACTTCCAAGGGACATCATAGGTGCAAGGCATGTGTTTGAAAGAAATTTCAACGTACACATATGCAACAAAAAAGAATGGACAACTCTAGAGGAAAACCATCCCATGAAGCAGCACACTATACAATGGTATACGGACGGGTCTCTCACTAACCAAGGTTCTGGCCTTGGTGTGGCCGGCCCGCGAGTCAGACACCACGAACCCCTGGGGAAAAACACAAGCATCTTCCAAGCAGAGGTTTGTGCCCTAGGTAGGTGTGCTGACATAAATTTAGAACGAGGCTACCGGAAAAGGGAGATTGCCATACTCTCTGACAGTCAAGCGGCAATCAGGGCAGTAAGCAACTGCACTATCACCTCCAGATTGGTACTAGAGGTGAGATCTAAATTGGACAAACTAGGTAAGAACAACAAACTTTCCCTAAGATGGATCCCAGGACACTCAAACATACCAGGGAACGAGCTTGCGGATGAGCTAGCCAGGAAAGGCGCGAATCAGGATATGATAGGACCTGAACCCTTTTGTGGTTTGGGTCGTCACCTAATTCAGGAGCTACTTTGCAATGAGGAGAAACAAAGTAGGAATCGACACTGGCAGGAATCTGCTGGTGCTAGACAGGCAAAGGAGCTTATAGGAACATACAACCTTAAAAGATTCCAGCAATGCATACAGCTGGGAAAGAACTCGCTTAGAATCCTCACAGGGCTACTAACGGGACATTGTAGGCTTAAAAACCACCTATCAAAGATAGGCATAGTGCAAGATGATAAATGTAGATTCTGCCAGGAGGACAGGGAATCCTCCTCACATATACTCACTATGTGTGTTGCCTTAGCTCGCAGAAGACACCTTAGATTAGGTAAGCCCCTTCTCTCAACAAATGAGATAGCAGACATCAGTCCCTATAAAATACTCGACTTTGTTCGGGACATCGGACTGATGGGAGAGCTCTAAGAACGCTCCTGTAGGGGGTACAATAGATCTTTTAGGTCGCGGTACAGATTTCCCCACACTAATAATAATAATGGTGATTCGATTAAAGTGTTTATATATTGTTAAAATAATGGGAATTAAATTGGAAGAATATTATCACAAATCATTTGTTTTAAGTGATTTTTAAATAAAATATAATATATGTTTAATTTACAGCAAAATGGCCCTATAGAGTCTGAAGAGCTGGAGGAAACACGCAAGTCGCATGACTATGTGGAGGCAAGTGGGGAGGAGGAACTCTCAGATGAGCAGAGCGGAGAGCAGAAGGAGGAAGCCACAACTCTACCCTCCGCTAGGGAGAAACGCTCGCTGCTCACCCGCACAAATATTTATACCATATTAATGGACAAATTCGATAGGTACAGATCATACCCAGAGACAGTTAAAGACATAGAGTAATACCTATTTTATTTGCTGCAGAAGCGGCTTTCCCGGAGAGCCCTGTTTGCTGCGTCTCATCTGCGAGACGGCAGCTGCTGAGCTGAGTGAGGGGAACGGCGTGCTGGGCAGCTTGATGCACGTGCTCTTCAGGTGAGAGATCAGATCTGATTTGAGAATTACATCAGCTTAAGCTGAAAACCCCTTGCCCCTTGCAGTCCCAGCACCTCGGAGGCGGAGCAGCTGCCGCTGCGTTTCTATCAGGCGGAGCACGATGGTAGCCACGATCACTGCCAGCATTATGAGCTGAACTGCAGACGCAGTCTCTTGGATCTGATATCAGCACCCTTGGAAGAAATACTCAGAAGTGTGGAGCAAAACATGCTGAAATAAACTAAAAATATTACAAATTGTGTTTCATTAATAGACCCCTTTATGCTCTTTAAAGTACAGGGTCTAAAAAGACTTCTAAGTGTTATAATTATTATAAAGCCACACGCATTGAGCGGCTTCTTAATTGACACACATTTGTGTTGTTCTTAATTAGCGACTTTCACTTGGGCTGGCATTGATAAATAATTTAGCAGCCAACATTTTGTGGGCCACAATTTCAGTTAACTGAAAGTGCTGCAGGAGCCAGCATGGATTATCTGCGTCTAGGCCAAGGCTGGCTGCTGATTTTGCTGCTTGAGGCAGCTGAAGCTGCGCTGGTCTGGAATACCAAGGGCGCAGCAGCGGTAATAAATCAACTTAAATATAAAATAAATTAAAATTTAGAATAATAATATACTGAAAATATTAATAACAACATTTTTTATTAAATTTTTCATTTAACTTTTGCATTTGCAGCTCTTCATATCTATAGCTGTGCCCATTGATCTGCCCACTCGACATGTCTTCATCTCCTACAACTTTGAAGCCAGTTATCTTTTGCCGCCCACCTGGCGCAAGAAGCCGCCCATATTTGTATGGATTACGAAAACCTATTAAATATTTAAGTAATATTTAAATATTTATTCTACAGCGTCGCGGCAATGGCACACATTTCGATGATGATCCGCTCTCCGACTTTGATGACTTTAACGATGACTACGATGGGCTTGGGCCTGATCAAGATCATCACAAGCGCAGAAAACCCAAGCCAACCAAACATAAAAAACCCAAGCCACATAAACCGCATAAACCACAAAAACCCGACAAAAACAAGCACAGAAAAAAGCCAAAACCCAAACCAAAGCCACAACATGATGAATATGATGATGATGATTATAAGGACTTTTTTGAGGGTTTTCCGGACAAGTCTGTGGCCAGACTTCAGCAGATGCAGTCGCTGCTGTCCCGCACTAAATTCTACGCCATACTCAGCCACCGATTTCAACAGTTTGTAGAATAGTTAACACAAATATAAATCCCTATTAATTTTATTGTATTTAAAACCAACAGGCATGGCTTTGGCGCTGAGGATCATTGTCTGTTGCGACTGATTTGTGAGGCGAACAGCGCGCAGCTGGGGGAACTGAATGGCGTGCTGGGCAGCCTGATGCACGTCATGTTCAGTCCGAGCAGTTCCCGTTATGAGGCGCTGCCTAGACGCTATTATATAGCCGAGCTGAAGGGTAAGGAGCAGAAGTGCGAAGATTACTCCAAGCGCTGTAATCGCAGCGTGTTGGATTTAATTACACGTCCGCTGTCGCATTATATGGGCATGAATAAAAGCAAATAGTTGAAAAATGTGGCAGAAAATCATAAATATTAATTGTGGTGGGAAAATGATATATGATAAAGGTATAACAAGCGTTATATCAAACATAATAGTTTGGTATTCAGAAAAAAAAACTGTCTACCATTTATTCATGTCGAATTTTATTTTATTTTATTTATTCATGTCGAAAAGCGCATTGATAGTAGTTTATAAACACAGAAGTTATTAAAGAAAGAATATAGCAGCGCGGCCATTAAACCTATTTTAACAGTACAGACAAAAAAGTAAGAATAAGCATTGCTACTGCGCTTTGTATGATATTTTATAAATATTTTTAAATTACATTGTAAATATAGGATACAGTTCTGCAGTCAGTGTTCGACTGGCTTTCAGGCTAAGTATTCTTCATAAACATTTGCAAAGCTGGCCAGGCGCAACTTTTGACATAGCTGCGTGCCTCCTGGCACTGTTTGTTGTTGCTCTGCCAGCCCTTGGCCGGACACGTGCTCATCAGTCGGGAGTAGGCGCAGAGGCTGTAGAAGAGCGCATGCCGATCGCAGGCGTCGCTCTGACGACTCAAGCCCGTCAGCTGCTGATACTTGCTGGGCACCAGAGAGGCGCAGCTGTTGAAGTTGATCAAATAAGCGGTAATGAGCTGCTCATCGCTGAAGGCGCGCTCCAACATGGCACGAATCTTGGGCTTGTTGAGGCGTGTGCCCTGCAGAGCTGAGCTGGCATTGAAGATGCAAGCCAGACGACACTGAAAAAGTGAGAGAAAACAGAGATCAGAGTTTGAAAAGCCAAGTCTGACTGAGCTTACGCTTGGTTTGGTGCCAGAATTGCCGCATTCCTTGTTGAAGGCAGCCCAGTTGGGCAGAGGCATTGAACAGCAGAGCGCCACGTTCTGAATTTAAATTAAACAAAATTTATTAACTGCGATTTAATCAACGTACTTACCTGCACTGACTTCGGCGCTGCTTTGCACTTGGCTGCAGAGGCAGGAACTGTTGTGAGGCTGGCATAAATTAGAGCTACAAATATCAGCCACATATCAGCAGCATTCAGTAATAACTAACTGCAATGTCCAGCAATTAAACACAAAGTTATGAAGTTCATACAATCAGTTAAAACTGAAAACAAGCTTGTTTTTCAGCTCTGATAACAAATTGATTAGCCAAACGCATGGGCTACAATTCGGTTAGGGCATAACGCTTAAAACGACTCTCATTCTGACTAAGCAATTTAAATTATGGCACATACATTAATTCGCTCTGTTTAATTACTTAATCCAAGCTTAAATGCTGAACAATGACGCTGCAGTTTTTGCATGAGTCAACGCCGCGTATACGTAATTAGCTAGAATATTGCATGCGAGTAAATTTGCCAATTGACCGATTCTATTTCATAATATTTACTTGGAATCTTCATTAAGTTTTAGTTAAATTCGCAGTGGTTCTATACCCTGCATCTGTTGAAAATGGGTATGATTAATATGTGCAAATAAAAGTGGCATATTGAACAGTCGAGTGTGTCCGACTGATCAGCTGCATTGGCTTTAAACTTTAAACTTATTCCAATGGAAAGGAACGTCTGGCGCATAATAATCGTATCTTTCTAGTTGTTATTTTTGCCTATTTTCGGTATAATTGAAAATTATACAGAGTATTTGGAAGAACTGAATTAAAAATCAGACGAAATATATTAAATTTAATTAGGCCACTTATTCACAAATTTAAACAGAGATTTGGCTGCGGTACATTAGGCCATAAACTAACCGAATGTCTGCCTATATAAAGCAGCGATATTTATGTTGACAAAAGAGTTTGAACTGACCGAAATGTGGATACAACGCATAGTTCTAGGCGTTTTGCTGCTGCTCAGTTTGGCTGGAAGTAGCTCAGCTGAATGTGATTGTTCGCAACGACTGGATAATCAAGTAAGTTAATAAGAGTTTAAATTTTTACTAAATTATAAATATTATATATGTATTATGCAGGCAGTTGCAGGCTGCTGTGCCAGACCCCAGATACAGTTTGAGGCATTTCGCAGCAGCTGTGGCAAACACATGCAGCAAGGAAGACCCAGAATGGCACCTGTAAGTGCAGACTTCTCCCACTTTTTTTTCAGTTAATATACCCTACAATTTACTCTTCATTCAGTGCCTATACGAATGCATGTTCAACAGCAGCAATGTGCTGACTGATCTGCAACTGAATCTGGATAATGCCAGAATAATGATGACCAAACTGATAGGAAGCAACGTGGAAAATTTGGATGTTTACATGAAGGCGCTCGGGAATTGTTCAGAGAATGCCGTCGAAATGATGAAACTTGTGAGGCGTCGCACACACTACACCGATAGCTGCTCCTCCCTGCCATTGTTTCTCAGTCTGTGCACTCTGGAAAATGTTTTTGTCTATTGTCCCACGGCCAGTTGGACACGAAGCCCAGTCTGCGAGAATGCCCGGGAATATATGTTGAACTGTGTCTGTGATCCGAGCGGAAAGGTCTGCATGCAAATGCTAAAGCACTGAACAGAATTATGCTATCTATTGTTATGTGCATAATTAAATTGAGTTTGTTAATAAAATCTACGAGCATTAATTAATAAATAATCTAGTAATCTAAAAATCAATGCCAAATGTAATGAATAAGGTAAAGTGTAAATAAAATTGTATAAAGTTAAATTAATAACATTAGGAAATAATTAAAGTTCAATTGTAAACATAATATAACTTAATTTAATTTTTATGTGATCACCACAAATGATAAACTTTGAATAAACAAATAACAATTAAATTTAAAAAGTCTTGTCTTTAATGTATATAAAAATGTATTTAATTGAAACATATTTTATTTTGTTTGAGTTAGTTTTTATCTCAGCCTGATAATGACTAAAAGTGCTGGAAATTTATCATTTAAATAAAACTGAAATACATTTGTATAATAAATTTTTAATATAAATATTTTATTTTGTTTTTGTTAGTTTTTTTTTTTTATTCTGAAGAAAAATAAACCCTAATCAAAGAAATTGAAGTTTAAGGTAATTTAAGTAATGCATAACTTTTAAATGATATAACAAATTTATTAAACTGCTAATAGTATTATTATTTAAAGTCAGACAAAATAAATTAAATAAAATTTTTTGTTATGTTATTTGAAATAAAACAAAGATAATATAGTATATTACATTGCAATCCATAGAAGAATTGAACTATTTATAAACAGACAAAATGAATTAGATATAATTAAGCTATTTATTGGCTAATTAAATGTGTACTTTGACTGTGTTGAATTGGCTTAAAAACCAGCCGAATAGCTGCCGAAAACACAGTTGTGGCTAATATACGAACAGGTTAAAATCATTACAAAATGTGGCAGCAGAGCACAGCGCTAATAATTTGTATTTTGATGAGCTTGGTCTGGGTCAATGAAGGCAGTGTTGACTGTACTCGGACAGTGATGTTCAACGTAAGCTAAACCAAGTATTAATAAATGTATTTCTTATAAAAGAACTTTCATAATGAACAGACCTTTGGCGGCTGCTGCAACAGGCCCGTTATCCAGTTTGATGCATTTGAGGAGGCTTGTGGTGCATACATGACGAATGGTAGACCCAAAATATCGCCAGTAAGTAACAAATGGATTAGATAAATATATAGTAAATATAACCTAAAAATTGCATACCTTTAGTGTATCTTTGAATGTTTATTCAACGCTAGCAACACGCTGGTCGGCCACCAATTGAACATAGAGAACGCCAGGAATATGATGTCCCAAATGATTGGGGAGAATAACAGTTTCGTGGATGTCTTTGTGGAATCTCTCCAGAATTGCACGGATAACATGGACAAGCTATTGAAATTCGTCAGAAAACGAGGTGGTGGATGCTCAAATTTGCCATTTCTTTTGGCCATGTGTTCCTTGGAGACTGCCAATGTGCATTGTCCTGCAGCCAACTGGAAAAGCAGTCCGGAGTGCGAGGAAACACGTGATTATGCGTTGAATTGTGTTTGTGATGACGAAGGCAAGGTCTGCATGCAAATGCTGAAAAACAGTAGGAATTAATGTGGTGTACATTTGGAATGAGAGCGTTATTAAATTTTATGAACATTCATTAGTTTATGACTCGTTTCTGCCATATAAATGAATTGGCATTTGAAGAGACTTCAAATAGTTAAGCTTCCAACATGCTGAGCTGGTTGTCCCTACTTTTGCTCTGGGTACTGCATGTTCTAGCAGCAACTAAGGACAAAGATTGTTCTAAACCGGTAACGGCTGTAAGTAGGAAAAATAAGCAAATTTCCAGTGAAAATTGAAGATCAGATTCTATAAAATTTGAAAAAGAAAAGAGCAAAATAAACTCCCACAACTTCTTTAATTTTGTAGAAAGTGTTGGCTGTTTTAACTGTATTCAGTTAGTGAGCCCTAGTGTATATTCAACTAAATTTTATAATATTTATTTACCTATAAATCAACTTCTATAAAAAACAGCCAATTGGCAGCTGCTGCAACAGGCCCATTTTGCAATTCGATGCATTTGAGGAGTCTTGTGGTGCATATATGACTAATGGTAGACCCAAAAGTAGCCCTGTAAGTGTATGCAAACAAATCATAATTATGTATTACATAAATTGTATATCTTCAGTGTTTCGTTGAGTGCTTATTCAACTCTAGTAATTTGCTGAACGGCAACCAATTGAACATGGAAACTGCCAGAAATATGTTCAGCCAAATGATGGGCGAGAACAACAGTTTCATGGATGTCTATGTACAATCTCTGCAGAATTGCACCGAGAGTATAAATAGACTGTTGAAGTTTGTCAAGACACGCCCTGGAAGCTGCTCAAATTTGCCGTTTCTGTTAATTATGTGCTCTGTGGAGACTATGAATGTGCACTGTCCTCTGGCAAGCTGGAAAAAGAGTCCAGGGTGCGAGGAATCACGTGATTATGCGTTGAATTGTGTTTGTGATGCGGATGGCAAGGTCTGCATGCAAATGCTGAAAAAAAAATAGGAATTAATGTGGTGTACATTTTCAATGAGAGCGCTATTAAATTTTATGAACATTCATTAGTTTATGACTTAACTCTGCCGTATAAATAAATTGTCACTTGAGTAGATTTTTAATAGTAGGCTACAAACATGCTGGGCTGGTTGTTTCTACTATTACTGTCGGTGCTGAGTGTTCTAGCAGGAACTAAGGACAAAGTTTGCTCTAAACTGGATACAGTTGTAAGTGAAGAAAATATGTAAAAAATATCCATAATATTGCCGAAAAAACAGAAACAAATAAAGTCAACAAATTTATTAATTTTTGCAGTCGCTGCAGAAGTGCTGTAAGCTGCCTGTGGTTAATCTGGATGTTTATGCTTCAGAATGTGGAAATCTAACGGAAAGCGGCTTTCAAGCCTGGCCTGTAAGTATGCCCCATAATTTCCTATAGACCTATCTGTATTCTCTGCTTTGCAGTGCGGCTTTGAGTGCATCTATAAGGCTGCAGGCGCCATAAATGGCACCTCGCTGGTGCTGGATAAACTGGAGCCCATGACACGCAGAGTCTTGCAGGATGATCAACTGGTGAAGCTGATGGTCAAGGGCTTAACGAAGTGCGCTGAGTTCGAAGAGGAGTTGGTCAAGACCATCAAAAGACGCAACTCTGCAGCTACCAAATGTTCGCCCTTGGCCATGTTGTATGGCATTTGTGCCTACAAATACATCTTCGTCGATTGCCCCTCAAACTATTGGACCAACAGCACGCTGTGCAATCGCATCAAAACTTGTGAGCTCGACAAGATGTAACAAATAATTGCAGATAATAATATGCAGTGTATATGAAAGTGGAATTTGCTTTTATTCAGTTAAAGAACACATCAGACCAGCTGGGCTGTTGCTGTTGAGGTTGGAAACTTGCGCTGCAGCCTTCATCATTCTGTTCTTGCTCCATTTGCAGCTGAACTGTATGGAAATGGAAATGAATTTAATGCTGAGCTGAAACTTTAAGGCAAGTCTTACCAAGTTGCTTCAGATCTAGGCCCAAGTGCTTAGCCTGCTTCAGTATGGCATTGAATAGCAACTGGCTGTCTATCATGCCGCTCTCTGTTAATTCCTGCAAATCTACAGCCGATTCCAGCTGCTGCTCAGCCGGGCAGCCAAAGTCCAGCTCATTGCCAAGCGGCTGCTATAGAGAAATAGGGAAAGATTTATAAAAAATATATATAAAATCTTTTTGGTACCTCTGTTGTATCTGCTTCAACTACAAAATCCTTAAAGGCTGCCTGTGCTTTCCCGTTGCCCATAGCCAGCAGGCAGCAGATTAGTATAATGCCGGCCTGATTCATGTTGAACTGTGCGATTTGCCGGCTAAACCTTGAGTGAGCTGTGGCAATGCAACATTGGAGCAGCTAAAGAGCAGACGGCATTTGTCATGCCTCATTTGCCAGGGCCATCAAAGGCACGCAATTATGGAAATAACGAAATTTATTTTGCAATTATTTTAAATGTACATATTTTATTATTCGTATTTAGCTCATGGGCAGCGGCACATGCGGCAGTGGATTGCACTGCTCCGCAAATTGTTTGGCCACCTGGCAGGGCTGCTCGGTCTTCCACATTCGCGAGGGGCAATTGAGGAAAGTCTCCGCGTTGACGCAGCTGTATATCATGGCGGAATAGGGGGAGCAGCCTTGGGGTAATACTTTATAAGACTGCAGCTTGATGGCTCTTATATGGCCATGAACTACAAAGAGAGAGAGAGGAAGAGTTCGTGTTAAGGCAGCTTACTTTGCATATCAAGCATACGCACTGTTGTTCACGCAGGTCTCGAACGAGCGCACGATCTCTGGCACCACATCACGATCCCGTTTGTGCACATGCTCCTGCAGATAGCTGCGCACTCTCTCCATTTGCAGGCGGCCATTTTGCAGGGCGCCCGTCTCCCGGTAAATGCAATCGGGATAGCACTGCCAGCCATTGAAAGTGCATTAAGTGATTGCGGAGGTTTTCCCCTTACTTTTGCCACTTACCAGATGCGCAAATGCTGGATATTTCTCATTGGCCGATTTCAGCTGATTTACATACTTCTGGCACTTTTGTGGCACGTTGCCCAAATTGATTTCCGGTGTGCGGCAACACGAATTAATGTCCTGCCCAATGTATTATTCATTCATGAATCATATCAATTTTTTATATTTTTTTTCGCTACTCACAAAATTGTTAAAGTTCGGCGGCGCAGAGCAGTTGAATGCAGCCTGAGCGTGTGCCAACAGCAGCTGCAGTTTAATTTTGAAAATTTATTAAAATTTGGGTAAATTTAAATCGAAATAAGCAAACTGCACTTACCGTTGACAACACAGTAAATTGAATAATTGTAGCGGGCATTTTGTAGTCTGTTATTATTCAAAGCGTGCCAAAAGCATTAAATGTCTGTCTCACAAAAAACATCGGCTTTATATAGAGTTCTTAATGGATTTAATGGGCTTGTAATCGTCATAACGATCGTCATAATCGTATAAACAGAACAACCTTTGGTTCAATGCGTCAGTTGAAGGTGACACATTCAACACGTTCAATAATATTTAGAAAACAAACCAAAATATTGGACCACACACTAATGGATCTGTCGCTATCGTTTTCACTCGACGCCAGCCAAAGCGTGACCAGCAGAAAACAAAGTACATTTTTTTAATTTGGGGAAATACCTAAAGTTCAATTGATTTTGATCATTTGGTGAAAATATAGAACGAGCATTTAGTAAATTCCATGTAATTTTATAATTGATGTTTACTTAGTGCTATTTAGAGTGAATTGAACTCGGAAAAAAGTTTATTTGCTTTCAAAAACGTCAAAAATGGTAATAGAAGAGGTCATTTAATATGTTTTATGATATTCTGTTTTTTTTATACCCTGTGCCCATTTGAAAAATGGGAATGTATGTAACAGGCAGAAGGAGGCGTGGCAGACCCCACAAACTATATATATTCTTGATCAGGGAGACGAGCTGAGACGATTTAGCCCTGTCTGTCTGTCTGTCTGTCTGTCTGTCTGCCTGTCTGTCTATCTGTCTGTCTGTCTGTCTGTCTATCTGTCTGTCTGTCTGTATGAACGCTAAAACTAAACTAAAGCTAAACTACTTATAACTGCTAGAGAAGCCGTTTTGGTTGCTATAGGTAGGTGTATTCAATACGCAGATCAAGTTTATTTTAAATTGTTGATGCAACGCCACGGCTAACCTCCTAGGCAGCGCTCAGCCGTTCTCCTCTCTGTTCGCTCGCTCGTGCTGGCTCTCCAAGCATACCTCTTGCATTACTAGTAATGCAGCGGGTAGCCGCCTCATCTCCTAGGCAGCGCTTAGCTGTTCTCCTCTCTGTTCGCTCGCGTGTGCTGGCTCTCCAAGCATACCTCCTGCATTACAAGTAATGCAGCGGGTAGCCACCTCATCTCCTAGGCAGCGCTTAGCTGTTCTCCTCTCTGCTCGCTCGCGTGTGCTGGCTCTCCAAACATACCTCCTGCATTACAAGTAATGCAGCGGGTACTCGCCTCATCTCCTAGGCAGCGCTTAGCCGTTCTCCTCTCTGCTCCCTCGCTCGTGCTGGCTCTTCAAGCATACCTCCTGCATTACAAGTAATGCAGCGGGTAGCCGGCTTACCTCCTACGCAGCGCTTAGCCGTTCTCCTCTCTGCGCGCTCGCACGTGCTGGCTCTCCAAGCATACCTCCTGCATTACAAGTAATGCAGCGGGTAGCCGCCTTATCTCCTAGGCAGCGCTTAGCTGTTCTCCTCTGCTCGCTCGCGTGTGCTGGCTCTCCAAGCATACCTCTTGCATTACAAGTAATGCAGCGGGTAGCCGCCTCATCTCCTAGGCAGCGGTTAGCCCTTCTCCTCTCTGCTCGCTCGCTCGTGCTGGCTCTCCAAGCATACCTCTTGCATTACAAGTAATGCAGCGGGTAGCCGGCTTAACTCCTAGGCAGCGCTTAGCCGTTCTCTTCTCTGCGCGCTCGCTCGTGATGGCTCTCCAAGCATACCTCCTGCATTACAAGTAATGCAGCGGGTAGCCGGCTTACCTCCTAGGCAGCGCTTAGCCGTTCTCTTCTCTGCTCGCTCGCTCGTGCTGGCTCTCCAAGCATACCTCCTGCATTACAAGTCAAGTCGAGCGCGCAGAGCGCGCGAGTTCTTTTTAATATATTTTATTTATTTAGTAGTAATTTGTTTATGCTGAAATGTTTAGTAATGCTTTTTAGATAGAATATCGGATTGATTTTGATATATATTGATTATGTCTTAAAGAAAGCAGCAGCTGCTCTTTAGATTTGTCTTCTTAACAATTGGGCTTTAAGTCTTAGCTCAATGCTGAAACTACAATCTAAGTTAAACACATTTGTATACCAGCTGTATAGACTTACGTATATTTACCACAAGAAATCAATTAGGTAGTTAAGACACTATTACTAATTACGTGGTAATTAATCGAACACCTCAGGCAAAGTTGCCACACAATCTGTGGAAAAGTTAATACAGAATTCCGCTTTGTTCCAGTTAAACTAACTAGTAAAGGCTTAGCTCTGTTGCGTGCTTTGTTGTTTAATTAGAGCTGCAGGTAATTAATATGGGCTGGAAATGTTGGTTTGTTGCCAAGGATGCAGGGAGTTAGTTTATGCAACCATGAATAATATGCTTATTATGATTGTTCCTGGGTTTAATGCTCGAAAGATGTACCAGCTGTTGTTGCTCTTGTTGCGCTTGTTGTAGAGCTCAGCACTTGGCTGGCAGCTTACTTGTCAACCCATTGTTCTCAGGCTCAGACTCCAAACTTCAGCGCCGTCTTTGCCTTCGTCTTCTTGGGTTTCAGTGTGTCAGATGCTTAAGCTCTTAACCACTAAAGCTTCAAGGTATGAAGATGATTTTTGTGAAGGGCGTAAAACTGGCGGCTTGCGTGACATTAAAGTGCACTTGATTAAATTATATTGAGGTGTAAAGCAGATGTGAGCAGCAAGATGAAACAAAATGCAAAAACGAGGCCGCATTTCACAGGAAATCTGCTTAAAGTTATCTGTGCATATAAATTACGTTTGCAAATAGAATTCGCATTCTTCTTCTCTGACTGTCGAACAATTGATATCCTCGGCTTGCACTCAACTCTTTTCACAATGAGCTGTGCAGCTGGGAAAATTGAAAAACTTTTAGCACCCGTTTTGTCTACGTAATCGATCTAAGACTTAATGCTAAAGCACTCGAGTCAAAAGAAATCACTTTGATAGAGGTAGGAGCGCTACAAATGCTCGGTCGTGAATCCAATTGGGATGAGCACTTTAATATGCAGACACACACAGTGTGAACAGACTTAGGGCACACCCAGGACAGACAGAGGACATGGCGAACACGTCTTTGCTTTTGGCACTGAATTTTTATAAAAATGGAATTTAAATGCTCTCGAGTGGCAGTTGACATTAGCATTTATTTGTAGCGCATGAGGGTTTATTTTACATTTTTCTCGTTTTCTCTTTTTCCCCTCTGTTTGGTGTCTGTCTTCTGCGTAAGGATATTAAGGACATGCTTTTCGAATGTGTCAGTAGCATGCAGGCCTCTCAGACTCTCAGGCTGTGTGTGAGTTTGGGCTTAATGTTTGTCATTGTGTTATTATCAAGCAGATTCGCTTTTTAAACACAAAGCCAAGTGTGTGGAAAGGGCGTGTGTGTGTGTGCCTTCAGTTACGGCGTGTCAGAGTTTTGTTTTTGGATTTTTGGGCACTGCACCTGCCGCACGCGTGTATTGGCATTTTTAATAAATGTCGACACGGCTCCACACTCAACTTTAATTTGATTAGCCTGCCGTTATGGCGGCTGTAGCCGAAGCAAGACATCAAAGCAATAGGCCCGGCAAATCCCTTTTCGCATTGCCTAAGCAAATACATGCGACAACCTACATGCTGCCGGCAAATATTTGCATAAATCAAGGACAAAACTAGGAGTATAACTAAAGTATAATGTAAACTGAACAAAATACACACCTGTTGCAGCATGTAGAGCCATACGAACGCACAATGGCTTCCACTGTCGGTGTGTGGAACGCAGCTTTCGCAGAGCTTGGAAAGCTCTCTTTGTGGAATTCAAAGGTTTCGCGCCAATTCGACGAAGTCAGAGTGGTAAGAACCTGCGGGTCTTGTTAAGATGCTTCAGTTATCAGCGGCATGTGAGCGAGTGCGGTTCGTGCAACGGCAGTGGAAACTCTCGCAGCAGCAAACAAATGCAATTCAAACAGTTAAAGTGTGAGAAATTTAAAATTCAATAGTTAACCAGTAAGGACGGAGCTACAGTCGGACGCAACCGACTGTAGGAGACCCTGTACTTTGTGTTTTCTTCGCTGTTTCTTATCCGATCGTGACGTAATTTACAGTATCGGTGGAAACTGTCATATACTACGTACATACCAAATCCTAAGTCATTAGCTGTTAAACTGTAGATTTAAAACTGAAAACTGTTGCTAATTTGGTTTTTCGGTTAGCGAATGAATGGAAGGAGTTATCAAAAAACCCAAACTATCTTGATCTGATGGCTGCATAGGAAAACATAAATACCAAAAAATTGTATTTATAGCTCCTATAGTCTGCAAGATATAGGTGGCTTCTCTGTCTGCGCTATCTTCGCTGTTTCTTTTCCGTTGGAAATGTAATTCACAGCATTGATGGATAATACCATAGGCTGGGTACATGCCAAATCCCAAGTCTTTAGCTTTTAAACTGTGGCTGTTGTGGGATTTACATACATTTACAAAATAATGGTTTGTTACATAACTTAGCTGTTTCTTGTCCGATTGTAATGTAATTCACAACATCGACGGATAATTCTGTAGGCTACATATATGCCAAATTGCAAGTTTGTAGCTTTATTATTGTGGCTGCAGTGGCACATATACGTATTTTGAAATAGATTGTCTCTTGCATATCTTCGCTAATTCAAATTCAAATCATAAATAAATTAATAGCATCGGTGGAGAATACCTTAGGCTACGTACATGCCAAATTACAAGTTTGTAGCGCTATTATTGTGGCTGCTGTGGCGTTTATAGTTTTAGAGATTTTTGAGGTAGGTGTAGATTTTTGATAATTCGCGGATGAAGGAGGCGAGATATCCAAAGTTTGAAACAAACTTGATCTGCTTGCATTAGCTGACCACCTAAATCCGGAAAGGTGGTGTCTTTATCTCTTATAGTTGCTGAGATCTAGGTGTTCATACGGACAGACACACAGACGGACAGACGGACAGACGGACAGACGGACACGGACAGACGGACGGACGGACAGACGGACATGGCTATATCAACTCAGCTCGTCGTCCTGAGTCAGAATATATATACTTTGTGGGGTCTACCACGCTTCCTTCTGCCTGTTACATACATCTGTCAGTTGCACTAAATTAATAGACCCTTTTACTTTTTTAAAGTACAGGGTCTAAAAAAATCAGAAAATTCAAAAAAATATTTAAAATAATAATAATTTAAGTAAAATAAAATTTACTTCGTTACGTTGTGCAATTTACCATGGCAATATAAATTCAGCATTCAAAATAGTGATATATCTCTATGTGTGTGTAGTATTAGTGCTGCTAAATAACCAAGACAACGAGAGTAAAACGACAAAAACGCTTAAACATAATCATTTTGCAGCTTAGCAGGCGTTAAACGCAACTAAGCCACGGGCAAATAAGTGCCAGGGATAAAGAAAACAAAGGAGATATATATATAGAGCATATAGGGCCGAAAAAGAACAGAGGATAGCAAACATTTTTACTGGGCTGCGGTCAAATGGAGAAGCTGGCATTAGCTTGCATAGCACATAACAACTAAATCGAAAGACACCAGACATTCGGCAGCCGCTGGAGGTAAGTGTATATGGCGGTGTGTGTGTGTGCGCCAAAGTGAAAATCATTTGCAGTTTGTGGTCTTAATTAAAATGGCAATAAAAATACACCCACACACATACAGCGAACAGTTAACAGAACAATGCAGTGTAATACAATGCGCAGCAGCAGAGCAAAGATGGCCGAAGAATAGCATTGGCAATTGGCCTCATTGTTGTACAAGCGAGTGTGTTCAATTGTGTCTATGTATGCCCTCTATCGATTGCCTAAAATATAAGTCAATTAGCAAACGAAAACAATTTTCCAGCAATCACTTCAAACGTTCGAACAGAAACTTAAGCTGTAGCATACTTATTTGCGCAACCACTGAACATAACAGCATGATCAGCTGCAGCTCTTGCTGGTTCACTCTCTTAACCCGGACTTGTTGCCTACTTTGGGGCTGCGGCTTTTAATGTATTTGCGATTGGGGGCTTTTATTATATTTTATGAACTTCCGTTGGCCAAAAAAGCAAGCAGTTAATATGCTGCCTGTTCGCTATTCAAGGCAGCAGCCGTAAATCTGTTGAACGAAATCTCTGGCATATTTGCCCCAAAAACTTGCGTTGCATTAAACCAAATTTTATTGCGACAATAAATAACAGATTTCTCTTGCTTTGTGTTTTGTTTTGTGCTTGGTTTGGTATGCTTTTTATGGATTTATGCCAGAGCCAATACTCCGCCAGTAAATCCTACGCTTGTTAGCAGAATCTCAAGCATGCCACAACCACATCCTTTGCACGTACTGGCTGCAGCGCGTGCCTCGAGCTGCACGTGCCACAAAAAGTCAAGTGGCTGTGGCATGAGGCGGAAAGTCGTTAATGGCGATACAATAAAACGCAACACTTGTTGGCAATGGCCATTGAATTCGGCATCAAAATGGCCAAGCATCAAGCAAAGTCTCAGCACCACAAAAAAAAAACACATGAAACAATGTTAAATAGCTGAAGCAGGTGTGGGAAACTGGCCTTAAGCAAACAGGAAGTGTCTGCAAATTATGCCGTTTGTTTGTCTAGACAAAAAAGATGTAGCTCGTAAGAGAAGCTAACCCAACTACAACCTCTGGCACCCAAGGGGCGTATGCGTAATCTAAATATTTAAACCTTTGACTGACCTCCTGACACTCGCATTCACACGGCCATGCGTCATCAAATTTGATTGCCGCCAGTGGATGCATAAAAGCCAAGCATTTGTAGGCTTCAACAGCTACACATACATGTGTAAACGGTCTACATAGAACTGTGTAGTATATAGCATTCTATATGGTGCCAGGGGGAGTCGTATATAAGCGAATGCATGCGGCAGCGTTTCTATAAAAATTTATGGCGCAACAGAAATAGGCAGAAAATTTGTTAAAGTTAGCTGGGTAAAAATAAAGCGTTTGCAGAAACTTCAAATAGCGCAATTTATGGCTGAAGGGTTTATTGTTTTACGGCTGATGAAATATAATTATGTGTGAAAATAATATGATTTAAGCTCAGCTTTTGCACGCCATTTTAATCAGCATTCGGTTATGCAGCTACATCAAATGGTTGAATAAATACATAAGCATATTCATGCGGTACGCGCTGCGTATGCGTAACGTTGCCTCATAAATTTTAAATGCCTCGCGCGCGAGATCTCATTGTTTACGCCCATATCCTGTGCTGTCCTGTGTGCTGTCCTGTTTATGCATATAAAATTTAATGAGCTACATTAATGTGAGCTGAGAGCAGGCCAAAAATAGCAATCAAGCTGTTGCTGTGGCTGTTGATGTTGCTGTTGTTGTTGTTGTTCTTTGTCGCTTTATTGTCTCTCTATATGTGGCATGAAGGCATCTTTGCATCGCACGCGAGAATTGTCCACGCATGTCAGCAACAGGAATGCCATTTAGCTTTTGTGGCAAGAACAATGCCCGGCATTGTTTGCTGCTGAAACGATTATTATTATGATTATATTTTCAATTTTACATAGGAATTTCTAACAATTACCCAAGTGAAAAGTAACAAGAGCCACAGCAACAGCCGGAAATTGCAGGCACTCGCTTGAGCAATGGCTGCCCGGCTACTTCTGCCACATTCCAGGTTATACCTCACACACACACACATAGCCACAGCAATTCGATTTCGTATGGTGTGCGTGTGTGTCGCCTTTGGCAAATCCATTGTGTGCAATCGTACGAGATTAGATAAAATCTTCTATAATAGCATGTACGATAACATATAGGGGGAGACCGGGGGAATTGAAGCAACAAAAAATAAGCAAACGTTATGCTACATTATCACCCAGCTACAGTCCCCCCCCCCTTCCGTCTCTCACAGACACGCAGTCGGCCCCAACATTGGTTTATCCATTTGCTTTGCTGCTGCTTATTTGTGTGTGCATTTTATTTGCTCTTGCCACAGCCGTTGTGCTTTTGCCGTATACCCTATGGCATTTGGGGCATGATTAGAGCGGCAACAGCAAGCTGTTTAAATGCCAAAGAGCAAACTGCAGGGTATCAAATATCAAGGCCGAAATCACTTGAATTCATTTTGTAACAATTTAAATTTAAAACGAATTTAAAGTAGGAATTTCTATTTATTTTATTTGTATTTTTCAGGGTATTTGCTGTTTGGTTTTTTTTATTGTTTTCCTATAACATTTATATTTCAATAAAATTAGTCAAGCGGAAAATATGCTTAGCATTTATCTGATAGGAAACAATAAACTAGGGTGCTGTATTTGTGCATATAATATAGACATTTCTACAGGGTATTCTTGTCAAAGATGCCGCTGCGCATTTGCTGTAATGTGCGTTTTATATTTGCCTTGATTTGAACAAGCTGCAAATGTGTTTTATGCTTCACTCGCTCTTGGACATTCGTCAAGCTGCGAATGCGATCAAATGAGATTGTCAGATGAACACATTTGCCTGTGTGTGAGTGTGTGAGTGAGAGTGTATGTGTGAGCCTTTTTGTGCGTGTGTGAAGCTGATGTTGTGTTGTGCTGTGAGCTGTCAAAATAAATTTGCATTTGAGGCGCAGAGCGAAATGCCTCTGTCTGTAATTGAAATCAAATATGCAATTAGCAATTATGTCTCGCAGTTTCCATTTTCCATATTCCATTTGCCTTTTATCAGTTTGTTTTTAATTTCATTTTCTATTTTATTTTGTGCACTCAACTCGACTGCTTTCGCATTATTTATGAGGCAATTAGACGCTTGGCTATTTCAATTTCAGGCAATTTACGGCATTTTTGAGCTGCAAATTGAATAGTAGCTTGTGTTTTGCCACAATTTCTTTTGTTTGCACTGCAGTTGGCCCAAAGCAAAGAGCCAAGCGAGCGCGGGGCTAATGAGGTCTGAGGCCTGCGGCTTGTTCGGGCATAATCTAGTCGACGTAGCGCTAATTTACGAGCTAGAACAAGACTAACAGCGAAAAGGCGTAGAGCAAAAAATAATTATGAGCTGTACAGCCGTAAAAGTAGCGCAACCCCAGGGGAAATATACCAGAAATGAGATAATGCGTAAGTAATTTCCACAAGCCCAGAACTCAGTTGCAAGCGTGTTTATTTGGCAATAATTTAAATTTAAATTTAATGAATTACATACAACTGACAATTCCAGAAAGTTTGGCATTTAATTGTAAATAGAAAAAGTTTTGTAATCATGCACAAATTATTAATGTCACGTAAAGACCGCAATTCCCTTTAAGCCAACTGAACTTCTCATTAATTTATAAATTTAAACGTTTGCAGTTTTAATGCTTAGTTAACTATTGATGGCTATTAGTTGTAGTCTGTTGTGGCCAATAAAAATCACTTAAAATTGTATTCATCCACTGCATTTTAAATACAAATAAACTATGGCGCGCTGTGCGTTTATTTATGCTCCAGCTAATGCATAATTTATGGCCAGCTAATAAAAAATGAACCCTTTTCAGGCAAATAACAAAAAACAGATAGACAGAGGGAGAGGTAGAGAGGGGGAGAGCGAGAGAGCGCACTTCCGCTTGTATGTTTACTGCTCTCGCTCAGTGTACTGCACGCTTCGCTTGGCACACAGCATCTACATATTTATTAGCTGTTTATGTGTGTGAGTATTCGTGTATCTGTGTGTGTGTGTGTGTGGTTTGCCTTTATGCCATGCATTAATGTAACGATGCATCATTTATGCCATTTATTATCAGCCCATAAATGCAAGATTTGGGTCCTGCCACCCAAGACATGCCTACATCGAGCCCCTCTGCCCCGCCCTAATTTCTACCTTTTGTCTTTGACCAGCACGTACATCACACACAGACACAGGCACAGACACAGACACGCACACACGTATACAAATTGCCCACAGACTTGGCTCCGAAAGGGCAAAGATACATTTTGTCTTTAACTCAAACTGTCAGTAAGTTCTTCTGCGTGTTGTTCTTGCTTTGGGCCAACTTTTTGCCAGTTAATGAATTTTTATAGCACCGAACTGTCATGTTCTATATTAATAATAAATATCAACTGTATGGCTGTTATGGCACAGCAGGCATTAAGCAGCAGCTACACAGCGAAAAAATCTTTTATATTATTGTTATTAAATAATATTGTTAAAACAGATTAAAGGCATTCGATAGAGATTTGATAAATTTGAACTACACCATTGATTAATCCAGAACAAATTTTAGTTAAACTATATAAATTAATAATCTAAATAAAATTAACATAAATTTTGTACAAATTGAAACTGCACAATTTAATAATTTAAATATATTGCAAATTAAATACAATTAAATACAAGCCAAAGTTTATTATCATCGAATATCATTTAAATATAATTAAACAATTTTTTGTTAATACCTACATAAATATTCAATTATTTATTTTTTAATATTTTTTATTCAATATATATATATTTATATATTTTGCATATTTTTTAAGTGTACTTACTCATAGCAAATATAAATTTGCTCGTTTAGTTTTAAACTGCGATACTTTTGCCTGACTAAGTTCAGGAAGCTTTTTTATTCGTCAATGCAATTAACACACACATGCACACTCCAACACATGTACACACCCATTCACACACTCTCACACACTGACACACGCTCAAACACACTGCTGTGGTTATCTGTTGTGGCATCGCCGAGGACACTTCTGCCAGCTGCCACAAAAATTGTTCTAGCTGCGGTTCCGCATTCTTTTTCAACTTTCCCCACAAATTCTCCGGCGTAATTAACTCTCACTTAAGTGTGGCCAGAGGCAACGACAAACATTTTTAAGTGCTATTTGTGGTCGACGAATTTTATGTGCAAAATTTCCCTCTTCTAGCGATATTCTTACGCCTTCCATTCACTTCCTGCTCCTCCGCTTCCGTTTCCAGGCAATATGCAGCCGAGGCATCCGGCGCCGCAATGAACAGCAACAACGAGCACTTGGAGCACATCGAGAACGATCCATTAAACAGCAATATTAATGACACGAGTTGGCTGCACAACAATCTGGATGACATCAATCAGAGCGTCGAGCTGCACTGCCTCCTGCAACAGCATCTGGAGACGTCGACCTACGGCAATGGCAGCGACCATTGCCACACCCAGTTCGACTCCATTCTCTGCTGGCCCAGAACCGCGCGTGGCACGCTGGCCGTGCTGCAGTGCATGGACGAATTACAGGGTATTCACTACGACAGCACAAGTGAGTAGAAGTTGCTTTTTGGCGGGCGCCCTTTGAACTTTTTTCAGAAGCTTCGCAGCTGCAAAGGTTAAAGTTTAGTGCTGTATGTGGGGTATGCGTGGTTTGTGTAGATGTTTTGGCCACCTTTATCGATTTATCTAAACGTGCATGAGTTAAGTACAGGGTAGACACCACAGTGACCTTTGAGATGAAAAGGTTGAAGTTAAGCTGACTTGGGGTATGCGTGGTTTGTGTAGATATTTGGCTGTATATGAAAATATAACTGTGTATCCAGGGAATATAAATATATCGTTGTATATCGATAAAATCCAAAAAGTTATTTCAGTACCAATTTTATTTTAAGATATATTTACTCACCAAACAAAATTATACTTATCAAAATGGCAGAAATTATTAATAAATCGCCGCTTAATCAGCCGTTATTCTCACTGTGTGGTAATGACTTTTAATAGAAATTACTAACTATGAAATAATAATAAAATACTAACTATTATTTGCTGAAAGCTTTAGAAATATGCGAATAACAAACTATTTTGTTTTAGAGCGTGGTTTCAATCTTTTTTTTTCGATATATCCTGTCGATTTATCGATTAAAATCGCTAGTTAGAAGCGCAGCTAATGTTGTATTAACTTGCAGAGAACGCCACGCGCTTCTGCCACTTTAATGGCAGCTGGGAACAGTACACCAACTACGATGCCTGCGCTCATTTGCCGGCACCGGAAACGGTGTCGGAATTCGACACTATCGTGGAATTGCCCACGATAATCTATTATATCGGTTATGCACTGAGCTTGCTCTCGCTGACGCTGGCGCTGATTGTGTTCGCCTACTACAAGTGAGTTCTACCTGTTGGCCTTAGAAGGTGCCCGAATCAATACTGAGTTTTCTCCTCCCTTCTTTTCTTCGCTTTTGTCATCTCCCTATCCATCCCTCCCTCCACTTTCAGGGAGCTGCGTTGCCTGCGCAACACCATACATGCCAATTTGTTCTTTACGTACATCATGTCGGCTTTGTTCTGGATACTCCTACTCTCTGTGCAGGTGAGACATGGTGTTTTTTGCCTGTGTGCGTGGTGTCCTGTGGCGTTGCGAGCTTTCATCTGGCCTTCCTTACCCCCCGCAGATCTCGGTGCGCAGTGGCCTGAGCAGCTGCATTGCTCTGGTCACACTCTTTCACTTCTTTACGCTGACGAATTTCTTCTGGATGCTGGTGGAGGGCTTGTATCTGTACATGCTGGTGGTCAAGACCTTTTCGGGCGACAACATACGCTTCAATATCTACGCATCCATTGGTTGGGGTAAGTTCTAACCGGGCTACACTGTAACAAAAAGCAACAAATGATGTAACTTGTGTGTTCTTAGGGGGTCCAGCGCTGTTTGTGGTCATCTGGGCGGTGGCCAAGGGCCTCACAGTGAGCTACAACAGCAACGCGGAGAAGGTAAGCGGGGATTAGCCGTCGTTTGATACCCATTGAAGTTTCATTCTGGCCCCTAGTTTGACATCAACTGCCCCTGGATGGAGGAGACGAATGTGGACTGGATCTTCCAGGGTCCTGTCTGTGCGGTGCTCATTATTAATTTGACATTCCTGCTGCGCATCATGTGGGTGAGTATTCGCAGCCTTAAGCAGCTATTAATCCTCCTAAGCTACAGCTACAGCGCCTACCTCCCTAATTCCCCTCTTAGGTGCTCATCACCAAACTGCGCTCCGCGAATACCGTTGAGACGCGTCAGTACCGCAAGGCGGCCAAGGCTTTGCTGGTGCTGATTCCACTCTTTGGCATCACCTATCTGGTGGTGCTGGCAGGGCCCTCCGAGTCGGGTCTAATGGGACATATGTTTGCCGTGCTGCGCGCCGTGCTGCTCAGCACACAGGTAAGGCCCAGCTTCCCCTTTTTTAACATCTGCTCAAATATTTACTTACGCCGTGTCTTGTCAGGGCTTTTGGGTGTCGCTCTTCTACTGTTTTCTCAACTCGGAGGTGCGCAACGCGCTGCGACATCATGTTTCCACCTGGCGGGACACACGCAACATCCAACGCAACCAGAACCGACGGTGAGTCTCCAGTTAGTGCTGAAAACTATTTGACACATTCAGCAAACACACTCTATGAAAAAATCCAACTCTTTTTCTGCTCCACTCCAGCTACACAACAAAAAGTTTCTCCAAGGGCGGCGGCTCCCCGCGCGCCGAGAGCATGCGGTAAGTGGAAGTTGGCCAACAAACAACATTTTTGTGGGATTAATTACAAACACCTGACGGCAAAAGTTGCGAGAAAGTTTCGCTCAAGATGCTGTGATATTATGACAGAGCAGCTCATTCTTTTCCACTCTTCAACTCTATCAGTTTCCCTGCGAGCTTTACGGTATTGTTTTTAAAACTTCCACCGAGTTTTATTGATAAAATAAAAACAGAATTGATTGGGTTTGCATTGCTTTTTTAAAGTGTTTGCTAGCAGTTCCGCTGTCCGAATTGAAGCTCTACCTAAGCTCAAAAATAAAAAGTTAATGTCGGTGTTGAGTTTATTTAATTTGAATCAAAATAAATTTGAGCTTCAGAATTCAATTTCTGCTTTAACTGAAATATGCCAAGTTTATTTCTCAATTGAGTTTTAAATATAACTGAATTTAATCTAGAATATATTTGAAAATTTGCACCCAATCTGATATAAACATTCCAATTCTGTTAATTTTCAACGGAAACTGAATTTAATCCATATTATATTTAAAAATTCCCACCAGAATTCAGAGATCAATTTTACTTAATACAAAATATGCCAAATTAATTTCTGAGTTAAATTTCGACTTTAATTGAATTTAATCTAGAAAATATTTGAAAATTCCCATCCGCATGACAAAGTAAACTTCCGCAACCTCAACCCATTGTGAGATTCATTTTCCTGCTATTTTTCTTGTCTTGCTCAACTTGCTGTTGATTTTCCCCTAATATTTTTCCATGTTTTCCATTCGGCAACAAAGTTGCCACGCTTTAAAAACACATTCAACATATTTTACACCCCACAGGCCGTTAACATCGTATTACGGACGTGGCAAGCGGGAGTCCTGCGTATCATCGGCCACAACCACCACGCTGGTGGGTCAACATGCACCACTGACACTGCACCGTGGGTCCAACAATGCGCTGCACATGTTGCCCACGAATAACACAATAATGGGAACAGGAACTGGCAGCACTCTCAGTGTAATGCCGCGTGCCATCAGCCCCCTGATGAAGGTAAGGCAGAGTTTTAATTGTTGTCGACTCAACAAATTGCAATTTGCAAGGATTAAGCATTATTTACTGTCTTTCAGGGGCTGGAGGAGAATTCCGTTTAATACTAGCTTAAATTTACACACGTGCTTCTGCATGGCAGTTTCTCTTACTGAATTTTGGACGAGATTGCGGAGAAATTGTTTTGCAGAACGCTTTTAATAAGTCTCCTAGCCATTTGGTGTTGTTGAAATTGTAAATTTATACAACTTAGTCGAAGATTTTAGCAAAGGCAAAGCATCTTAAGAGACTGAACTGAACTTTGATTTAAATTAATTTCCCTCCCCACTCACACACGTACACTCAGCAAAATCATAAGTTAACACTTAAGTTATTGTAGTCTTTAACGAATTATGATATTAATGGTACTTGATATTGATATTGCTGTTTTAACTGTTGAATGTTGTCAAACGCTGTAAATGTTCACCCTAATCTAACTGTACATACGCATAAGATAAAAGAATGTTACACACTGAAAGAAAAAAAGAAAACGAAACACTTGAAAAACTAATAAATGGGTCTATTTACTTGAGTGTATGCAAATTATAATATTTATGGCATTTATTCTGCGCCTCGCATTCATTTTGCAGCTGCCACTTGAAGCAAAATGCCTAAACGAAAATTTTAATTTCTTTGTATTCCATAAATTTTCACACAACAACGCAATGAAAATGAAAATGAAAAGCGAAATGAGCCAAGCAAATGAATAAAAATTGTGTGTTTACATCAAAGTAATTTGGTTGCGCGCAGCAACAACAACAGCGTCAGGAGTGGGAACAAAATGATATGAGAGTTTCATAAGCCTCAGAGGTAAGTATAATAACTTTTAGTGCCTTTTCAGAGCGTGTACTGCCAAAAAGTGCAAAAGGGGATATTGAGTCTATAACAACCAGACTAGCACGTATGTAGCTTATGGCATACTCCATCGATGCTGTGAATAACAATACAATCAGACAAGAAACAGCCAAGATATGCAACAGACAATTTTTAATTTATTATTGAAACATAAAGTACAGGGTATTTAACTGTCGGTTACGGCTCCGTTCTTACTGGTTATATAATTCATAACTTCTTAAGAGCTAAAAATAATTTAATTGCCATTTTTAAAAATGCATGAAGCACGTAATTAGCGTAAGTATTACGAATTTCAGCTAGTTTGGAGTGCTCTCTTAAAGTTCTTCAGTTTATGCTGCTTAAAGTGTGGTGTAAATATGTGGGTAAAACTGGAGCATAACTCGGCAGAGGTAACTGTATGGGGGAGTAAAGTTGCTGCACTTAACAAGCGCCATGTTGAAGCTGTCAGAAGCCTCCACTTGTCGACTGAGCCGCCCTTTGCGGCATGAATAAACCATTGCATAAAGTCATGGCGACATAAAAATGCATTGCACTGGCACAATAAAAATTCCAGAGCCTATAAATATTGCATGAGCAGCGCCGGCGATAGTCCAGCGACAACTGCTATAAATAAACCCGAGGTGGACGCGAAAACACTCTATAAATACGAAGTGAAACTACAATTTTATGAAAACCTATGAATTTAATTAGCATTTGTTATGCAGAAAACGGTGCATATCATTTTATTAAAGGCATTTAACTGCTCTTCAGTAAAGTGAAAAATATTTGCATGCCATCATGAGCTATTTTATGAGCTTTTTAATATGCATAAATTCGTATTATTGCGAACATAGGGTATGCAAGAATGCGGTGTCAAACCAACTGGGCATACAGAAACAGGGTATCGCACTGGGAGTTGGGAGTTGAGAGCTCGAGGATTTGGGTATATGAATGCAAACTATGAGATTGCCACTAGCATCAGCAACGGCTCACCGTATGCAGAGCATAAATATTTAATGTATTTTTTGTAAAATATGCAGAAAAAGAGGTTTATTACGGACGTGCCACGCTTATTTGGCTTTCAGTTTTATTTTGTTCAGAGGCAGCACGACGTATGCGCAATATCAGTTGAACTAACTTGTGCGAATGTGCTGCGTATGTATGTATGTATGTACATATATGTGTACTTAGCCTAATAGGAAATTTTGTACATAGTCAAAGTTCAAAGCACTTAAATGCCACATCAACAGAGTCAACAACAACAACTATAGCAACAACAATAACAATAACAGTAAAGTGGTGGCAGCATAAACATTTATTGCTGCGGCCGAGCGGTTGCTGTGGCATTCAAATGTTTTTCACAAAGTTTTTTATGCAAATTAGTTGCAATAAATAAAAAGATTTTCTCTCGACTGCTGTCACAAATTGCAAATTGAGTCATGTGTTGACTTGCGAGGGATGGAGAGGGGAGCGGAGGCATGCCACACATACATACATAGTGTGCTCTCTAGAATTTGAAGAAGCGTTCAACTTTTTGGCACTTTTGCGGTAAGCATCAACTGCAGCGAATTTCCTAGCAGCAACAAGAACACTTTGTCAACTCTCAACCCGCATGCAACGTGTGTGTATGGCAGGCAGTAAGATAACCACAGGCGACAGTCAACAGTCAACAGGCAACAGGCAACAGGCAACAGACTTCAGGCAACATGTAAGTGGCAGCGGAAACAGGCAGGCAGCAGGCAGGCAGCCAAGCAATTGTAACATTTTAATTAACCAAATTGTGCGTCTAAAAAACTTGCATCAGAATTGAAATAAAACTCAATTAAAACTCGCTTAGATCCACAAATTGTTTGGCATTGCCATTGCGCGTTCAAGTTCCGCAGCGCTTTATTTATACGTACTTTTCTTTATTTACCAGACCCGGTACGTTAAAAGAGTACAATAGGGTCCATTTATACCCTGTAACCATTATTAGTTAATGCCAATAGAAAATGCAAAATTTTACAGCTAAAGATTTGATGTATCGATGCTGAGAATTGCATTACAATCGGCTAAGAAACAGCAAAGATATGCAACATACAATTTGCTCAAAGGTGTGTTTTGTTGAAACACAAATTACAGGCTTTTCTACGGTCGGTTACTTACGACTGTAGCTTTCCGCCCAACTCTCACTGCTTTACTTTTTTCGTTGGTATTTTGCAGCTGCTTTAATTAACTGCCTGCCTGAAGAACATAATTTGCTTCATAGCCAGTTTGCCGCATAATCAAAAGTGAGTCACATTATCCCAGCCGGCTAAAGGTCAAGGAGCTGGGGGGAAGACAGGACGGGAAGGGAAGGGAAGGGAAGGAAGCGCAAGTTGTTGATGCCGCCACAAAGAGCACAATAACAAAACAAAGCACAAACAGCCGCACAACAAATGCTCAAACGCTCAAATGCTGTAACAGCAATGGCAACTGTTGGCAAAATATGCGCCTGGGTATTCCAGGAATCACAATCAACGCAATTTCTACAATTTGCCTGCGCAAAAATGCCATGCATAAAATTAAAGCCAGCACAGTTATGGCTGCTTACCAAAATATAGATAATATCAAAGGAAATACTCGGAATATACTAACTCAGATTTGCAACTCGTGGGGGAGATAGTGAAAGCTGCTTACTGGCTAAGCTCTGGATTAGGCATAATTAAGAGCCAACTAATGGATTAAATTAAATTAAATTTTGTCAGATTTTCTAAAACATGGTAGTAGTAACAGGGAGTAGGAGCAGAGAGTGGGAACAGAGAGTGAGATTCAAAATTACACACTTCTATTTTACAATAATACACCAGTTAAAATGAGCAACAATCACGCTCTACTTTAGCTGCCTTCCGTTTTAACTGTTATTCCGATCTTAACTCAATTGAGCACACACACACACGCAGCATGTGCAGTTGCTTGCGCTTGCTTAGAGAGCCAGCAAGAGCGAGCAAAGCGAAGAGCGGCCAAGCGCTGCCTATGACTCATGCATGCGAGCGCAGCTGCGATGTGCTGGCTCACCACAGACGCTGATTGGTGGGTGGGTTTCTGAGCCGCTCTCTGTCGTGCACTGATCAAGAGACAGCAGCAGCGCTGCCTGCAAGCACTATAAATACGGTTGCTGCGCTGCTGCTGATTACAGTGCAGTGTGATCAGGCGAGTGGTGCGGAAGTGTGGTGGGTGCAATAGTGGCAAGTGGGCGTGTTATTAATATATATATATATAATAAATATAAAATTTATTTATTATACTTTCGTAGCCCGGGATTTGCAATGTGCAGTGCTGACAATTTGTGACAACAAAGCGGATGAGCTTGCCTGCGTTTCGGAGTGTGGCAATGGCGAGTGTTAACTCTTGCTGGACCAACTCTCATTGGCGCAACTCTCATTGGCCCAACTCTCATTGGCCCAACTCTCATTGACCCATATTCAGTCAAGTGCAACTGCAAATAACAGAATTCTATGAAAATTAAACATTTTAATGAAATATATTATTTTAATTTTTAATAAATGCTCATGTATTGCTCTGATATTGAATGGATAAGCCTGAGTGTATGGAATGGAGTGTGGTTTTCGGCATCTTTTATGATAGTATTTAATTACATTAATTGTTAGTTAATATAAAAACTTGTATTAAATATGTTTTTAAATACAACTATCAAGCTCTCCGTTTGTGGTTTATTTTGCAGTGAAAAACTTTTGGAAATTCCAGTTCTGCTTATTACATAAAATTTTAAACATGGATTTAAAAACTTCTAATCATGATAGCCATAGGGCAAGCATTTTATTTCGATTAATATATCAATTTTCACATATTTTTCCGTAACTACATTTCACAAACAGTTAATCACTTTTATACTTTTAAAGCCATACAGCATAGAATTCAGTTCATAATTAGCTTAGCTCATTAAAACTCCAACTTCGTGTAAAATTACATGAAATCGCAATAATAAAACCGCAGCTAACGAGGCATCTTCAATCCGCATTCAAAGACTAATTTAAGTTCTGCCGAATTGCAAGTGAAACCTTAATATGCGGGAAAGCTGGAAAATGTTGCGGGTTGTAATTAATAAGTGGTACCTTGGCTGTACAGCTTCGTTGTTGTTATTGAATTTTATTAATAGAATCATTTCTGGCACTCCCACACACACACGCACAATCTTTCACAATCGTTCACCTTTTAGAGCAAAGCCGTGATTTATGTGCGCAGAGTTGGCTTTAATTATGCCCGAATACGCATATTTATGAGCATGTATTAAAGCGAGTTCGGCTTGAGGCTAGAGAAAATTGGCGCATAGTTGGTTTTGCGCTTTTCTTTTCGGCTCATTTGGGGAATTCACTTTAATCTAGTGAGCCACAAAATGAATTTCATCTGACGTGGCTTAACGCTTCAGTGGCTCGAAAATGTGTCTGCCCCAATGCCCGGCTGACAGTGCAGGATGTGGCAGTCGTCGGACTGGCTGCAGGGACAGTTGGACAGACAGTTGGACAGAGGGACGGAGGGACAGCAAGACGGACAGCTTGTACAGTTTTTGGCTAGCAGGCAGACATTCCCAGAGGCGCTGCTCGTGTTATAGCTAATTAAATATTTTGCTCTCTAGTCAAAAAGCGAGAGCAGCAGCGAGAGAGAGTCGGAGAGACGGAGAGTTGAAGAGATTTCTCTCTTGCTGTCACATTATCCAGAGACTTAACGGAGAAAGTTTTTCCGCATTTTGCCGTTGACAAGTTAACGTTCTAAAAACAATTTCCGCTTCTTGTCAAGTATTTCAAGCATACTATATATATAAATGTTTATGCAAATTGCAACTCGCAGCGGGCAACAGTTGCAGCTTGGCAAAGCCATTGTCCCTGGGGTTAACGCAACATTTAATTTACAACACTTCACCCAAGAAATAATAATACTGGAAGCTGAGCTCAAGCGGTTGCTATTTGCGATTAACTGTCTGTCATGCATACTAATTAATATGATGGCTTCACTAATAGATGCTCGGATTATGGCCAACTCATGCGTATTGGTTAGGGGCGGACAGCAATGGTTGCCAACAACATTTGATGTCTTCACTGTCAGCAGCAAAATCAATCAAAATAAGAGTGTTCAGAGCCTTTGACAACCTATCAATTGTGCACTGAATTGATGACAGCAACAGCAGCAACAACATCAATTCAATAGCAGCAGCAACAATTGCTGCAATAACGGCAATGAAATCACTAAACGACAGCAACAATTGTCCAGCCAGCAACAATAGTTGCAGCCATTAAATGCACGGCAGCAATAGCCTCGACCACGGCAGCAATATAACCGATTTAAGTCACTTTAAAGCGGCAAATGTAATTGTATATTGCACAAATGCTGTTTAATTATGCAATTCAAATATAATACAATAATTGCAGCTGGTTGAAGCAGCACAAAGTGCTTTAAATCGTTAAGAGCGTGAAGAGCTGCAGCTGCGACAGAAACAACTGAAAATTGACACTATAATGCAAGTGGGAAGCATTATTCTAGCAGCAGCAGCAGCAGCATCACCAGCAGCAGCAACTCTCTCAAGGCACTTGCAATTTATTCATATTTCCTAGCGACAGTTGCAACATCAACAGCAGCAGATAACGTGAAAAGCATATCAAAGGGAATAAGTTTATATATACAGAGAGAGCTAAAGTAGCTAGGGGAATGCGGCATAGCATACTTTTCAGCTGCTGTTGTTGTTGAACTTACGGAGCGGAAAAATGTTGAAAACAGCAACAGCAGCAACATCTACAGCTACAACAGGCAGGCTGGCACTTTGGCTACACTAATTGGGCCATTAATAATACGGCTGCTTTTTGATTTTTCATTTTCATTTTCATTTTCGTTTTCGCTTTCAGTTTGATATTCATTTTGTTGAACATTTGCCATGTGTGGGCAACAAGTCAGCCAGAAGCAGCAGCAGCAGCTAACACAAAGTTTTGCGACTAAAATATTATTTTAGGTTCTGAACTAAAATACAATACAATGAGAGGGATACATAGAGAAAAAGAAAGAGAGAGAGAGAGAGAGAGAGAGAGAGGAAGAGCGAGAGAATGGGAGCAACTTTTGTGGCATGAACTTGGTTGAGTTTATTTGAGGTTTGTCTTCAGCAAACCTTTTTTTTGCGGTTGCGATATGTTTTGCGCCATACACATGCAGAGGTTAAAGTTTAAAAAAGAGAAACGGTGCGTGAGAGGGAGGGAGGGAGAGAGGGATAGAGTGTGGGTAGAGGCTCTTTTGATAAAGTTTGTATTATGTTTTGCCGGTCATTTAATTGGTTTTGCTGTGGTAAACCCAAAGCTTAGACCACTTGTGAAAACTAAAACGAGCACACTTTTCACTTTTCGCTTTTCAATTTGCAGTTTTTCACTTTTTACTTTGTTGCAAGTGCAGCCACGGCACTTGCACAGTGTCATATGTTGCCTCAACACAAAAAAAATAACGAAAAAAAAGCCAAAAAGTTTAAATAAGAAAGGCAAAGTTTTCAATTGACCAGCGGCTGTTGCCACATTCACTTCAACTCAACAGGAAAAGTCCAAAAAAAGGCAAGTAGAAAATAAAGTTTTTCCTTCTTCTACATTCTGATTTTTTGGCTTTTTCCCTTGCCGTCTTTTTTTGTTGTTCGAAACCTAATTTTGAAGAGCATCAAAAGCTGCAAATGCTGTGCGTAATTTCCGGTTTCAAATTCGTTTAGTTTACCTTTTATTTTGGGCTGGGACAGCAACAAGTGTTGACACGCTCTGTCAGCTTGTGTTTGACACTCGTTGAAAAGTTTTTGCCCTAAACACAGCTGACATAACTGCTCCTCCGACTAAAGTTTGTCTTCTTGCTGCTGCTGCTGTTGTCCTGCGCTTAATTCAATGAGATATGCTTAAGTCAAGGCTCACAGCAGCAGCAGCAGCAGCAGCTGCTAATGGCGTTAATGCAATTTCAATTCCTGCGTAATATTATTTGCAGCCACATATTTGTAGAGTCTCTAGCTTAAAGAATATTGGGTTTGTGGAAAGCAAGATTTCATCATAATCTATTAAATAATGAACAAGTTAGGCAACAACTTTTTAAAATGATTAGGCTCTGCTTATGGCAAAGAGAGCCAAAAATGGGGCAAACTCTCTCAAGCTATTGATAGACAAAACGCTCAGTTTTGAATGGTTATCTGCCAGCCTAGGCTTCAACAGTCTCATCAAGTGCTCATTTTGTTGAGTCTGCTCTACTGGCACATGCTTACGCGCATTTTTTTGGCAGCTCCAGTACGCTGTCAATTAATACCTCGTACCTGGCGCTGAAGCACATCAAAGCGTTGGCACTAAATGCCGTTGTAATTGCCGAATCTTTAACAGGGCCAGAACCAGGGCAAGGGCTTGAACTAGAACCGAGCAGAGCCGTGCCGAGCCAATGTCAACATCAAATGGAAAATACATATTTAATTGAGTCAGCTCAAATATTGGCACGTCCACGGCAATCATCAGAGATAACGATACAAAGGGACGTACATCGTGCGGCCATTAGCATTGTGGCAGGTGTGGCAAGTGTGGCAAGTGTCCAGCGTGGCAGCTGCCACTGACAGGCCGCAGCAGGAGTTGGCAAAAAAAAAGGATATTTTTTGTTGTTGGATTTTTTGCTTTTTCCACTTTTATTTTGGGTTAATTTTGGGCATTTGTTGTTGTCACATTAGCCGAACTGTCATTTTAATTGCAATACATTTGTTAGCCAGTGCTACCAGGCGGATGCGTGATTTACAACCGAGAGCCGAGAGATGGCTCTTGACTTTGTTTGCCTGCTCTGTGGCTAATGGTCTAAAAGTGTCGGAGTTGACCAGCCAGGCAATTTATTTAAAGCTAATGGCAACTGCTCGCAAAATCAAGTTACACTTCATTTTGATTTGATTTCTCACTGGCTTATCTATCATTGATGCCCGGGGGATTTTTGCTGAATCGTTAATGGTCGTTATTAATACACATTAATTTTCATTTGTTGTGGCTCACAAAATCAATTGCCACTCGTATATTTGGGACCGCAATTTTATTAGAATTTTAATTCGTTTAAGCCAGCCTTTGCCTTTCAGCTGCTGCGCTAATTTAATAGGCCAGATAAAGCCGTTTTTTAGCATTAATATAAATTAGCATGCTAATTATGTTGTTTTGGGTTTGGCTTTTGTGAAGGCTCTTCAAGCAACAAAAGAGTGAGCCACAACGGCAGATAACGCTATAATATATGGCAAATATATATATATATATTTTAAGGGAAAACTTCAAAAGCCCAAAGGCAAGTTGTCGTAGCCGTGCTGACTTCTTGGCCCACTTGAATCAGGCAGCAGAGGCAAAGGTAGCAACAGACTGAAAAGCGCAAACTTCATGTTTGTATACACAGCACATAATTCTATGTAAGCAGGCAAGCAAAAAAAGATAAACTTATACAGAGTGAGAGAGAGAGCGAGAGAGAGAGAGAGAGAGAGAGAGAGAGAGAGGGAGAGAGAGAACGAAAGCCACAAGAAACATGACCATCTGAATGGCATACACATCTATGCACGAGCAACTTTCATGAGCTGACAGTGGCAGGACAGCAGCGAGGAATGTAAAAAACTTCAACAATGGGCAATGGCAATAAGCAATGACAATGCCACAATGCCCCAGCAGCAGCTGCTATAATCATATCCAATGACTGACTGCAGAGTGCTTACTGTAGTTGTAGTTGTAGTGAAAGTTGCTGCTGCTGCTGTTGTGGCATACGAATGTCGAACACTTTATCAAAAGTTCAGAGCGCATAAATCAATTTTTGCCCTGAGCAGCAACTGCAGTCACTGCGGCAACTGACAGCTTCAATATGAATTGTTCAACTCTGACACCCCGAAAAAATGCAATCAATGTACAGTGGTTAACCCGTTTGCATTGCTTGGCTGCACAATTGATGGCCAGCAAGTGCCGCAGCGCATTTAAACTAATCGAATAAAGCAGTTAAAACTGAAAGCCCACATATGTAGTTGGTGAAAAGCACAAAAAAACTTTAAAGGTGCATTTTATAGTATAGTTCTAATCTTCTAGTCTCGTCTCTATTACAGTACTGCCAGTAAAGCATCAGCTGTCTCATAACAAATATATTTATAAATGGCAAGACTATAAACGGCTTATAGCTGTAAATTTTATTGAGCAATAAATGTGCATTTGAGAGATTTTGATGCCTTTTTGTAACATAGCAAAGCTAAAAAGATTTCAATAAATTGAATTGTCAGAAATTGTGCAGTTTATTACAGAGTTTAAAACATAGTTTTTGTTGAATTTTCTGCTTATGTATTTATTACTTTTTTCACATTGTGTTTGATTAATTATAGCACTTGGTGTTCACTCTGTGCACGTAACAAGCTTAACTGAGCAGTTGTAACAGTTAAGCAGCAGTTGGCACAAAAACCATGATTGGTTAAAAGCGTTTACAGTTTTTTCGTTTATATATGTTTGGGGGGGAAGTGAAGTTTTAGCCATTTTAGCCATTTTAGCCATTTTAGCCGGCTTGACATGAATCCCTGTTGACTGCTGGCGCTGCCGTAAACAACTATAAATGACTTTGCGCTTTTGACAACGGGGCGCCAAAAAAGTTTGCTCGCCTGTCCACAGCAATAACAGACACCTCACACACACACACCACACACACACACACACACCCTCTCTCTCTCTCTTTCTCTCATAACAGCTGTCAAGGTGTTAAATTATATTTTTTTGGTGGGATTTTTTCTTTCTGCTGTGCGGTGGCAAATCCAGTTACAGTTTGTTCCTGTAATGCGCAGAATTTGTAGTGCGGCTTTAAAGCAGCGGAAACTGCTGATTTCACCTTGAAGTGTCTGCATCTGTATCTGTATCTGCTGCGTAATGAATATGCAAATGCCGCTTTCGAGCTGCCAATTGGACAGGTGCCTTCGTTAACTCCACGCACACAATAAAATCCGCAAACTGAAAACTGAGTGTGTCTCCTTTTTTTTGTTATTTGTCTGATAGTAAGCTTCGCGCCTGATTAGCCTCATTATGCTGAGTTTTACGTTTAAAAAGCCTTTTTAAGCCGTGGCTATGTGTCAGTCTGTGTGTGTGTGTGTGTGTGTGTGAGCTATACACATTTTGATATTTTAAAGCTATGCCAAAAACGGCTTAATTAGTATGCATGTCACAGGCAACGTGCGAAATGCGAGCCACGCGGCAGCTGCTTCGACAGCTTACAAAAGAGCCTCACACACACACTCACATGGCACTAACACACACTCACACATACACACACGCATACACATACAGTTTGCAGTTAAGAAAAATTTCAATGGCCGTACATAAACTGCAAATAATTCCCGCAAATAATTAACTATCTGCACTCAAAGCGTGTAATACGAGGCGTATGCGTAATGTGTGTGCATTGACAGCAGCAAAGAGATAAGGCAAGAAGCGAGTACATAATATATTTATTTTAAATTATGCTTGCTCTGCAAGTTGAAATACATGAGCTGAATAACAGAGTTCATGCTTTTAAAGGCGTTATATAAAATCTGCATTTTATAACTGAGTATTCTGATTAAAATTCTTTTTAACTATATTTACATATTTAATTAAAAAACATATTTTTAAAGAATATTTCAATATATATATTTTTATTATTTTTTTAATTGATTTATATAAATTATATTATACATTATTATAATTATATATTATTATAATATTATATATATTTATTTTTATCTATAGATATTTTTTATATAACTAACTTTATATATTTTCAGCTATTCGCCACTTTAACTCCGGTTTAAAGCCTAGATATTTTATGAAGCTGCACGCTCAATTGATGCCTGGCATTGTCACGTTTTTGGCTGTTTAAAAAATGGAAAAACCGAGGCTGATGCCTGACAGTGAAAGTTGTTGCACGATTATTGGCAATTGCCTTGCAAATAGGGCGCACATATAGCCGACATGTCCTTGAATCCTTGACGAACAAAACAGCAAGTAATGTAACGGAACAAAAAGGAAAACAAAAGCAACACACCGACAGGACCTTTCCTAAGACAAAATAGATTGAGGCGTGGCAATGTCAAAGTGGGCAGATGGCATGGCGAGACGTAAATAGAGAGCATTAGGCCATTAGCTACAATTGGAACCGCCCTCGCTGTTGCAAAGCATGCAGAGATTAATGTTAGCCAGCTACAGACAGACACAAAAGGATTTTTGATAAATGATGCAACGACTCGAGTCAAGTCACCGCTAAGTACAAACTTATATTTCATCTTGTGCCTTTTTAAAGCTTCAATTGCACTTAAAATAATTGGCCATGCTCCCAGAGCTAACACTGAGTTTCAATTCCAAGCTGATTGACGGGGGGTGGGCAGGTGTGTGTGTGTGTGTGTGTGTGTATTGTGCGTGTGCGAGTTGCAGCTGTGCACACAAATTTAATTGCTATTTGCCCCAAAACTAATTGACATTTGCAGCGCAGGACAGGTGTCCAGGCAGCCAAAGCTGCTCAGTAACCAAAAAGGTAAACACACAAGGTCAAACTAAAGCGCATGTGTGTGTGTGAGTGCGTGTGTGAGCGTGTGTGTGTGTATGGATGTATCCTGCTGGCGTCTGTCAAATGCCTAGCAAAACAGGCGACAAGCCTGAAAATGAAATGTGACTGCGGTTGCGGAGAATGCAGCATACCGTAAAGCATTTTCCATATAAATGCCTCGTATTAAAGTAATTAAGTGGCATAATAACTTTTGCTATTACCAACCCCCACCGCCAACTCCCAGCTCCAACTCCATTTTGTCTGCCGTCGATTGCCTTTGGCCTCATCTTGTTGCCGAAATCTGTCCAAATTGCCTTATTGACTCATTAGGCCCAGTTTTTTGAGTGTCATTAGCCCTGGATTTTGAGGGGAGAATTTTAATAAAAACATTCAAGCAAATAAATTTACATAGAAATGCGGCATAGCCGGGGGTTCGAGCTAGCTTCTAGTTCCACGCTCGGACAGAACATGGCCGCTGGCACTGACAATTTATGCATAATCTTATCGAATGATTTAATTCTGTTGTCCTTGCCCCTGTCAGTGGCAGTAGCTGGCTTTCTGTCTCACTCTCTCTCTCTCTCTCTCTCTGTTTAGCTGGCGCTTCCATTTGGCTTTTGTGATGCTTATCGCGTTATCCTGTTATCCTGTGCGTGGAGCATGCTGCTGCGGCCAATTACTTTCATTTTTTGCCTGTCAGTGCTGCCATGGCGATTATGAGCAGACCAAATAGACCCATATAAACGCATACACTGCGCCCCAGTGGCTGCTGTGTGACAGTTTTAACGGCTTTCTCTCTGCTATCACATTGATTCGATTTACCAATTCAATGCTTAAAATATTTATCGAATGCTTTAAAGTCAGGCGTGCGTGTGCATTTGATGGACAATTATTTCAATTGATTTCGATTGTGCGCTCAAATGTAGGCAATACTTTTTTGTGCTAAGGTAAAAGGGTCTGAAAGAGGTATTTTAGTTGTGGATAAATTTATATGTTTCAACACTCGAAATGCAAAATAAAATAAAGAACTTGAAATAAAACATAATAAATAATAATAAAAATTGTTTATTATAAATCTCTGATCTTTTTAGATGCTTAAACTCGACAGCCTACAAGCTGATAAACTGTTCAAATAAGTTTCATAAGTAGTTAGATGTTATTTTTGTTTTATTTGAATACTCTCAAACTAAATGTAAAATTTAAAACAATACATAATAATTCGTCATAATAAATCTTTCTAGTTGGTCAAACTCGACTGCAGTCTGCTGTAATGTTATGCTCTCAACAAACAGGGCCTCTCAGCTGTTAAACCTTTTGCGTGAACGGATATTGAGCGATAAAGCACTCCTGGCAATTGCCTCGATTGAAGTGTGAGTTTCCGCAGTTTCCACAGTGTCCACAATTGCCCCACTTTCCCCATTTCCCTCCCACTTCCGCCCGCTGCTCTCTCAGTTTTTTGTTGTTTGCACAATTCTCTCTTGACAGTTTCCAAAGCGCTGCAACACTGCGAGTTTAACACTTTTTTTTTGCTCTTGCTAGCTGTTGTTGAGTTGCACAATCCAGAAGTAGCATAGCGTTGTTATTGGGAAAAAAGTTAGCATTTAGTAGAAAAAGCGAACGTTTGGCGGCTTGAAAAACAAGCACGCTGTGCTGAAGCATTTGATCAAATGCTTGCACTTCGAGCAGCTTTACAGACTAAAGAGAAATTGACAGTCAGACTACTTAAACACTTCACCTTGAAAACGAATGGCGAGTATTCATTTTAAATGCTCATTAAAAGCAACGAATGCAGAGCCCAAGTAAAGTCTTGTGGCGTGTGGAAATTATGAGAAAAGGTTAAGCAAATAGCAATCAAAGTTAACAATTTTAAAGCCACAAAACAAGCACAAACAACGTAGCTGGTTTAAGCCATAAAAAGGCCAAAAACAGAGAGAAACCGAGAAAATGGCAAGTGAAGTATCAATAAAGGTCTTGTAAGCCGCAGGAAACGCAAAAAACTCAAGGCAAAAGGTCAAAGAAAATAGCTGAATGCTGAAATGTAAGACGTCAAGTTACCCTGCAATATATCTATGGATTTTGCTAGTGTTCGGTGACATACGAAAGATCTAAAAAATTTGCTGTGCATGCTCGTAAAACTGCCACAAAAAAATGTTGCCAAAAAAAGCACATAAAGCAGGAGTTAAAGTGGGATGGCACTGCAAATTTAAATTCAAACTGAAAGACAAAAAAATATATATGTATTCGGTCGTAAACTTAAAGCTATTTATTTCATTTTGAAGCATAGGATTTCAGTTTTGCGGCTAAAACAATGTTAGCTTGGGCTTTCTCTTATTCTCTTTGCTTTCGCTGGCGAATCAATTACGGCTCCAACTTCTCAGTGCCTTACCTCTTACCTCTGGCGCTTTCTCTCTGCGACTTTCTCTCTGTCTCTCTCTCTTTGTGTCTCTCGCAGTGGTTTCAGTTTGATGCCTGCAGGCGAGTTTTGATTAGCTTCCGCCCACGCAAATTCGTCGGACGCATTGACGTCAAATGTGCGTTTGCTTATGCTGCCATATCTCGGCGTATCCTGGCTGCACGCCGGGCTTGTTTGCCTCCTCCAGCAAAGGTAATAAAATAATAAAATGCTGTTTATACAAAAAAAGTGGAATCACTTGATGCCAGTCCCAAATACGCAACATTTTTGTCAACTGCTTTTAGCTGTCATGGCAGCCATTTAATGAGCAAAAAATACAATAGAACAAACGATAGGAAATTTAAAATAAAATTATCAACAACTCAATAGTTTCATATCTTTGGCTCCCCTCAATTTCTAGCATCTGCAAATCCCACGCGATGATTGCCCATGTCGAACTCCGTGTAGTATTTGGCCAAAAACACGTCGCCGAGTATCCAAAGCGCTCCGCTTGGCGACTGCAGATCCACGGCTATGAAGGCGGAGGCGCAGACAGTGCGATCCGTAAAGACATCGTGGAATACGTAATCCTCGCCCTTCAGCTGAAAGCGACGGCCGCCCAGGTTAAAGGTTAGGGAGGGCAGACGTGAGACTTTGTTGCAGGGCACCGTAAACTGTCCATACTCCGCCGGAGTGCCGCCAATCGATTCGTTGATCAACATGGCCTGATCGAAGGGCACGGCCAGAAAGGAGGTGCCCGTATCGATGATCACCTGACAGCCGTTCTGGCAGAGCTGCAGCTGTCCAATGCGGGCCATTTCCATCTTGACCTGCCAATAGGCGCGATGCGTGACCGGCACATAGGTGAAATTACCGGAATAGTATTTGGCATCGGAGCCGCCCAGAAAGAGAAAGCCGCCCTGCCGCTTGCTCGCATGTCGGTTGAGATACACGGAGAAAACAGGACGCTCTAGCAGACGCTGTTCCATCATGGCATAGAAAGGCGGCTTGATGTTCTGTATGGATATGGAGCGATAGCCCAGGCCGAATATCCCATCGAACTTGGCCGCCAGAAAGATGGGACCCGGCATCTCCGTGGCCTCGGCAAACGTGAGATTCCTCACCTCCAAGCCAGCCACTCGCAGCGTGTCCAGCGACAAGAATCCGCCCAAACTGCCGGAGCCGTACTGTATATCGAACCGCTTGTGGTTGTGCACATAGCTATCCGAATGTTTGGCATTGTAGCGATTGTGTATCTTGCAGGCCAGCTTGTGGGCACAGCTCTCCGAGGGCACCCACAAATTGGCTGAGCCCGTATCGAAGATGACATTGAAGGTCTGCGGCGGCGTGCCCATGCTAATGGGTCCGAAGTACTGGGCATCCAGATAGTTGCTCAACGCCACGCTCTTCACCCCGTCGCTGCTGTACTTGAGCCGCAATCGATCCATGCGTATGCCGAACTGCTGGAAACGATGCCGCACGGAGTCGAAGCGACGCAGGGGCACGCGAAACAGCTGCTCGGCATGCGTGTAATCCGTAAAGTAGAGCAGCAGCAGCAGCAGCAGCAGCAGCAGTAAGTTCATGCTGCAAATCAATAATATAAATATCTAAAATGAATTCTGTAGCACTTGTGCCTAGATATATTATAGTTGTTGTGCTGGCAACATAATCTGATACGTTTTTGAAGTTGATATGCTTGACTGTAACCGGTCGCTAGCTCAACAGCAACAGCAGCAGCAACAACAGCCGGACGGTGTAATAAATTCCGTTTTCATCTCGAATTTCCCTGCGAAAATACAAGCAGAATGGGTAGAGCGGAACAGTCGGAGGCGTTCGACTGTAAAGTGCCAAGTACCCCATATTTTAAATATAATTTAGAAATATTTATAAAACATACGAAAAGCTGCAGCAATGCTGCTACTTACTTTTCTGTTTATTCTATATTTTAATGACCGCACTGCCATATTGTTTCTTTAATATCTTATGTGTTTATCTACCGATTTCAATGAGGTTTTTAGTATAGTTAAATATAATAATGGAAAGTATGTATTTTCAATAGCAACCTTCTATGTTTAATATTACGCTTGTTAGGATTTTTATGGATTTTTAATAAATTATACTGTTTGGTGTCTGCCAAACCTCCTCATATCTGTTGCACACATTCGCACAAAGTCATTACTCCTGCTTTCAACCAATTGATGGGTACAAAAATATGTATGCATGTATAATGTAAAGTTCACTTGAAAATGTAATTGGAAATGTGAGTGGAGAAGAGAGTGTTAGAGCTGCTGTGCGACATTTGTTAAAAGGCACAAATTAAATTCACAACAAAGAGCGTAAAACGTTTTCAACGCATCAAAAATGCGTACAATAGCAAAACACTTTGAGAGCGTTCAGCTCTAAGTAAGCGTCAGTCTGTCAGTCTGTCAAGTGTTGTTGTAGCCTTTACTATGCTCAATTACACCAGAGATCAGAGAGCAGAGAGTGGAGAGTGAAGAGCTGGCTATAAGTTCTGATTTTTGCCATAATCAATCAAACAAATTGAGGCTGGCATCAGTCAATGCACTCATACGCCCCGTTGTCTCTGCGCAGCGATTAAGAGCAGAGAAGTTCACAACGCCTACCATTAAATCAGACAGTCATATAAAAGGCACAAATCTATATGTAAAAAACACATTATTCAGAATAAAAATCTAATAATATTTATAGCAGAATAAGAAGTGAGTTTTCAACTGCAAGAGTTTTGAATTTCAGTTCATTTTTATATCAATAAAGATTGCATTTTTCAATTTCGACACCTGTTAAATATATGCGCAGTTAATGCAAAACTAATTACAGAATTTGCATATTTTACGCTTCACTCGGCCCAGATAAAATTGCATATTTTCGCCCGGCTAATTAAGTGTCAATTGAGTAAAGTTTAACTGCATTTGTTATGCAAATTTCGCAGTTTCAATTATGGAAGTGATTCGAAGCGTCAGCCCGACTGTGCTTTATGCAAATTGCATTATTAAAGCACACATTATGGCAACTCCAACTGTATTTAAGTTGATTATACAAACGCATTTAAGTTCGTCAATGCAACGCATAAATCTACAAATAATTGCTCAAAGTTGCTGTTCGAATATACTACAGTGGGTATTTCGGCATAAATCCTACCAGAAACAGCAGTCTCAGTGCCAATTTGATGGAAAATGGCGCCACTTTGAGCGCCAAAGACGTGTACATAACGAACAATGCCAAAAACACAAAACCCCTTGCATTGCCACGCCCCGATTCAACGCCCACGCATACATATACACAGCTGAATTTGTTTGCTTAACTGCATGACTGACGGGGTCGAATTGGTTTGCTGGCGGGGAGTGCGAGGGGAGAGCAAGCGGAGGCTCTTATTCCGGGCCCGGGCACTAAAGCGTTGCCTCGCTTCCGCCTCGGCCCCTCTGCAATTCCCCGGTCGGGAGAACACCCTGCAACTTTTAATTTGGAAAATTTGTAACGAAACTTTCTCTGCCGGCATACGCTGTAAACAAAGCGCAAAGGGGTAGCTTGCTCTGACGCTTCCACTAGTGAAACAAATGTGATAAAAATGTGGCATGAAACGGCAGAATAAAAACGTAAAAAATTCACAATTTAAAAGTCGAAGTTTAAGTTTAATAACATTTGAATTAGGTTAATTTCTATAATTATTTTTTATATATTATAACATTATAATAAAATTGAATATTTTGGCAAGGGTATTTAGATATATCTAGAGAAATATAAAATTTTCCTGAGTGTCTGTGCAGTTGATCAATGCGACAATCAACATTGTGCATACAAATAAATCCTTTGCTTTTGCCTTGTTGTATTTACTTTCATGTTATGCTTGGTGTTGTACGTGTTTGTCGTTTGCCTCTTCTCCATTCATTCCTGTGGCAAGAGGAGCAAGTTGCAGCATTTTGCAGCAATGAGAAACAATTTGTGCAACATTTTTTAAGTGTTAAATATGCGAAGCTATTTAGCATGTTTGTCTCATTTCACAGCGTTTTACAGGGTAGACCGCAACGACAAACGGCATGAAGTGCGAAAGATAGGCAAATGGGTAAAATGGCTAGGAAATATTATATAAATAAATTTGATTGGGCTTTAAACTCGACCCTATTGTCAGGCAGTTTCCCAGGCAATCAAATGTAGGTCCCAAAACAGTTCGAATCATGTGTGTCCTGTGTCCTGTGTGCTGTGTGCATGTTGTGTGTTCTTTGCTCTGAGCCCGCATGTTATTATGTTGTCTATCTCGCATCTGGCAGTTGACCAGCAGAGTCCATAATAAATGCTACAAATGGAGCAGTTCTTCATGGGCATGCATGTGCTCCTGGTCCCATGGCGGGCAGAGCAACTTCAAAGGAACCTCAGGCATGGGCAACAAAGTTTGTTTTGTCTGTGGCATAAATCCGTTGAGATTCTTTTTCTTTTCTGCTTCCTTGATGTCATGTTGTCGTTGCCTGGGCTTCACCAAAACGCAGAGCCTACAAAGCGTTTTTTCTTGTGCTTGTTTTTAATAATATAAATTATGTGCGGAATTTGCAGCAATTGATATCTTTATAGGACTTCTTTACGCTTCTAACGAGACGCATTTAGTATCATGTCAGCGACAGCTGAGAACCCTCAATTCCCCGCAGCTTCGGCGCTTGGCTGCTGTGAAATATTTGTGGCCATCAGGAAAGTGCTTTAGCGCGTGCACAATGAACTCTGAAGGAGTGTTGGAATATATTACCGGTTGGATATTAAAAAAGTAAGCGAGGGAAATGTGCCAACAATTGTGTGCATAGCCCACAAATTGAAATGCTTTGCCCGGCTTACCTAGGCTCACATGGCGTATGCTTTATGTCTTTACCAGTACAACTAAGCCAACTTGGTAAGCATAAATCTTGGCTAAGCCAAGACCAAGACCAAGACCAAGGCAGAAACAAAGAAGACAAAGACCAGACCAGACCAGCCTCAAAAATAGCACATATGTATGGCTTGGCAGCTTGTTTTTGTCTCTCTGTTCTTATCTTTTAATGGGCATAAGAACATTTATTTTGAATTTATGCTGCCTGCACGAAAATAGAATGTAAACAGTGGAAATTGAATTTTAATAACAAGGCCATGGCAAATCAAATGAAATATTTAATGAGACATTAATACTATACCCAAAGTCATTTCTAATTAGTTCAAACCAACAGCAACAACAGCAATCCCCTAATCCTTGGGGAATTTTGTTATTTTTGTATACATAACAGACGCTTTTAGATTTGAATACATATTAAATTTTGTGGCGCTCGTTGGCTGTGTTCATTTTAAATGCAAATTCAGTGAAAATACAAAATGCAAAACTCAAATACAAAATACAAAACACAAAATACAAATACAGCCAATAGCTGCGAGTAATCAATATGAAACAGGTTGCCATGGCAAGGCGAGGGGCGTTACAGCCATGGCAACTGGAAGCTTGAATCTTGACGGTATGCCTCACATCAAGGTTAGCTTTTATTTGGCACCTTTGGGGCATTGTCCGCTCAGACGTAAACATACGCAAAGTGAAAAGCTATAAAAGCAATGCTCTTCAAGCATTTTCAAGCATTTTCAACTAAGCAAAACTAAATGCAACTTGTGCTTCAGCTTTCACATTCTGTTTGCTTTATTAATACGTAATCAATTGGCAACAACTCAAACATGAAACAATAAATTACAACATATTCCAGTGAAACTTTGGCTTGCCATACGGACATACGGCCATACGGCCATGGGGCGTATGCGCAATATTGTGTGTAAGTTAGAGACTGCAGAGAAACTACTTCTAGCTACACTAATAAAAACGGACATCCAGCACAAAGTGTATGCAAATGCACATGCATCAGACAGGAAAGTTGTAAAATATGAATTTTTACGACAGTTCGAGAAAGCTGCTAACTAAAAACTAGCAAGAAATGACTAGATCAGTCGGGTGGAAGGCTACAGTCGCAGCTAACAGACAGTAGAAGACTCTGTACTTTGTGTTCCAATAATACATAAACAGTCGAGGGAATTTCTGTTGCATATCTTTGCTGTTTCTTAAGCAATCGTAATGTTATTCGCAGCATTTGGAGTAGGTATCAACAATTTATAATAAAATTGATCTGCTTGCAATATAGGAGAACCTGCATACCAAAAATTGTATCTCTAACTCTTATACTTTGTGAGATCTAGGTACTGATAAGGAAAGACTGATACATTTCGAATTTACACCAACTAAATATACCCTTTTCTGCTTTTTTAAAGTACAGGATTTAAAATGCCTTTCGAATGACTTGAGATGCTTGCTTATGTCAGCATTCACTGTAGAGTAACTACGATTCTGCTACATTTGGCTTTTATGGTGTCCCTTTCGCTCCAGCTCTGCTTTGATAAACATAATTTTGCTTTACGGAATGCAGCTGCATACACAATGGACTTGGCCGTCTGCAAATTGACTTTATGCTAGAAAACAGCAGCAGCAGCAGCAGCAGCAGCAGTTGCAGTATAAGCTTGCAGCATATAAGGAAAGAGGTCCAGAGTTTCATGTGCAGCTTATTACAATGTAGTTATTAAAACACTGCCATGCATACGAATTAATAAAAAACTTCTTCCTTCTCCTTCCTGCTGCTGAAGTGTGTGGAGAAAAGCAAAGAATTAATTAACAACAAAAGGCTGGGAGAACAATGAAAACAAATTGCCAGCGATACACAGACAAACACATGCAACATGCAACATGCAACTAACGGATATGCATAGAAGTATGCGCTCGACAGCATGAAAGTGCAAAATGTTGTTCCTCTACCTTTTGCAGCTGTGGCTGCCACACAGCCGGTGGCACGACAGCGGTAAATGACAGGCGAGGACGTCTCAAAGATTTTATAATCATCTGCACAGCTTGCAGTTGTTTATTAGCGGGTATATGCTATACTATATGGGTATCTTTTCTGGCTGTTCCCCTGAGTTATTCAATATATGGCTGTGACACTCGAGCAGCTGCCACATGTTGCAAGCAGCTGAGGTTTGATGCGTTAAAAGGCTTGCCACAATCCAACAAGCGAGCTGCCAGCACAGCTGCCGCTTTACAATAATATATGCAGCCAAAATAAATAAAAATATAAAGCATAGGGAGGCAGCTGTTCAGTCGGGCACAACCGACTGCAGTACACGAACTTTGAATGCGCATAACTTCGCCAAAACTCAAGCGATTTGCAAGCGGTAAGGTTTTTTAAATCAATTTTATTGATATTTAATTTAATAAAACTTATTTTTGACGATACAAATTTTTAATTATGATTGTGACAATCGTGTTGGTTGCACTTGAAACTTGCTGCAACAATAAGAAAACTGCTGGACAAACGGAAAGTTGAATGGCTTTGAGTGAACATGCGAGCACAGTGGACACTTAGAGTGCCCTTTATCAGTTTGCCAATCTAATCAAATGTTGTGCTGCTTGATGCCCTCGACCCAAGCAACAAAGAGCAGAATAACTTGAATTTTCTGCTGGGAAATGCATTTAATAACTGCCACAACAATGGGGGCAGTAGCAATGGCAGTAGGAGTAGAAGTAACAGTAGCAGTATCAGCAGTAGTAGTAGCAAGTGTAGGATTAGAAGTAGTAGCAGCAGTATCAGCAGCAGTAGCAGAAACAGTAGTAGCAGCAAGAGGAGTAGAAAAAGCAGTAGCAGCAGCAGCAGCAGCAGCAGCAGCAGTAACACGCCCAGTAATTTATGCATGTCTGACATATTCCACGCATTACGCTCTACTCGCTTACTGTGTAGTCGGGCTAACCCTTCTGGGTGCAGCAGCAGATTGTACAGTTTGATTTGCATTTTGCAGAGCCAAGAGCTTTAAATGCCAAGACTAGGGGACTGAGGGGACTAAGGGAACTGAGGGGACTGATAGTCGGTGCTGGCTCTTAAAGTCCCTTGTCAGTTGTGCTGCGCCATTAGCTATCTAAGCATAACTTGTTGGCCATTGTTTCGAGTCCTTTCTGCTGCTAAAAGCATTTATCTTCATTTCAGTTCACGGCACAAAAACAAGCAGGCCCACAACAATGCAGAAAAAACAAAGTTGGCCGAAAGTGGAATGGAAATGGCAACAGAATCAGCAACTGATTATACATTTTGGCAGGCTTAGCATGTGTAACATATGTTTATTGGCGCAAAGCCCTTGGGCGCTCGGATATTCGGATATCTAATAGTTATGCCTTTAGCCACTTAAAACTTAACTAAAGCCCGACAATAACAGTAACGCAGCAGCCAACCTGATTACCTTTCATGTCTGAGACAGGCCGAACGGAATGCGTGTGGGTTTAAACAAGCAAACACTTAAGAGCTCAACATCTGACATCTGACGCTGCTCAGAACGTTGACACTTCTCTTAGAGAGAGAGGGGGAGAGAGGGGGGAGAGTGGGGAGCGCTGTCAGCTCTCATGTCGCTAGTTGCCTTTTGGGCCCATTTTCCAAATTAACCTGCTCGACTCGAGCTGTTGTTGTTGCGGTTCGTCAAGAAGTCGACGCGTTAGTTAAAGCGACTTGCGTGTTTAATGGCCATCTGCATATGCCGCTCCCTACACATGTGCCCCTCTCTCCTCCCTCTCTCTGTTCGTGTGTGTGTGTTAAGGCCTATCTATGTCGGATGTCGGGGACTTGGAACACGGCCGTGTCACGTTCGGCGGCGACAGCATAACATCCGCTGTGACTGGCATGCCAAAAATACGAAACAAAAGCGCAAAAACACATAGAAATTAAATGTTTTGTTGCGAAATGACTTCATTTGGCTTATGAAGCACACAAACATCGACATGCTAACACATACAAACAAATACATTCCCAATTTTGGCTAAAGCATTTCAATTCACTCCTCAATATAAGATATAGCTCGCATTGCAGCTAGTATGGGAAAGAAAGAAGCAACGAGAAAGGAATGCAAGAATGGGAAAGGAACGGAAGACAGGGGTCTAAAAGGAACTCTAGGCAAGAACCGGATGAAAGATCATTAGAGATAATCTCTCGGTAAATGAAGAGTGAGAAGCTAAAAGAGAATCAGAGAGAAGAAGTGAGACATACAGCTAAAGTTATCGTTATATAAATTTAAACCCAAACAGAAGTCAATAACACTTTTAGTTATACAACTCTAAGTTCCCTCAGCTGATCAAGAATTACAAAAATTTACAGTTTCGTTTCAGTATTTCTGAGAATTTATTTTATTGCATAAATATTCCTTCGATAAATTGCTGAGAATTTGATATGCGGAATGTTGACTGGACTTAAATATGCATTGCAGTGCGTGTGACTGAAATCTGTGTTTATTCATTTAGTTTTCAGTCTGCAGTTCGTTCAAACGTATGCAAATGATATTTGCTATTTACATTTGATTATTGAGCTGGATTTTATTGGCTTTGCTGCTGCTGTTGTTGTTGTTGTTGTTGTTGGTATTGTTTGTATTGTTGCTGCTGTTGTTTACTATGAAATTCAATTTCACTGCAGTTATACTGCTGCTGCTGTTCGGTTTCATTTTTGTAGGAAATTCAGCTTGGCTAACACTGCGTATGCGTAATTTGCTGCGCATTAAATGCACCTCGATTGCTACCTGTCTCTTTGTACTATTATACCTCGCTTAGTCTTTGTTCACTTTCTCTTTCTTTCTTTCATTCTTTCTTTCTCTCTGCTAAACAAGCTTTCTCTACTTCATTCTCTAACATTCTCCCTCTATTCCTTTGTTGGCCCATAACAGTTGGCTGCCATTGCTTTAAACCTTCCATAAAACTCAATTATGCTGGGGTTAAGCCAATTTCCACTACACTCTAATGGCAAATTAAAGTGCAAACACACGCATGCAGCAACTGCAACTGCAACTGCATTTGATTTTCTCGAGTATTTGGTTTCAGTTTAGTGGCGCTGCAAATGTCGTATTGCCAGCCACGAGCTGGCCATAATGGGCAACCACTAAACACGTTAAATGATGACGGCAACAGCACTAAAAACAACACCAGCAGCAGCAATAAGAGTGCCAACAACAGCAACAACAACAACAACAACATCATGAGCTACTTATCGAGCTGCCAGAGCAGCTTCTGCTTCTTCTACCCTTCGGTTCCCTTTTCCGTTCTACTTTTTGTTTGGGCAAAAATGACATTGCCACTTTTCCAGCTAACTGATAATGATGATGACAGAACATTTGGCCAAATCAATTTTAGGCGCAATCTGTTGTACGCCTCACGTTCAGCCTCATGTCAATGGGCGTGGCAATTGCCCACACATAAGCGAAAATATCAAATAGTCTAAAAAATTATCGTCAATTTTGTGCAGCCATCTAAATAGACTTTAGACTTTAAACTGTTAATGTGTGCAGGAACATAGCTGAAAATTGTGAACGTTATTTGAAATTAAAGTTAAATTAGCAGGTCGTAAATAAATAGAATCGACTTGTATTTGTAAATATTTTATAACTCATTTTATATATATTTAATAGTTATGTTGTGCGCTACGCTGCCGATGTAAATTCCACATAAGTTTACTATATATTAATTAAATTTGTTTTAATATTTAATTTGTAACAGCATAAAGTTTTAAATTTGCATAGTATTTAATAAAAGTTCATTATTATTCATACAACCCAGTGTTTACACCTTGTGCCTCATATAATTAAGTTGGCAATTATTTGCTTTTAATTTGCAGTGCGAAAATATATACGTGAAATAATTAAGTTCAAAGCAAACAACTTTAATTATAACATGCACACATATAATTAACGCACATTTGCTATAATAAATTAAAAAATATATATTATGATGATAAAACGCCATTTTCAATAGCTCCATAAATCATTATTTTTCTCGGTTCTCTCTCACAGAAAAAAATCTTGTTTTTGCATGTTTAAAGGCGCTGCAATAATAAAAGTGTCGTCGCCATTTTGTTTGCGTGTTGCTGCTGCAGCCAGTGATGTCAGAATTTCAGACTCAAAAGCCGCACAAATATGGTAAAAAATGGCGAATTCCACAATTCTATTGTTAAGCAAAATATTTAAAAAATAAAAAAAATAATTTAACCTAATGAAAAAATAAGCTAATAAAATTGATATAACAACAGCAGCGCGTTATGTTTATTTTTTCAAATTTTGTTTGAGCTTATGCCATATCTAGCCATGAACAAGCTAAGTTGGCAACACTGGCTGCAGTTGTTGTTGCTGCCGCATTGTTAATTAAGCGCTGTGCAGTAAAAACTCGTCAAGGCGTTAACTGCACTGCTTGCTTTGCACTGCTTGCGCGCTGTTTACGCATTTTGTATTGTGCAATTCGCCCTGCTGTGCGTTGTTGTTGTTGTTGTTGTAATCCCGCTGTGCAAATATTTGCCTTTAGTAAAAATAATTAATAAAAAAAACGCTGCTTTTAGCGTTATTTATTTTAACTCCCTCGCTGTTGAAAATGCAACAAAATGTGATAGCTTTGGCTTTTTGCGACCCTAGGAAATCCTAGAAATGGCAAAGAGCATGCTGCTTAATCAATTTATAACTAATGTCACGGTCTCTTCTAATTAATGGACGCCCATTTGTCCGGCCGGACATTAGAGCGAAAGAATGCCGATTGAATGCACACTGGGCCAGGGAAGCGGGCAGAGGGGATATATAATCAATATTGGGGTAAATATACTTATCTTAATATGCCAGCTATTCCCTTTTATTGTGTCCAATTGTGTTGCGCAATAGTCCAAATAAATTATCAATAAATGAATAAATTATTGTGCGAAATACTCGGTATAAATCGCAATAAGTGTGCCCCCTTTTTGCCTGTTGTTCTGCTCTACGCCACTGCTCAAGCGACAAAGACGTAGGCGACATAAAATATTACGACTATGTTCGGACTTGTCCGTGTGCCAATCTCCTACATTTCACTCCACTGGCTGACGTTCCGGGCGATTACAAATAGTTTAATTTAGTAGAAAAACTTCCACTTACACCTGAAGGTTTCCACTGTCAGTCGGCAATAATAAAGATTCTATCTAGATGAAATAGCTTTTGATATAATTCTGTAAACACATTAAAAACGCTTTTCTTAATTGCTTTGAAGACGAAGTTAAAATGGAACTAGTTTCATTATATTTTAAATATAATTCGAACAATATCATAGAAAGCACAGCAGCAATGCTGCTTCTTACTTTTTTGTCTGTACCAAGTTTTAATGGACTATTACACAGATTCTCCCAAAGTTATTAACCCTGTGTAATAAATGCCGAGATTTAGCTTGGGGCTAATTCGTAGCATAAACAGATTAACCAAATTGTGGTTATGGGTTGAATTGGCTATTACCGATAAAGTCCAAGTCAGCTCGCTTAACCCGCAATGTCCTTAATTGAGATAGATGCAATAAAACGCCCAATTCGCACGTCCCGTTCGAGAGAACATTTATGACGTCACTAAAGCATAAGCGTCATAAAATTGCATAATAAACGGAGCTGTTAAAAGTTATAAATCTTTACGGGCAATAAATTTGCGCAGTTTCGACAGTTTTTATGGCTTTTAATGCAAGTGAACATGGCGCAAAGAATGTTTTAAATATTCACAGTTAGCAACTAAGTTCCATTACACAGTTTTGATACTTTGTTTTGATTTTCATGTGTTGCATTTATTTATAAGAAGAAGAAATATGTTGCTGGCCTGCATAATTATGAAAGCACTTTTTACTTATAAATGGATCCTCAATTCATGGTGATTGCGTAGGGGGGATGGATGGGGGGACAGGGGCATGTGGGTGGTATCGTTAATGTGTAGTCTCAATAATGATCTCGTGCGTGTCCAGATCGGGCACCGCAAACTTCATCGGCAAATAGTCGTCCGCGTGCATATGCGCTATTTGATTAACCTCTAACTGGGCACGTTCATGCTCCTCATGGCACTTGCCCTCGTGCTTCTCGTAGTCCCCGAACGTCTCGAAGATGGCCCGGCAGACCATGCACTCGAAGAAACTACTGCAAGTAGAATGGGAAATAGGAAATATTAATTAATATCATATAATAAAAGATCATATCGTTGCAAAATCGATGCTATCGATAAGGAGTTGATCTCGATAATATCGTCAAGTTTTTAAAAGGCGCTCGTTGTCTCCCTAGCAACTACTTTTCCGTCGCGCTCTCAAAACCCGAGACGCTCTCTCAGCGAGTGCTTGAAAAAAAGGAAAATCGGTGCCAAAGAAAGTGCAAAGAGAGCAGAATCTGATAAATTTTAAAAATAAGATATCTTAATATTAAAGAGACAATAATTAATAAATGAAATATAAAATATTAACCCTGTATTTCCCATTTTTCAATGGGTACAGGGTATAAAAAAAGTAAAACACATAATTAAAAATTCAGATTTAAAATATATAAACAATTGTAAATAAATATAATTAAATTAAATCAAATGTATTTAAGTTTCACAATCTAAGCTAAAATTGCTTTTGCTATTGCTTTAAATTAATCGATTTGTATTTTCGGGGATTAGATCGATTCTCTTTTTTTTTGGGCATCGATTTTGCGATTTCTTGTGAAATTCACTGTAACGCTTCTTGAAAATTGAAGATCGAACCGAGCTCTAGTACAAACATAATCTCAGAAGACCATTAGCCGAATATTCTCTAAGAAAATGATCTTGATCAGAGATGATTTAAATGGAAGAGACTTCTATGCATCGTGTCAGTGAGAGAGCTGTTTGTTTTAAGTTGCATTAAGTTGGAGGTACTTACGGTTTCTGCTCCGCCTCGAGACGCTCGCGGGCCAGGGCGCTGGCCGCCTGTATTGCACCTGCCACATCGACGTCAACGCCCTCCTTGATGTGGGACTGCAGGTGCCGCTTGAAGTTGGTGAGCTGCGAGAAACCCTTCTCGCAGTAGGTGCACTGGTAGGGCTTGGCGTTGAGGTGGCCCAGCTTGTGCTTCTTGAGGTTCACCAGCTGCGAGAAGTAGCGGCCGCAGCGCTGGCAGCGGAACGGCTTCTCGCCTGTGTGCGTCATCTTGTGGCGCTTCATGTTGCTCTGCTGGGTGAAGGACTTGTTGCAGAAGTTGCACTGATACGGCCGCTCCCCGCTGTGCACCGCGTAGTGGCGCTGCAGGTTGACCGCCTGGGCGAAGGCCTTCGAGCAGAGGGTGCACACAAACGGCCTCACATCGTTGTGCACCTTCATGTGGCGGTCGAGGTTGCCGCTGTTGCAGAAGCTCTTGGCGCACAGCTTGCACTCGTAGGTAGTCTTGTTGTGGTTGTGCACCTCCTGGCGGTGCAGCGTCTGATCCCGTTTGCTCTTGAACGTCTGCAACGCACAAATAGCACATTAATTGCATTTTGATTGTGTTGCAGGTGAAACTTACGCGATCGCAGCGCTTGCAACTAAATTGATTAGCCGCCGTCTCATCGAAGTCCACCGGGATGGCCGCCATCGCGAGCGCTGCTACAGCATCGATCCGGTGCGCTGGTTTATGCTGAAACACATGGCATACGATTAGTATCTCTCGGGCTGCTCCAAATGGCCGTAAATTTACTTCTAATTGCCTAATTCCCCACGAAATTTTTCGCGTCTCGTACAAGAGTCATATGGTACCAGCGATGGCAATAAAATGCACAGCTATCGATATATCGGTCAACTGCAGCTACATGAGTATCGAAAGTGCGATGAAACTGCCGACTACATATCGATAAGAATTAATAAAAGGTAATTTGAAAGTTGCTAAATAAATCAAGTTTTATGCATAAGTTAAGTTGATTTATGCAATAAATAGTACTAAAATTAAATAGCACATATTATTAACGAAATTAAAATACAATTCAAATAAAATGATAGCGTTCTGCACGCAGCACCAGCACGCATTAATAAATAAAGCAAAACTATCTGATAAACTTGAATTGAAAACAACGTTTCAAACTTGCTTTTATTTACTGCATGCAGCTTAATTTTAAAATATTTCATGCAACTAATTCTGGTTTTATTTGTTCGATTTAATCGATAGGCTTTAGCGCCGATTGTTAGGGTATCGTTGCCCTCCCGGCATAACCACCCTGTCACTGCTGCGATATATCGTAAACAAGCCGCAGCCCTGGCCAAACACTCACTGTGAACCATATTTCGTGCCAGGACACACAAACACACACACGCACACACACAAGGCGACAAAGCGATAAAGAAACAACAACAGAGCGACAGATGCAGAGATAACTGATAAAACCCTCGATCCGTTGAGTCGCAGCTGCAGATTTAGCGATGGCCAGCTACTCGAACCAGCACTGGCTGCTGTCGCACATCCGCAACTCGTTCATCTCCACGGACGACACGGGCATCTGCGAGACGGTGATGCTCAGCGACGACATGCCCAAGCATTATCTGAGGAAATTCCAGGCTGCCGGCCACGCCCTGGACGGCGCCTACAGGCGCGCCCTGCACCAGCAGCGCCTGCAGGGCGGCGCCCAGCGCAAGCCGCCGCCCAAGCCGGGCATCGACACTGCCACGCCCCCCCAACGCTCGATGCCGCCCCGCATCGCGGATCCGCCGCTGCAGGAGGTGGACTTTGTGTGCTATCCGGGGCTGGATCTGAGCGATGATGAGGATCTGGACATGTCCACGCACTCGTTCGACATACAAATGTATCCGGAGGTGGGGGCGCATCGCTTCCGCTCCAACACGGCGCAGAAGCTGGAGAAGCTGGACATCGCCAAGCGGAAGGCGGCGCGCATCAAGAGCGTCAACTACAACGAGGAGGTGCTGCCCACGGATCGTGCCGACTTCTTCCAGCGCAAGTCCGTGGCTGAGAAGCCCACATCCTCAGCCGCAGCGCAAGCGGAGCAGACGAAGCAGGCGGAGGAGGACGAGCTGTCGGATGAGGGCGTGCGGAGCAAGCTGACGGAGCAGTTGGCCAAGAGTCCGAAGCAGACGCAGAACCGTTTCATCGAGTACGCCCGCTTCGACGGCACCGCCCAGGTGGGCATGCCCACCAAGCGCATAAACGTTTATATCAATATGCTGCCGGAGCCGGAACGCAACTATCCGCTGAAGATCTGTGTGCTGTCCACGGCCAAGATCATCGAGGTGATCGGCCTGGTGTGCTACAAAACTACCCTACAGTATCCGGATGCAGTGCAGCTGAAGTCCGTGCAGCACTACGCGCTCTACATGACCGAGGACAACGACGACATGGACGACTTTCCGCCGCTGGACAACCGCGAGCCGTGCTCCAAGTTCGGCTTCTCGCATCTGACGCTGGCCGAGCGCAGGCCCTTGGCGCCCGTGACCCGCATCGATTACCACAATCAGCTGGGCAGCAAGTCCATGACCTCCGAGGACGACAAGGCCGCCATGGCGGATGCGGCGGTCAATGCGCTGAAGAGCATCAATCTGAACGGCGACGTGACGGATGCGGGGGGCGGCGGCGACAGCCCCATGGACCATGTGAAGGAGTACGAGCAGCGGCTGCTCAACCACAACGACATGCTGGAGGCGCCCATGCATCGCACCTACCGGCTGAGCATCATCGACAAGCGCTTCTTCAGGTGCGACGTGACGCTGAGCGTGTCCGGGGAACGCATCGAGATCGATCAGCAGAAGAACGCCAAGTTCTGGGCCCAGCGCAAGCCCGTCTCCACGCCCATCGATCTGGTGGCCCACTGCGAGATCGTGGAGCAGCGGCAGCTGAAGGCGCTGCTCAGGATCTGGCTGAAATCGAACTCTTCCAGCGGCAGCATCTCCAGCAGCTGCACCTCGGCGCCCATCAACGCCAGCGTGACGACGCTGAATACTGGAGGCGGAAGCGGCGGCGGAGGGAGTGGCAGCGGCAGCGTCGCCTATTCGCCGGGAAGTCCCGGCCACTATCCGGCGCACAGCTCCAGCTCCCCCTTCGGCGTGCTGTCCAACATACGCTTCAAGCACTACGACTTCGACACGGACGTGCACACGGCGGAGCAGATTCGGAACAAGCTCAGCTGCATCCTGGAGATGCGCTCCAGCGACATCCGGCGCGAGTTCCTGCACCAGAGGGCGCGCAAGCAGGAGAAGCAGCAGGCCAAGCGCCAGCTCAAATTGTAGTATTTTGTTCCTAACGAGCTGCGCTTGCTCCGCTGCCTCTCCCTCTCCCTCTAGGGCTGCTTGTGTGCCTAGCGTGCAGTCTGTCCCTCCCTCCCCCTTCCCCTGCCTCCGCTGACGTTTCTGTATTTTGTATTTTATTCATTCGCTAACCTAAAGAGAGCGCAGCGTGTGCCACACACGTTCCGCGTCTAGCCTATAAGTATTTATTGAAACACTTAAGTAACTAAAACCAATCCGAAGTGCAAAATAAATAGCATCAAAGTTCATAATTATGTTGTTATTATTATTGTGCAACAGTTGCGATTACGGAATCCATCACCTTCGCCTCGAATTGTGCTTGGCGCACCCAGCGGGAACCGCTCGCATCGGGAGCGCCAAGAACTGCTTGCACTGCTTGACGAGCTGCAGCTGGGTTCGTGCCGATCTGCCAGATGAACAGCGCAGCAAGCAGTGCAGGCGGAAGAGTAAGCAGTTGAGGCGGGAGTGTAAGTGGTTCAGCAGAGAGCAGGCAGTTCAGCAGAGAGTGTAAGTAGTTCTCTCTGTAATGAGCAAGCAGCTCAGTTGAGCGCAGGCAGCTTAAGCGAGAGTGTAAGTAGTTCTTTCTGTAATAAGCAAGCAGTTTCAGCGCTGGGCAGCAGTTCCGTCGTTAACAGGCAGTTCAGGCGAGAAAGTAAGTACTTCAGTAAGAACCAGCTATAATCCCTGTAGTTATAAAATTTTATTAAATGTGTTCTTTGTTTTATTTAATAAATTTAATTGTATTTTAAGTGGCTCAATTTGGGATAAGTTTGAAAATGTATGAAAATTTTTTTGCATAGTTTTTGTTTGTATTAAATTATAATATTTTATTTATTTTAATTAGTTGGTCTTATAAAAAAAATGCTGTATTGTTTTGACTATGCTTAATTTTATTAGATTACTTTAAGAATTAATTTAAATATGCTGGTTATTTTTGCCCAATTGAATTATTTATTTACCACACACTTTTTTTAGTTAAATATTAAAAATTTCATATATTTTTATTATTTTCTCTTATCTGCGCTGCTGGGCTGTTCGTTGGCGCTGCTGGGTCGCTTGCTCTCGCTGCTCTTGCTGCCCCTCTCGCGCTCTCGCTCTCTTGCCGCAGCACAATAGCTGTGCTACTTCCGCATTAGCAGCTTCAATTGTGGGCGTCCGACGTGCGACTTTGAAGCGTTTTGCTGGCGTTTTGCGCGCGATTAGCGTTTTGTATTTCCGTTTTTGTATGCGCCGGCTCGTTGACATTGCAATTGTCTGTAATCATTGTGCAATTAATCTAACAGACCTCGTTCCGTACTAACGGCTATATTGTTATTGTTATTGCTATCGTTTCTCTTGTTGCTGTTGTTGTTGCTGTTGTTGCTGCATTTATAAATGTTTTTCTCTTCTGTTTTATTTATAGTTTCGCAATGCCAGAGTCTGGTCTGTTGGGTCTGGTGGGAGGGGGCGGCCATTTAACAGCTGTTAGCAGAGTACCGTTAGCTGGATGACTGATCTATGTTAACTAGTTGGTTCTAAATTTAAACTGAATGTTAAAGGTGTTTTATCGGCGTTGTTGGTGTTGTTCGTGCTGTTTCGTTATTGTTCTAAGGCCAAGGTCATTAATGAAACGAAACAAATACAGAATTTAATTACAAATTCACTGGCAACGATTGACATTTGAGGTCGTTTGTGTTAATGGCGATGATGATGTTCATGCCGTCGTCTATCATGTCTATATAAAGCCAAAAACAAGCTCGCAAATGAATCACAATTCCACAAAACAATTGATATGCAACGAAATTGGAAAACTCATACATTTATTTGCAATCAAAATTTACGCACATTCAATGCCAGTTCTTGGGACGAGCTCTATTTGTTTCGGCCAGGCTGCCATTTAAGGTTACATCGGCACTCTGGCTGCTATTTTTGGGATAAAAGCTGAGGACGAGTGTGAAATTCGTTTGGGGCAGAAAAGCGGGAAATCCCTCCAGTATGTACACGTTGTGGAAGTAAATCGGACCCTAAAAAAAAAGTATTAGCTATAGAAACCATGTACATTTCATATGAATACCTGAGGAAAAGCACATTGCTTGGGCAGATTGCTCTCCTTGATCATGTTCTGATAGAAATACAGCGCCAGCTTGTTCTGCAAGGTTCCCTCCCGCAGGAACTGGCAACCATCGAAGGCGTATTCAAACAGCACCATCTCCACATTCGGAGGAGGTCGTTTCACTATCAGCTTATACCTGACCCACAGGTCTTTTACGGGCTCCGTTAGCACCACTTCTGCATTCAGTTTGGTGCCATCCTCAGCGCCAATCCAGCAGTTCACATTGGTAACCGTTGCCCAGCTGCTGCTGCAGTCGAATGTGTACCACTGTAAACTGTACCGTGGTCGCTAGAACAGAAAACAAAGTAATCAAAATTAGTTTGGATTAATACAAAACTTACACGAGCTGCATTTATGGCATTATGGCAGAGCAAAATCAGCAAAAAGCTCAGGCAGACGTGAGAAATATTGTTCATTTTTGCATTAGCACTGAGTTAAATTTGATGATAGGACAGGAAAATATAGCCAAAAAGCATACATATAATCGGCATAATTATAAAACGCTTTGGGCTTAATCACTGATTTTTGTCGGATAAAATGTTATTAAATTTGTATTATGTCTACCTATTTTCATTTAGTTTTCTAGGGCTTTATAAATGCGCTGTACTTTGTCACAAACGCATTTGCGAGTGATAAAGGCGTACTCTTTTGTATAGCAGATTTAGATTTATGTCTAGGGGCATGATTTATGCGTATTATGCGAAAACCTTGACGGCGGCAACTCCGCCTCTAAGAAAATCATACTAACATGTCTAAGAAATATCCATATAGACTATAACATACTCTTTTAATACTTTTTAATATATAATCATGAGCGGCAATTTTTCCGCAACTATAAGAGCTAGAGACAACAAATTTGGAAAGCAGGTAGGTGTATATCAAACATACATCAAGATTTACTCAAGTTTGGGATGCCACTCCCACTTTGCCGACAAACCAATTTTAAAAATAGAATATTGATATTTGGCATATAAATTCTCTGACATTTTAATGTATGCTGAAAAATTCAATAAAAATAATTAATATAAACAGAAGTTATAAAAGAAATAAATTGTTAGGCAGTTTACAAAATAGAGTACAGGGCATGCTACAGTCGGGAGCGCGAGACGTATTGGCCATGGTTATTTATTTTTATATAATTGCTTAATTACCAAACTAATATGCCCAATGCAAAAGCTTTTAATGCAGAGTATATTTGAGTAAATCCAATGTGCATATCGCATGCAATTTGTCAAATTTATGGCGCAAGCTCAATGACTTTTGCAGATACAGATACGTACATATGTATGTATATATGTACAAAGATAGATATATTTCTTGCTCGATCGCTGAATTTATTATCGGCAAGTGCATAAAGCGGCGACAAATTACCTTCAATGTATTTATTTGTATTTTGTTTTTATTTCTGTAAACTTTTGTTAATGAACTGAATTCGTGCGTTTTCTTTGGCGCTCTCTCGGCATTTCACTTAAGAATAAAATGCAGCAATTAAAATTAGTTTACTTAAATGCATTCAGACAAATAGAGACTTAGTTTGTCTGTTGTCTGTTGTCTGATGTCTGTTGTGTGGGCTACAAGGATGCAAGTTCTGTGCAGTTGCAACTGCAACTGCAGCAGGCGAGACGCCAGACATTGTCTTAAAAGCTAATTGAAAGTCAATAAGTGCTATATAAATTAATTAAATACACATAATACACACACACACTTAGACACACAATGGCAACCTTGACATTGAAAATGAATGACAGACAATAACAACAAGCGAACAACTAAAACAACATGAAAAGTTCACATATGAAAGTTGCCTCTGAGTCAAACAAGGGTGGCAGGGGGGGAGAGAGAGGCAGCGCTTCTACGGCGACAAACTTGGCACGCATTGTGAGCGTATTTTTACTGCAATCTAACAGCAGCAGCAACAACAACAACAGCAGCTATTGCAACAACAACAACAACTACAACAGCAACTATGCTGTGCATTGTAAAAAAGTGAGCGGCGGGCAGCGCGTTGTCAATTGATCAATTGCATAAAATAATAGGCCTAGGCGCATAATTTAATGTCGCGATTTTTTTGAAGGCCGCACAGAGTGTTCTCTATGCATATCATAGCAGTATGTATGTATGTATATGCATACATGTATGCAGATTAATCACGAACAAAAATAATAATAGCAGCAACAACAACCAGCAAGAACGGAGCCGATCAGTCGGACGGGTTCGACTGTGCAATACCCTGCACCCTATATAAAAAATGATATAAATATATTTATAAAAGCAGCAGCAATTCTTCTTCTCATCATCATCATAAATATATAATCTTCGTGGGCGCTGCCACGCCTGCTTCTACCTTCGCGTAAAATCGTTTACCCGGTATGACCCATTTAATGGTTACAGGGTATAAACATCAACGCAGTTGCATGCGTCATGACTATCAAAAAGGCATACAAGCCAGCATTCCCCCTGACACAATATTAAATAAATAAAATAATAAAAATATTCTAAATATCTTGCTCTAATAAAATGGTTAAATTTCTTTATGCTCTTGCATATTGATTTTATTTATTTAAATGAATAACACCAAATACTGTTTACTGTAAACAAATTTTACTGCACATTAATCTTGTCCTCAATTTGTTGTTTATCTATGTTTTTGCTTCTTCAAATATTTGCAGCTATTTCCGTTGTTTTTCGCCAGAATTAATGCTATGCAACTGGAATGCCAAACAGCTTTAAACAAACAATAGAAGTTCGATGGGAAGCAAATATTTCACATCGTGTAATTAGCATTTAATAAAGCAATTATATGGCGTTTTAACTGTAGTAAATGCCAGCAGTAAATTTCTATGTAACTTTAGAGATTTTTAAGTGTATTTTTAATTAAATGTGATATTTTAAAGTAATTTTATAAATTAATAACTTATGTTTGAAATGCATTTAATTAGCGAATGGGCAGCACTTGATGTTGTCTGTTTGGCAGCACTGTTTGACAAGCTGTTTTATTACGCAACTTGGCCACACTTTTTATTTGGTTGGAATTGATTTGAATTCACCAGCGGTTCACAAACGTTGAGACAGCTTAAAGTGCTTGTTACATTATGGCCATGTTTCCGTTCGTTATGGCCATAACATTTTGCACATGCCAAGACCAACCCACTCTCGCACGCACCTTAAGTGTGACCAGTTCCAGATGAAGTTGCTGCTGAAGTTGAAATTAAAGTTTCGGCTCTCCCGCTCTTTGCCGCTGAAGCCATTCACAAAACGTTTGCGGGCCCAAAATGTGATTTTAATTGCACAACAATTTCTGTTATAATTGTTATTGTTTTTATACGCTGTTGTTTTTGCTGTTGTTTTTGTTGTTGTTGTTGCTGTTTTTATTGTGGTGTCTGAGCCGAGCCCAGTTCTGCCTAGGCCTAAAACGCGTGTGCTTTATGGGCTCTGCGCTCGTATTTGCCATAGCTTGACATATTTAACCCAATTCTGTCGCTAACTGAGAGCTGCGTGAGCAAGAGCAGAGTTGTGGAGAGAGGGAAGAGAGCGAGAGAAGAGAGCGAGAGAAGAGAGCGAGAGAAGAGCGTCAGCGAGGTGTTGTAGTTCACAATTTTTCAGCATAATTGCAGGGGCCAACTTTTAATTAAAAGCAAATAAAATACGTACAGCGTGCATCGCAAAAAATGATATGTGCAATGGCAATGCTGGAGGTCAACTGGAGTCAGCCAACCCCAGAGACAGAGCCAGAGCCAGAGACAGAGTCGGACAACCTGTTCCACAATGCGCTCAGGCAGCGGCAAAAGCTTCCTGCCCAGATCTCAGCTCACAGCTCAGCGCAGCTCTTACTGATTACAATACAATAAATTGTTTTTTTTGCAGTTGTCAAGGTTGCAACGAGGCAACGCCAACGTCGCGATATTCTGCTCCGTCCCTCCGTCTGTCCTTACGTCCATCCGTCCATCCCTCCGTCTGTCCGCCTGTTTGAGCTTCATTAATGAAGTGCCGAAACTGGAGGCACTTGCAACCAACAAATTTTATTGCAATTTTCGGGGCAGCCGGCAACCGGTTGAAATGCACTGTAAAAATATTAAATTAAATGTATTGAAGAAAAATATTAAAAAAAAATTACTGAACAATATATTACTCTCGTTAAATTAACAAATAGATTTTAAATAAAATTATTATTATTTGTCAGGCATGTTTCTTGTAATTTTGTGCAGTGTATTTTGTCACTTTTGTTGCAGGTGGTGATTGCAAGTTGCAAGTCGCAACCTTTTGTGACCAGACGGATACAAAAGGCGTTCGCTCAGCTCGCATTTCAAGGCTGTCATGCCCTTGGCTTTAGGATACCTGAAACCCTCAACCTGTTTGCAATTTAGCTCGTCTTCATAGGTAAAAGGTTCTCGACTCGCTGATTATGCAATATTTAACACACATTTCATTTCATTGCTTTGCGTGGCTTTTGTTCTCATGACCCAGTTTCGCACTGACTTGCCACAAGCCACAGGCAACTGGCAACTTGCAACAGCCATAAGCGCATAATCCCTACGCGCTTAATGCCACATTATATATATTAATTTCTGCATTTTACTCAAGTCAATGCAAATTGCCATTTGACAGCTGAAAAGGCTTTTAAGCCATGGATAAAGCGCAACAGCAACAGCAGCAGCAACTGCTTAACATTGAACTTCAGGTGAGTTGCGTTTTATTTAGTTTCATTGTTTAAGGTTTAAGGTTTATAATTTATATTTTATTTTTGGCTCATGTCGGCAGCTGTCATGCAATCTAATGAGTTCGATTGCTGATTCACTCGGGCATAATATATAAAATACTTATGGAAAGGGGGCGAAAATAAATAAAATAAATTCACATAAAAAAATTTCATGCAGTAGACATAAATATTAAAAATATGTATTTATGAGTTGTAAATTAATAAATAAATTATAAACTAAATAATTCTATATGCACAACAAGTCTAGAAATTTTCCTTATAAATCTTTTAACAGCAAAAAATTTATTAAAAAAAATTGAATTTGATATATTTATTTTTTGTTTATTTGCTGATCTCAATAAATATTTATATTTTCCTTAACGAAAACTTGTTTGCGTGCAGCTTTGTTCCTACTTGTGCCAGCTGTAAATAAAACCGTATTAACTGAATAATTTGATCGGCTGCAGTTCGATGTACTCTGTACAGCTTATAAAATTTGAAGTTATTTGTCTTACGTGTTATACTTTCGAAAACATGTAAGCAACAAATTAGTTAGAATGTGAATCATGCTGCTTGCATTTTTGGTAATATTATTTTTGAGAATTTCCCGTCATGAATTTTATTAAATAATTTATGTTATAAAAATTATATAAACTTTGACGCATAGCTTTCGTCTTAATTTTTATCGATTTGATTCGCTTGATTGGCGTAGGCTCAAATCAAACAACTCCCAAACAATTATTATTTGTGTTTTTTTGAAGCTGAAACGCGTGCAAAATGTCAACAGAAGGACAAACATTATACAAAAAATTAGAGTGTACTTGTATGGCAAAAAAATAGCAATAAATAATATTAATAATAATTGTAATGTTCAGGCAAGAGTCGATCATAAGCAGATCTCACGCAGAATGACCCTGAGCTATGGCAGCGTAGGCAACAACAAATGTGTATTTGCAAAAATGGGAGATAAAAAAGTAAATAAATGTTTAAATAAATGCGTGAACAACACAAACATGGCCAACAACAATTGCACTTAAAAGCCAAAGTGGCTTTTAGACCCAATTGTCTGTAGTTTGGTATTGGGCCAAATATCTGGCTATAAGTAGCGCTGACCTACCTCAAGAAATATGTTGGCAAATAATACAAATAGTATAATAATAAAATAATAATTTTTTCACCAACTAGGAAGTTGAAATTGTGGTTTAATCTATCTTGTGTTTGCTTTTGGCTTTTGATTGACACGCCCTTTTTTCGCTACCTTTTTGGAGGCTGTTAGAGAGAAGAAAAAAAACATAATTTGTTTCTTTAGTTTTATTTTTCTTTTATAAACTTATAAAAATCATTTGTTTTGTTTGCCAGCCAACAGAAATACTTGAATTGTTTTGTAGTTGTTGATGTTGTTGTTGTTGTCTTACCGCAAGGTTGTTTTTAAGTTTATTTTTCACTTTTTGGCAGTTTTTAAAATCATAATTTACTTGTTGGCAAATCAAATTTGTATTGTTTGACTACTTGAAATGGCCCGCAAATTTCTGTCGTCAATTGGCAATTAACTGTTCGCCAGTTTTTGACCTTATCTCAGAAGCATATTAAGCATACGACCCATGTGACCAAACATAGCAGCTGAGGTTCTCAGTAATTGGATTGCAAATGCAAAATAAATTGTGTTGCCTCTCGGATGCATAACTTGTTATCAACAGGTGAGAAATGTTGCAACAGAGCCGTAGGTTTCATATACGTGCCACTAAAAGGATTATAATGCAATAAGTTCGCATAATACACTTGCCACATGACATAAGAGCGGCAAGCTGACGTCTTGACTGAGAGCTCAATGCAATTCGCAATTGAAATTGCACTTGAACTTGCACTTGACATGCAAACGAGGCGAGAAATGCAACAACTGCGGCTTGTGAGGTAATGCCAGCTAGGTATTAATAAATATTTGTTAATAAATCCAAACTAAGCTAATAAAAATTCTACATTTAATAGGCTTAATATGTGATAACTGCAGCAATTTGTTTAAATAATTTACACTTAATTAAAGTATTATTTAATAGTATTAAATGCTGTATTGTTATAAAGGCCTAAACTGTGCCAATTAAATATAAACCAAACTAATTAAGAAATTCTAAAGTTAATAGGCTTGACGAAGTGCTAATTTTAGTAGTTCATTTAAATAGTTAATGCCCAATTAAAGCATAAATTATTGCTGGCAAATGGCGTCTGTCTGACTTCCTCTGCTCGTCAAACGGAACTGCAACTGGACAAAGTGTTTACAGCACTCCATTAGTGCCTAGTACACTTAACCCTCAAAACAAATTGTCACTTAATTTCATTTGATTTCATTGCATTTCGCCGTGGCGTTTGCTTCCTGCTTCCCCATAGATCAATTTGTTTTTAGCATGCTGGACTTGCATGCTCTAATGCAATTGCAATTGCAATTTGTTTGAAAGCAAACAAGGTCAGCTTGGCAACAATTGTAACAACAATTGTAAGAGGCGGCCGAGTGGCAACTAAAAAGCACTTTCCCAATTTTATTTTGTGTTTTTAGCGCACAAAGTGCGGCGCACGTTGCGTATGAGCAATGCAAACATTCGCTTGCTCAATGCAAACGAGCTGGCAAAATGTGAATAAGAAAGAAACAAAAATCAACTGCAATTATTTGCAAATAAATAAAATCGGAAGCAACACACACAGTTTGTTGCGTATCTATAGCTGTAGTTGTAGTTGTAGTTGTAGTTGTATTTGTATCTGTATCTGTATCTGCAGCCAGAACAATTTATAAGATGTAAAATTTAGCAAAATGCAAAAAAAAAGAGCTGGCTGACAAATGCACTGAGCGAATGTTGCTGCTGTTGCTGCTGTTGTTGCTGTTGTTGTGGGCAACGCAACAAGTTTCGTGTGTTGCTGTTGCCAATACTCGCAAGTTGTCGCCGCTGGCAGCGCAGTCGGCGTCGCTGTCTCTCAGCCGTTGTTGTTGCTATTATCGGCTGAATTCGTGCGTACTTGGACCGCTCAATAACGCTCCGAGCGTTTACTGTTGTTGTTGCAGTTGTTGCTGCTGTCGCAGTCGCTGCTGCTGTCGCTGTCGCTGCCTCTGCTGCCGGCTGTAAATACGAAAAAATAAAATAAAAATTAAACGAAAGCAGAGGGTATTTAACCGACCTCAAATCAATTTGCAATTTCAGTCTATCTCCGCGTTGCAGCGTTGCATGAACTCGCGAAACTCAACAATTTAACAATTTTAACAGCAGCAACAACAATTGTAACAACAGCAGCAGCAACAGCAACAACAAGAGGCACAGCTAACGCCGTAGTAAAAACTAAAGACAAAACGGAAATAATACAAGAAACTCGCACGGGCAACAACAAATGAACTGAGACCAACGGAACAACAAAGACACAAAAAAAAAGGAAAAAAAAAACCCAAAACGCATAGAAAATTGTAAATTTTAAATATATTTTTATCGCAATTGGTGTTTATCGGCAACAACAACGCTTTTTATGACTATCAAATGGTGTCGGTGTCAAGCGCGGCCTAGAAAACAATATAAAAACTAAAGCAACTGAAACAACAAACAACAAATAAATAAAAATAAACAGCAACTGTTGCCACAATCAGTTAGAATTCCAGGCACGTTTCACGTTCAGCCTGCAGAATTACGCAAAAAAAAACAAAAAAAGCAAATCGAACGTCGTCTGACGTTCAATGAACGCCCAAAACAATCAAATTAAATGCTTACACTGACTGCCAAATGTAAGTGCACAGACTGCAGCAGCTGTAGCTGAAGCTGAACTTGAAAGTGAAAGTGAAACAGGCCAAAGCCAAAGATACCCAGATACAAACTATTCAAGACTCTATAAGACTCTATAATACTCGCAAATCCGTAACAAATCAAAATAGATACAAGGCGTAGAAGTCAACAGTTGATTTGGCTTGAAAGTTGGCTATAAATCCGCTGAGTTACTTTTAGTAGTAACATTTTTTAACGTTTTTTTTGCTGGAGCGCCAAGTGCTCAGAGCAACATGTGCGATCAGGAGCAAGCGGATTCGTATGAGGTGAAGGCGCCTCAGGGCCATACCTTCCTGGTGAGTCCCGTGCCCATACTGACGGCGGTGCCTGTGATGAAGCCCCAAATGCCAGCACTGCCAGTGCAACCCGAAGAGCAGCAGCAGGAGGAGGAGGAGCTGCCCTGCTGCAGCTCCCAGGCTGTGGTGCCCATCTCTTCATCGCTGCCTTCCAAGCTATTGCGTCTGCATGCCAAGCGCTCAGCGCAGGCGCTGCTGCAGCAGCTGGAATCTATGGATTCACAGTTCAGTTCCGGATCCGAGGATGCCGCCTGCAGTCTGAGTCCGACCCCCAGCGCACCCCCGCTGTCGCCGCCGCCCAACAGCGATGACAAGCTGCTGGATGTGGGCATGGGTTCGTCCATTGGCGACTCGGAGGAGTCGGAGGAGGACGATGAGCTCAAGCCGTTGGCTGTGGACAATCATATCATGCACGAGCCGGAGCAGGCTGGCGAATCCCCGCCAGCTGTGCCGCTGAGCGAGGCGAATCTGGAGAAGTTCCGCAAGCATCACATGGACAACATCTATCTGCATCCGAACTTCAATTTGGACGCTTCTCCGCCGCCTGCCGTGGCGCCAGCCAATTCTCCCGTGCTGGAAACACGCCGGGTGCATCGCTCGTTCCTCAGCCTGAAGAAGCCGCAGGAAGAGGAGCAGCCCAGAGCGGAGCAGGAGGAGGAGGAACAGCTATCAGCAGAAGCTGTGATAAACGAGATTGACACGCTGGATCCTGCGCTGGTGCCCAGTGAGGAGCTGGCCGCCGAGATCACCGATGCCGTGGAGTTCTACTTCTCCAACGAGAGCATACTCAAGGATGCCTTCCTGCTGAAGCACGTGCGGCGCAACAAGGAAGGCTTCGTCAGCCTCAAGCTGGTGTCCAGCTTCAAGCGAGTACGCCAATTGACCCGTGAGTGGAAGGTCGTGGGCGATGCAGTGCGTCGCAAGTCACGCAAGATCGAGCTGAACGAGCAGGGCACCAAGCTGAGGCGCCTCGCGCCGCTGCCCAGCTTCGACGAGACCATGCCCTCGCGCACCATTGTGGCCTGCGATCTGCCGCTGGACAAGCTGAGCATCGAGAAGGTCTCCGATCTATTCTCCAAGTGCGGCGAGATTGCGCTGATACGCATACTCAAACCCGGCATGGCCATACCCGTGGATGTGCGCCAGTTCATGAACAAGTATCCGGAGCTGCAGCAGAAGGAGTGCGCGCTCGTCGAGTACCTGGAGTCGAGCTCGGCGCGCGATGCGCGGCATCTGGTGGGTCCCTTCCAGGTCTACGAGATGGTGGCGCCCAAGAAGAAGACCGGCAAGAAGGCGGCGGTCATACAGCTGGCGGCGCCAGTGGCCCGCATGGTGGAGAACTATCGCTACTACAACGAGGCCAACTGCGAGCGCACGCGTGGCGGCAGCTTCTCCGGCATGCCCAGCCACGAGCCGATTCACGATCTGCGCTTCAAGCTGAAGCGCAACAACTCGGACTTTCAGCCCAGCTACTACCAACAGCAACAGCAGCAGCAGCTGCAGCAGCAGCAGCACGGCATGCCCATCTATCATCCGCATGGCCATGGCTATCAGCACGGCTATCAGCCACGTGGCAGCATCGCCATGGAGCACCAACAGTCGCCCACGTCTCCGGGTTTTTTCGGCTATGCGCCCAGACGCTACAGCAACACCTCGACCATCTCGGCCAACACGGCGGCCGCCTTGGCCGAGCCCTCGTCTCCGTCGTCTGCTGCCGCAGTCGCTCAGAATCCGGTTAATGCTCCGCCTGCTGTGGCGCCACTCAGCAGTCTGCAGCGTCGTCTGTCCAACTGCTCCGAGCAGAACTACAGCCCCGACTCTCCGGCTGTGTCCATGTCGCGTCGTGCCAGCAACTGCTCCGAGACTGGCGCTCCGCAGCGTCGGGATTCCAACTGCTCGGACAGCTGTCCGTGCTCCCGACGTGTCTCCGACTTTGGCCAGTCGGAGGCGTACCGCAAGAGCTCCGTCTGCTCCAATGGCAGCTGCCCGGGCAATGGCGAGCGACGCTACTCCAACGGCTCCATGCAGTTCGAGCGCACCTTCTCGAATGCCAGCGATGGCAACGGTTTCTATCGTCGTCCCTCAAACGATTTCAACATGGAGCGGGAGCGGGAGCGGGAACGCGAACCGGATCAGCTGGTGGGCGGAGGAGGCGGTGGCTATCAGGTGTGGCCACGCCGCTACTCCAACAACTTCCAGCAGCAGATGAACAGCAAGCTGGCTGCCTACGACAACGCCCAGTACATTGGCGGACGTCGCATCTCCACAGACTCCGGCTACGATCGACGCTACTCCTTCGGCTCCGAGGGCTTCGATGGCTCTCCGCGCTCCCGCACCGGCAGCTTCCTCAGCAACTACAAGCACTGCGCTGGCAGCGACTACGACGGACAGCCGCGTTCCCGCACCGGCAGCTTCCTGGACGGCTCCCCCCGCTCCCGCTCCGGCTCATTTGCTCAGCGTGCCGCCGAGAGTCTGGTGCGCACTCCCATGGGTCCGGATGGCAGCAAGGGGTTCGGACAGCGGGCACGGAAGTTCGGACAGACGGTGTCGCCGGTGAACTAGCCGCACATCCGGTTGGGAATTGTTAACTAATTTTAGTGGGTAATATTTCTTGTTGAACGAATTTTGAATTTCTTATCAGTTTATTATCAGCTGCGATTGTGAAACTTATTTAATGGCTGTACACTGTGATGCTGTCCACCTGTCCAAGTACCACACACACACAACCACAAGCACTACCACGCCCACAACTCCTTTAGCCCCCGGAAGGGGCATAAGCAAGTGTCGTAGATCGTAAGAGAAAAATATATATTATCTTTACTAGATATATAAAGCTAAAAGCGTAGAAAATGTGGCATTTCTCTTGCACTTTGTACCACGGTGCAGAGGAATATTAAAAGAGATTTATGGAATACATATATTCTAGATGAAATATCACTGCCAGTAATTTAAAACAAATCTTTTAATAATTAGAATTTGCCTGCAGTAGAAAATATTGATTTAACTATAATTCTATATTAATTTTATTTTATTTTTAACTAATACAAAAAGTCATAAAGGCGTCACAATTGTCAAGAGTTTGAAATGCTGGGAAAAATATGGCGTTAAAAATCCAGAATATCTTATTTAAACGCTAAATATTTATACTACTATAAAGGAAAGTAATAACTACTTAATTAGACTCTCAGGTTTTTAGTTTAGATTTATTAAACATAACAACAGAAATGCCACATTTTCTACGCTCAACGTAATATTTTTTCTTAATATTATTCCTTTTTATCATTTTGTATTTTTTATTTTATTTTCTTATTTTGCAAACTAGCCTAATATAATATTATTAGCATATGTCTTAGTTGATAAGCTACTTGGTTGTCCTTTTGCAGAAAGGAAACAGCAAACGGAGAGAATAAAAATATTTTTCATTTTTAGCTTTTAATTTTCGATACATTTTTTGTGCATAAATGTTAATTTATGTGTTAACCATACAATTTATAATATATTTATATGATATGCCTACTTATTTACCATAAAAACCAATTGTAAAAATTATAAAAAAAAAATTAAATAATATTTGTATTCAGAAAAAACCAACTTGTTGAACTTGAATTAGACAAAACACAAGGCTGTCTCTAACCCAAAATTCGCTAAAAGTTTGTCAATTCTTTTATGCCAACTCATGCGCTATGTGAAAGATTACGCAAGAGTCGACACTCTGCAAACCCCTCTCCTACAACATCTTTAATATATATATTTTTTATTTTGTTTCGAATCGAAAGCAAAAGTTCGCAGTGGCACTCGAGAACCGTTTGAGGCGAAGGTAACTAGGCCAACAATTGAAAGATACAGCTCGCAGTTAGCGGATTTCAGCTACAGATACAATTTGCAGACAGCTCCATGTGAAAGCCATTTGTATTTGAATTTTCGATTATTGATTCGACGAAAATTTAATAATAATTTGTGCGAAGTGACACACGAACTCGCCGCTCGCAAAAATGTGCGACGCGTGACGCATGCAACTTCCAGTTTCGAGTCGGATTTTGAAGTCGTTTCTCGTAATTGTTCATAAAGCGGCCGTTAGCTTTGTTATTGGTATTTAAGGCCTGTACCGATGGGTGTACGTGAAGCAGGGCATATAAATTTTAAAGAGGTAAGTTCAAAACAATGACGAGCAGTAGAAAAACCTAAAGCAGTTCGTCTCTTGCTCTATTTGAAACCGCAAAAGCAGCTATTATTTTTTGTTAGAATTCAAGTGATTTCAGCTGAAGCACACTCGACTGCAGCATTGGGCATTATTGCAGCTTGAAGTACTTCAAAGCTGCGGCACACTCGTCGTATCTTAATCGCAGGCCGTGCTGTGCGTGTGTGCGATTTTTTTGTGGTTCCAAGGTATTTGCGTGTTGGAGTTTTTTGCGCTCTGCTTTTATTAAAATATTTTCGATAATATTTTAAACATTTTTTTTTCAATTTTTTCTTCATGCACGCATTGCGCCGCCCACAACCAGAAAACGAAAACGAAAACGAAGCAAAAGCAAAAACTGCAAACCCGTTTTTTGTGGCTTGAACTGAACTAATTGTCGCACAATTTCTCAGCTGCGTGGGCAAAAGGAGTTAAGCTTTCAGCTCATGGTAATTTACTATGAATATGTATCTACAAGACTGAAGCTTTGCTCTGGCCATACCTGGAAGCTGTGTGCGTGCTGCTTGCATAACCGTAATAGTTGTGGCACCATATAATCTCTATCAGGCTGGAAGCTGGCTTGAGGCAGGCACGCGGCTGCTTCGATCTCCATCTCCATCTCGATCTCGATCTCGAAAAGATATATATGCACACATAACTTCCGGCAAATATAATTACTGCACATTTAAGTAGGGTCACTAAAATTAGCCGGGCTCAGCTTATGCTAATTTTATGGCGAAAATGAAAGCAAATGAAAGCAAATCCAGCCAAACCGGTTCAGAACAGAATGCGTCTGCTGGGGTTCAATTTCGATGTGCCGTCTTATTTATAAGTACTGTAAATTAACCTGGGGCAAGGCATAAATTTGAGTGCCCAACTTCTGCTCAGTTCTGTCGATGACATAACCCGAGCTGTGCATTGAACTGAGTTGCAACCGTTGCCAGTTTGCTTTGTGCCACTTGTGCGTGCATCGCAACGCATTGACCTTGACACAAGCGATGCTTTTTGGCACATTGTGGTGTTATCCTTGGCGCAGCTAAAAATGTCTCAATGAAATATATGTATATACAAACATATATCTCTCGGCGCGTAGAACGTGCCGTGTTGCAAGTGGTGCTCGCGCTGCAAGTGCCACCTTGACCGTCATTCAACAAGTCGAGCTATCTATCTATCTATCTATCTCGCTATCTATATGCCAAAGGCCTTTTCAGGCAACGCACACAGACAATGAGAAATTGGACTGAGACTGAGACGAAGACGGAGACAACAAGGCGTATGAGCAATATTTACTTCCGCCACTTGACATTAAGGTTGCGCTTCTGCTGTACGTGAGGGATTCACACTTAGCTTCAAGTTCAAGCATGTATAAAAATGTATAAAAACAATTGTATAAACAAATAGTGCGTAAGAAAACAGGTACATTATTAATATGCGCATGCAGTCAAAATTTATTGTTGATATGCTCAATATTTTACATCTGAATTTATATAGTATATTTTGATTTGTTTATTTATAAACTAATGTAGATGTTGTTTTACATGTAAGCATATTCAGCTGACTTTTATCGGCAATTCTAAACAAAACTGACCTTAGTACGTGCATGCTAGACATCGACTATATGTATGAAATAATATTATTCAATAATATAATGAATTATTTTTATGGTTTTTAATAGTAATAAACCTAGCTGAATAAATCAATGAAATTTTTTATTTTTTTTTTTGAATGTATTAACCAAATTTTATTGATTTTTTTTATTACTCAAAATATTTTAAAAAATGTATTAGCCAAAATTTTTTATTTTTATTGGAATTTATTAACCAAAATTTATTGATTTTTTTATTACCCAAAATATTTTTCCAGAATTTATTAGCCAAATTTTATGTATTTTTTCTTTACCTATGTCAATATATTTTGTATTAACTTTGTTTATATGTTTGCCCTGTTTTTTGACTGAATAAGTGGTTTTGCAAGTTGCAAAATTTGTTGATATTTTTGTAAATTCACATATAAGTCAGCCAATTTTATTTATTTCATATTCAGATTATTTTTCTGCATTTTTGGCGAAAATTTCATAACAATAATAGTACTAGAAGTATTTTTTTATTTTGTTTTAATTTTTCAACAACAACAACACACCCTCGAAAGTATGCAACAAGTCAATTTTTTTATTTATTTTATATTCAGAATTTTTTTCTGGATTTTTGGTAATAATTAACAAAAATTAATTCTAATTAAAATTAATTAATTTATTTGTTTTAATTTTTTTTGGGTAGCAGTGTAGTGTTGCATACTGTTCGGGCTGTTGCAGAAAATCCACTTTTTATATTCATGTTTGATAATTGTATCGCATTTTTTCTTGTGCAGCCTAAAGGTAGGCAATGTTTTAAGAATAGCTATAAATAAAAAGACCACATTAATAGTGGGGGGGGGGGGGCGGGCGGGAAGGGAGTGGGGGGAAGGAAGAGAAAAGGAAAGAAGAAGGAAAGCGGCAGCAAAGGCAGCAAACTAATTTCAATCAATATTTATATTGAGAAGGAGAATCAAACAATAAATAACCTTCCAATTATTACAAACTATAGTATAATATAAAACTATAAAAAGTCTATAAAATTAAAAATTAATCTGAAGCTATGCGATCAATCAGTTAAGACCATTAATCCATTAGAATTGTTTTATATTATACATACATCGAAGCAACTTTAAAATTAATAAAATTAAATTAAATAAAACCTGTTTTGTGATATTTTTAACGTAAGACCTTAGTATTTGACCATAAAAAGGGCAAAAATAACCGACCGAATATAAATAATTAGAGAATTAGAAACGAATATACTAAATCTGCATCTGCATATTCTGTAAGCATGACAATTTTGTTGTTACTGATTTATTCTAAATAAAAATGAAATTCCAATACGCAGACTGTTGAACTATTTCCTTAAATCATTAATTACGCATAATTACAAACACAGAATGCGTTTCGAAATACTTGCCAGGATGTGTTAGTCGCGACACTCTGACGACAATCTGGAATGCCTACTGCCCCCAATCGGGATGCCTAAACTAAACTCCCATAACCCAAGCAGATACAACAAAAAGTAGACGTTTTTATATGCAAGCTGGCGCCTAAAGGCCAACGCTAATTGCGACTAAACGGCGACAAAACAACAATTCTAAAATGGAACAGGAAATAACCCGAGAAAGAACGAAACTCGGCTGGCTTAAGGGATGTAGGGCGTGTTGCTTTTTATTAGTTGATGGCACATTTGATGTATTTAGTTGCCACATCGTAGGCTAATAATAAATGCTAATTAACTATTTACACTGACAACACCTGTGGGTGTGTCTGTGTGTGTATGTGTGTGCAACACTTTCCACAATAAATTGCCACTAAATGTCACTAATAAGCGCTAGCAGCAAATATTAAAAGCAGCTAATAAACTTGTGTGACACAGCCAGAGTTCTAGTTTCTCCAGGCGGTTTTTTAGGCACTGTTATTTAAAAAAGCTCAAAAGGGAATGTTAAGTTCGTGCAAATGAAAAATGTGTATAATATCTAGAAGGAGGTGTGGCACATCCCACAAAAGTATATATAAACTTGATCAGCACTGTATGTACACCTAAATCTCGCAAACTTTAAGAGCTAGAGACACCGTGATGCAGTCTATCCTATGTGTGATTTTAGAATCACAAAGTTCAGGGTCTACTACTGTCGGTTACGACCGACGGTAGATGTTTGTCCGACTGATCTGCTGCGTCCCTACTGGCTTCAAATTAATTTATGATTTTCCTCACCGCATTAATCTCACTCAAATGATAGAGCGTAAACGGCGCCACGCTCCCAAATGAGTTGTTGTTGTTGTTGTGCATGTTGCTGTTGCTGTTGTAATTGCTGTCATGCAGCTGCAACATAGAGAGGGGCACAACGGCAACATGTTGCTGTTGTGGTTGTTCTGGGTCTTAGGGCAGCTCATGTTTTACTTAGACATTTATCATAATCATGCAGCTGAAATGTAGAACTCGTTGCCTACACTAAGCTGCAAGGCTTAAGTCGATCTGCTTTGGCAGCAAGTGCAGCGAACACAACAACAACAACATGCCAAAATACTCTTTCTTGGAAATTAATTAAAACATATGCTCATCACTTAAGGCCATAAATCAGCGCCAGCGACAATTATCAGTTTCAATTTGTGCGTAAAACTGTTTGATATCACAGCAGCAACAGCAGCAGCAGCAGCAACTGCACTACAGACCAATTAGCAGGCAGCAATAGTTGCACCCCAGACAGCAACAGCAACAGCAGCAACAGCAACAGCAACAACATCGTTTGGGAATTGCTTTAACCCCTTGCTTTAGTCGGGGGCAATTTGACGCTACTTGCAGGGGAAATTTTTCGGTTGCAGCTCATTAAAATGCCGCTGCAATTGCAGCAGCAGTCAAAGAAATTAAGCCAACTTCATCGATGCGTTGAGGTGACAACAACAGCAACAGCACGGCAGCAACAACTTCAACTAGCTACCATTTGGGGCAGGCAGACATCTTTCCCTTCGGCCAGCCGCTGTTGCCACATTTGCCTGAGGCAGATTCATGCAACTTCCAGCCCCCAAAAGAAGTCGATGTTGCCATAGACAAAACTCTCCCCCCACCAACGTCTGTGTTGCAGTCTCTTTAGCCTCGGGGCAGCTCCCGCTCTTGCCACCTTCTGCTGCCACTGCCGCTGCCACTGATGTCTCTGATGTCAACTGTCGTCCACTGAGTAATTACACCAAATTAATTGCCCTGGCGCTGTCAGTTGTGGCATTGTCTGCTAATTTTTCCAATTGCTGCGCATGCAACAAGCAGCCTGCAACGTGCAACATTTAATTGCCGCCATCAGCACGTGATTTTCAAATTGATTATATTTCGTCCCTTGATTCAATTTTTGTCTCCTTTGCCTATAAAAAAAAAGATATTCAAATTGCCATATGGAAATACGACTCCACCCTCAAGTTGCCTTCCCTAAAAAACCGCTGATTTAAAGTGCATGTTTTGTAATAATCTAATTTGATAATTGGTTGTAATTTATGGGTCTTCAGTCGCTGCTTGTACAACAACACAAGACATAAAACATAAAACATAATATGACGCCTTTTACGCGTCACAAGCATCTTTCTCAGAACTCCCCACAAAACGAGAAGGCACATTAAATTAATACACTCTTCTTTTTTTTTAATTATTATTTATATCCGTCAGCTTATATATATGTACGTTTAAACGCATACAGATTTCTGGTGCAATGCAAGCGCAGTTTTTATGAATGAAATAAAATGCAGACGCTGCTTAATGAGGAAGTTATTTGAGAAATTAAGCCAGAAGGTAAGTTCTTCCATTGAAATAAAATGAGAAAAAAATACATCTTAATATATAACAATCTTTGTCGAATTTTCTGTTCAAAAAACATAGGTTTGAAGCTTAAAAATATTGTTAAGAAAACAATTTTTCACTCTTAAAACTACATTTTTTAACCATCCTTCACCTTGTTTGTTTTTTATGTATTATTTTCCGTTACAAATCATTAAGGATCTAAATTAGACAAATAAAAATTATCGGGTTTTTCAAATTAATAAATTTTTATCTCGTATTAATTGTATGAAACTTTATAGAACTGCTTACAAATTACATACTTGACTGATTCTTTCACTAAAAAGATACGCTACATTTGTGCATTCTGCATAACCCACACAATTTCAGATCGACTCAAGTCCCTCAGACATATTGTCTCGTATTGCATGTATCAAATACACAAAACACACAAATTAGCGTCAAAGGAGTCAAACAAACAGCCCAACAAATTAATCATGCTAAAATTTCCCGTGAAGAGAAGAGTTCAATGCACGAGGAGGACCATGGAGGGAAAGAGAGCTCTACGACACCTTTTTGACGTAATCGGAAACCCAAAACATGCCGTGGGAGTATCCGAGGTTCTCCTGCCCAAACTCTCTGGGCAGGGACTTGCACAGATGTTTGGCAGCTAGAAGAGCGACTGACACCCGCTAACTTGAATGCATCATTAGTCGGCATTGAAAAAAAGGGACAGTAAAGAATAAAAAACAGCAAGCGAGACTGAAGGAGAAACGGGACTGTGATTTATGTTGCGTGCGCCTGACAAACATTTGAGAAGTGATGATTTATAATGAAGATACATGCATTCGTATTAATTAAATTCTGACACGGTTTCGCTCCATTTAATGCAGAACAACCGCAACAAGCCGAGGGAGTGTGTCCACAGTTCTCTCTGTGTGCCCCTAAGCCCGGCTTCAGATTCAGATTCAGATTCATTTGGGTTTAAAAGGTTTTGGTAATTGACTCGGGCATGCCAGTGCCAAGTTGTTGGGATCTGCGCTGTCTGTGGCAGCCAGGAATTTAAAATATGGCAAGCAATAGTCGAATATTCATTAAGCGCAATTATGAAAATTAAGTTGTCATCTTGATTTGAATGTCGCGGCATGCCGCATGCGGCAGCATCATATGGCATGCGGCTCATAAGCATTATACTCATTAAATTAAATCAAACTGACAGCCCGGCCTGGCTAAATAGATGGGCCTGACTGCCTGACGTGTCTCCTGCCCCACCCCCACGCCCCTCTATCCACTCTTTGCTCTCAGCCAACTAATTAACGTGCTTTCACATAGTTTGCTCAAATTGTGCATAAATAATGAAGACATTATCGCCGACACCCTGTATATAAACGCATGTGGAAATTGGCTTATGGCCAATTGAAAACTATCCCCGGCCATAGCCATTTATCTGCCTCTTCCTTTCGCCATATTCAGCCAGACCTATTGCCATTCCTTTCGCCTGAATTATGTGTTAATAATTTGGAATTAATGAACGTTTTACATGTTCTACGAACTCTCAGTCTAACCATAGAAGGCCCCTCAACTACACGAAAAGTGCGACTGCCAAATGGCAAGCAATAAAGCAAAACATCATGATCTATGGCATGGGCGAAGAGAGAATTTATTTTAAAATATATCTACAGAATATCGTAAAAGTGTTTAGTAAACTTAAATTATTTTTAAGAAAATATTCCTCTAAATTCAAGAAAAATTCTATTGTGCAAAATATTCTTTAAATAAATGTTGGAATAAATATTGTAAAAAAGAGAGATTTTAAAATTTATTTCACAATATACCATTTTCAGAATACCGTAATGATGTTCAGTAAACATTATTTATTTTTATTACAAATTAATAAAAAATATTTAAGGAAAAATCTCCTTACCACAATAACACAATAATCTTACAATTCATGTATAATTATATATCAAATTATTTAGAAATATTTATATTTTAAATTACCAATCTACTCTAGAAGAATATTATCTTATATCAAAATTCTCTCACATTTGAATCAATTCTAAAATTTATAAAAATCTGATTTTATCTAAAAATAAATATCCAATCAATATTCATACATTCACTAATTATATTCATTCCCTACTAACATCGAGCAACACCCACAAATTTATTTTCAAATGAGCTAAAGTCTAGTCTTTTGTATATGCCCAATTTTCGCATGATTTATGCGGACAAACTTATTAAATATATTTAGCAAAAAGCCATCGAAATATTAAATAGCGCTACTTGTAAACAATTAGCCAAAAATTATGACTCTTAATCATATACAAAACGAGAAAGAAATACATATTCATACCAGCCAGATCTATAGGCAAGATCTATAGCAAAGATCCGCCCATTGCTGTGTCGAGAGGCTGCGACAATCTTCACACATGTTTTAAAAATAAACAGATGTGGCATATAGTACATATAGTACCGAAAGAGACCTCAAGATCTGGCTCTGCCACAGAGTTCCTGTAGGTAGAAAGAGTGCAGTAGATAGCATTGAAGCCACGCCCTCTCAAGACTCTCTGCTCTGCAATACGCAGGATGCGTTCATGCCGTATTCAAAATCAAATTAGTTTTTTGAAAACAGCCGTCGCGTGGTGTTGTGTGCGTCTTGACGCTGTATCCAAACCGATATATATATAATAACTGATCCTAAGTGAATTATACATCCAATATATACAAAATGAATGCTCAATCTGTGGTACGTCGTCAACCGCACAGTTTTTCAATTGAGCAGATTTTGGCAAAGCCCGAAACACATACTGGGAGTAATTTCATAAATCCAGCCTCCAGTTTCGAAGTGATTAATGACAGTCATCAAACGCAGGGCGAAAGTGGGCGTGGCAGTTGTGATGTGTCCCGCGTGTCCAGTCCGGCCACATCGAGTTGCCTGGAGGATGGCCTGGATGATGGCAAAAGTGATACGGAACTGGCGTCGGACGATGGAAGTGGTGAGTAAAAGCTTGAAATGAAAATATTAAGATATAGAAAAATATGTTTTTAAAATATTACAGATAAGGAATAAGAAATAAAAGCTTGTTGTTTTAAATTGATAGCAGTATTTGAACACATTACAATTGAATAATTTCATACAGCATTTTATTAATTGAATAATAATTAATATTTATATATACCAAATCCAAGCAGTTTTGAATTGCTAAAGTAAAAATTATTTTTATTATCTGTAATTTTTTGCATTTTTAATAAAGCAAATTGAATAATAATCATCAGTACATAGAAATTTTCATCAGATATTTCCAACATTAAATATTCAAAAATTTTATTGAACAAAAATTTAAAATTTATTTAATTTAATTTAAGAAAATATTATAGTTTACTTTGAAGTTTAGTGTTTTTTCAAGCTATAATCGATTTCAAATCCGTCGGCAGTGTACTTCTCTATTAATACCCATTAGTTAAGCAAAGTGATCTATTAAAACACTCAATTACTTAAAATATAACTAACAAAAAATGGATGATTTATTGTCATAAAAATGACTATAGATTTATGCATATTTAAAAAACAGATACTCTAATAATATCAATGGTTGAGTGATCTCGTCTGTCATTTGGCCGATACAAAAAACAAATCAACCGAAATTAGCCCGAGGGGCGTCACAGAATGAGCCACAAAACGCCGCTAATGATGCGAACGTCAAATGTAGGGAAACAAGGAAAAGCAGGGAACATTTCCCTCACTGAGAAAATTTATATGACAATTTGTATTTGTCGCAAAGCGAAAATATTTTGGTATTGCCAAATGACCAATTAGATTGCAATGACCGCAACCAGATGAAATGATGCCAATTAAAATCGAGCGTGTGATAATACGAATGCTGCATCCAAATACGAATAGATAAACTGCATACAGGGTGCCCAGGCGCGACCTCTGCCAATTAGTTCGGTCGACAATTGCAAATAGTTTGGCAGCATGACAGCGCCAGTCGGTAGCAATTACTCTAAAAAACCACAGCAAATAGTTTCACAAATTCCAACGGTTTCCATTGCAGCACACGACGATCGCAAGAAGCGTCCCCGCACCGCCTTCTCCGCCTCCCAGATCAAGGCGCTGGAAACGGAATTCGAAAGAGGAAAATATCTGTCCGTAGCCAAGCGCACGGCGCTGGCCAAGCAGTTGCAGTTAACCGAAACGCAGGTAGTAGCAAAAAATAATTTAATTTTGAAGGAAAACTAATAATTAATTTCTATAAACTTTAGATCAAGATCTGGTTCCAGAACCGTCGCACCAAGTGGAAGCGCAAGTACACCTCCGATGTGGAGACGCTCGCCTCCCACTATTACTCCCAGCTAGGCATGGGCGGCCTGGCACGCCCCATGGTGGTGGGCGACCGCCTTTGGCTGTTCAGCCAGACGCCCGCCGGACCCACGCCCATACAGTCCATCATGCTGAACGGCAGCGGTGCCATCGCACCACCCATGCGTCCCTACGGCGCACCACCAAACGTAGGCGCCACCTTGCCGGGCTCAAGTGTCATAGAGAGCGCCAGAAATGCCATTTTGGCCAGAGGACAACCGCTGAACTTTGCGCTGCCTTTTGGCCTGGCCAAGACGGCGCCAACAGCGCCAACTGCAGCTGCAGGAGGCACGCCACCTGGCTACGTGCCGCGCTGCAAGCCCTACGCCTACGACTACGCCTTGCCGCAGGCGCACAATGAGGCGTATCTGCAGCTGAAGTACGCGACGCTGCCGCCGGAAGCGGATGCCACGGCCAGCAACGGACTGGCGGAGCTGGAGCGCGTCTTTGGCGATGCCAATGCCAACTTTCTGCTGCAAAAAGGTGCAACAAGCAGCAGCAACAGCAGCAACGGTGCAGCCTGCGCCTACGGCCACGAGGCGTTGCAGCAGGCGCAGCGGAACAGCCGTCGAGGGACGCAATCGGAGTCGGAGTGCAGCGACATAGACTGCGAGCAGCTGGATGAGGAGGAGGAGGATATACAATAAAATAAAAATATATATAATAAAAAGTACAGCTAGTTTAGTTTAAAGTTAACGTTTATGTTCGGAATTAATATACATATATATGGTCATGTTTACAGTGTCCAGAGCCAGCGTTAATGCCATCGAGCAGCCGTAATACTAGTCCAATCAATACTCTTGAGATTCATAATACATAATTCAACAACAAATTTAGAGACTAGTCTGAGTGGTATTAGCGCTGGCTGGGGAGCTCTATTAGTTAGCTATCACTATGCGACAGTGGCAACGATATAAATATGAATATGAATAATGTGCCTCTGCTTGAAGTATGCTTACAACTAGTGTATAATATATAGGGTATATTATTATTAATATCGTTCATATAGTTATTATATGTTACATATTGTGGGTCGTTTATTGGCTCTTCCTTTATCCGCATGGAATTACAATTAGATAAATCATAAATCATAAATCACAAAAGACCTAGACTAACAAACTATTCAGGGTTATTTGACCTAAAAGCTACAACTCTTTCGTCGATGCAGTTGATTTGTACAGTAAATGAATAACACAAGATTCAATATTTACAAGATTCTCTAATACGTTTGTCAATTCGAAATATCATATTGGAGCAGTTACTATTGCTTTTGTTATAGCAGGAGGGAGGGGGTATTGATTATTATGCTTATCAATCGAAGCGCTGCCATTAAATTAATATCATAATTAGTCGTACTTTTTACAGTTAAGTGGAACAATATTTTCGAGTTTCTAGCGCTAGTTTTTGGTATTGCAAAGCAGTTTAAAACCAAGTACTCTTCGTTCTCTTTTGATTCGTTGAGCATACAAAAGTTCGGTCTATAATTAGCGCTGTTAGCTCCATGATAGATCGTATCCCTTCCAGTTGGCATTCGGGGCGAGGTGCACGCGACGCTTATTGTAGTAGAAGGTGACGATGCCATGGTATGCGGTGCGTGGCACGCCACTCTGCAAGCAAGAACCACCGATAAGATAAACATGAACATAACATTGTCTAATAATTGACTAATGCTCACCTTGAAGTCATCCATGAGCCCCAGCATACGTGTTATGCGCTTGTATTGATCGCGCGTGGTGTACTGTATGCGCACCGGCCCCTCCTGGGCGATGAGATTGCGACGCAGCTCGTCGAAGGTGACCAGGGGCAGCACATAGACCTCCTTCAGAAATGTTTTGTCGTAATTATCCTGCATGCACAGAGGTTAGTTAGATGACGTTTTAGTTGACACGCAAACTCTTTTCGTTGCTCACCTTTAACAGATAGCTCATATTGATTTTGCTGAACTGCACAAAGTCCTCGCTCAGCTTGATGTGTTTCAGATACTTGTCGAAGAACAGCCCGCTAAAAGACACAAATGAAAAGCACAATAAATAACGTATGAGCTGGCAAGGTCTGCTGCCGTCACGCTTACTTTGATACGCCAATTTTGCCAAAGGTACGTGTACGTGAGATTTCCGGACGTATACAGACACGATTCTTGCGCTGCTCCGGATGCCGGATCCAATCATCCCAGAAGCTGTCGATAAAGGTTATTTAGCTAATTATTTATTCACATTATACTCTCGAGTTTAACTTACGATTTAGGCCACTTGACGGACAGCTCCTGCCAGAGCTCTTTGGTCAGCATCCAGCCGAGGCCGGGAAAGAAATCGGTGCGATAGAGCAGATCCGGCCTGCCCGTATCCACCACGTTCGCCTTGCCGTTGTCGTTCCACGCCGAGACGCACCACAGGCTGGAGTCCTGCTTGAGCAGCTTGTGCGTCGCCTTGAAGTACTCGAAGAAATCAGGCGCCACGTTCAGATCATCTTCCACAATGACCACGAAGTCAAAGCCCACGTTGAAGGTAGTGTTGAGCGCCCAGCCGTAATGCCGGGCTATCTTGTAGTAGCCCTTGAACTTCTTCTCCTTGGGCAGCACCACAATGTCGCTCTGATCCGGCTGCTCGATGAGCGTCAGCTGCTGGCCATACGTTTGAATGGCGCTCTTGGTCGGCTCATCCCGGCAATCCTGCAGAGAAAGAGGCAAGTTAATAAAGCATAATTGCTGTAAAGTTCTTGGAACTTGCCTGGGACACAATGATGGGAAACTGCTCGGCGCTGGGACGATACTTGACCAGATTGTCCAGGCACTTGACCACAGATACCCTGTTGCAGGCAAACACCAGTATGGGTATAACAGGCTCTCCGCCTGCCAGCTGCGTGCGTGTGGGAATCTGCGACGATGTCGAGCTCTTTGGCGACGTTGCGGCAGCGTCTACGCCTGGCAGTTCATTCGACACCTCCGCAGCCACAATGCTTATCTTGGGCGTGGTTGTCAGCTGTGAATCCAGACTGTATTTCGCCTTGATGAACTCGATGAGACTGCGGGTCAGTTGAAGGCCCTTCTTCTGCTCGTTCAGCGCCTCGGGCAGCAGACGCTTGAGCCTCTGCAGCTGATTAAGATTCTGTTGCACGGCGCTGGTGCGGAAGAGCACATAGTACGTGATCAGAGTCCACATGATGAGGAAACCAATCACCATCAGCTGCGCCTTGCGCGTACGCATCTTGGGCAGAAATTGTGGTGTTGATTGATGTTTGCGGGATGTTGCTGGTGGGTGGTGCTGGTGTTGGGCGGTGGGTGGAACGTTCAACGCGCTTCGGTTGGCTTCAGCGTGGCATCTGAATGACGTGGCTGGCGTTATGATATAGAGCCGATATTAACGTTAGCTCCGAAGCGCCATATGCGCTCATATAATGCGTGCTGTTCTAATCGGTGGGCATGGAAGGTGTGCTTGTGTGTGTATGTGTGTCGCTGATTTCGCTGTCTGTAGTTGTAGTTGTAGTTGTTGCTCCCCTTGTTGCCCCTTGGCAGCAGCCCCTGCAGCAGCGGCTCAATTTAGCTGATTCTGCTGGAATATCGCAGCTCATTAGCAATGGGAAGCGAAGCGAGCTCGGGCTCTGCTGCTGCTGCTGCCGTTGACGTCGCTGCTGCTGGGATGCTACATTTGTGTGTTGGTGTATTGGTGTGTTGGCTATTTGCATTGGCGTAGCAAGCTCTGTGCCAGCTTTCACAAACACCACAATGTTGATTTTGCCTAATTTAAAGCTAAAACGCACACGTTGCCTCTTCGTTTGTAAATTGTTCTATACCGAGTTTGTTTGTGTGAACTGTTTGCGGTATTTGGGTCACAAGCGGCGACTGGGCACACCGTTTTTCAGTCAGCTGCGGGGCTGCCACCTGGATGATTTGTAAATTCACATCAAATAAAAAAAGAAAACTGAAATAGACAACATATAAATACAAAAGTAAACATACATTTTAAAACAGATTTATTTATATCAATCATAAGCAGCATACTTACGCTCTTTGCCATGCCAACTCAATTTGTCTGCTCAAGCCCGCAGTGCGGCTCTCTTGCCTTGCGCTGTGCAACACTGCAAAGCTAATGTTAACTCAAAATGGCACTGCTGTTGGCGCTCATAACAGCACTGTTCATTGCTTGCGCGCGAAATTTAAAATTGCGTTCAACTCAATTGTATTGTTTTATTTTATTAATTCATTTAGTTTTAGTAATTAATTAAATTAGCTTAACAGTTACACTTAGAAGACTAGTAGGTGCTTATGCGTTAGACAAATATATCATGTTACTCGAAATACATATTTTTGATAAGAATCACTGTGTTTTGTTGCTGCTGCTGCTTGTCTTTTGAGGCTGGCATTGCCGGGAAGTTATAGCTGAGTACTATTCGCATTATAATTAATTGTAATTACGTTTCATAAATGGCAGTTATATAAGTATACAGTTATTAGTAGTAGGTAGTACATATGCATATATTATTCATTCATTTAATTCATTTTCATTTCGTGTTTGTTTTTGCTTTATTTCGTTTGCCGATGCTGTAGTTCTTTTATTGCCATGCACACACGCAACTCCAACTCCAACTCCGACTCCAACCTGATTAACATCCTGCCCGCCTTCCGTTTTTTGAGATATACAATTGCCACAATTTATATATATTTACATGAGGCGCCAACACAGCGCACAGACCAACGCCCAGAGCACAGAGCAGACGCCTGGATGCACTGCAGCCGAGCTCAGCTGCCCCAGCTCCCGCTCGTCCACAACAAAAGCGGGAACGGCGCTGCTGACAGGTGTCTGCTCCATGCTGCGGCTCAGCTCCGCAAAGTTGCCCCGGCTGTTGCGCGCCAGACGCTGATTGTCCAGCTTCAGCTCACGCAGCTTCTCCTCCAGCTGCAGCACCTCATCTACACCACACAAAAATAAAAATAAAAATATTAATTATCTGCTAACAAGCAGCCATCCAGCAACTCACTTTTGTTGACGCCCTCGATGTCATTCACCTGCAGGAACATGGCCAGCGATATCTCGTACACCTTGTTCGCCGAGCTGATCTCCCGCTTGCGCCTGCCGTAGCCCACCTGGTTGTTAGAGCACTGGGTGCCCAGGCACTTGTCCAGGCAGACGTTGACCGTGGCCCGGAACTGCACGTACGAGGAGTCGGGGAACTTGAAGGCCTTGAACTTGGCGCTCAGGATGTCGCCATCGTAGGTATTGAAGTTCTCAAAGAGATACGGATCCACGGTGCAGCTGAGCAGATGAGAGATTAGCTAAATACAACCGAGGGGAGCGGAGAACTTACCCCTTAAAGATCAGCGTCTCCGAGGAGGTGTGCGTGTCGGTAACATCCAGATAGTTAACGCCCAGGCCATAAACTGGCGCCGAATCCTCATCCAGATTGATTTCCATGGTCAGCGGGGTGCCCTATTCAAATTTACAGAATATAAACATACATTTTAGCACTCTATACTATAGGGTATTTTTTCAAGTTAACAGAAAATAAACATTATTTACTTAACTATATACTGTAGGGTACCTATTTAAATTTACAGAATATAAACTTATTTTATATCTCCTTATACTAAAGGGTATTTATTCAAATTTACAAGGTATAAATATAAATTATAGCACAATATACTATAGGGTATTTTTTCAAGTTAACAGAAAATAAACATTATTTATTTTACTATATACTGTAGGGCAATTATTTAAATTTAGAGAATATAAACGTTATTTATTTATACTGTAGGGTGCTTATTCAACTTTACAGAATATAAACATTATTTCTTTTACTTGTTCAAATTTATAGAAAACAAACAAACATAATTTTTATCACTAAATACTATAGGGAATTAACAGAGTATAAACACAAATTATAGCAGTATATATAGGACATTAATACCTACCGATTTCACAGTCAGATCTCTGGTGAACTTCTGTCCGTCCTGGCTAACTCCGATCGAGAGCCGTGGCTCGGGTGCTCGCTTTGTCAGCGAGGTGGTAATCTCGAGATCCCTGCAAGAAATTCGTTGAGATTTGATAAATGGACTGCTTGACAGACAGTTGAGGGCCCATTAAAATTAACACAGCGTGATGCAAAACAAACTAATTGAAGTACTTAAAGGCGAGTGAGAGCAAAAACAAACAAACTATACCCTGCATATATGCATATATATGATTAGAGGGGTACATGTGTTCCCCCGGCTAGAAGTGGCACGCCCAGCAATTAAATTGACCAGTGGGAGCATCGATTTGACGGCTAATTACCTGTCTGGTAATGGCCAGGCCGAGGCTAGTTTGATTTATGGCCCAAATAGGGATAGCAGCGGGTCTCTGGCCTGCCTGGCCAACTGGGCATTTAATATGCCATAAAGTTAGCATAGATTGCGCATAAAAAACGATATATGTATGTAGATGCATAGTTGCATTTTTATGGCGCTGCAATTAAAAGTTGCACGCAGCGAAAAACTAGCTGATCATGAAATTATTTAAGGAATTTCTTTAAAAATTGATTTTAATGGATTTCCTAATTGATTTCAATTGTTTTTTACTTTGAATTTTATTTTGAATCATTTTATCTTTTGATTATTATTTGATTTAATTTTATGGCTAAATATATTTTTTGAATCTTAATTTTTTTCTTCTGCGCATAAACTCAGATTCAAATCACGTTTAAATTAATTTTATAATTTAATTTTATGCTGAGTTTTAATTTCCTAACTTAATTTGATGCCTTATTTTCTTTCTTTTTTCTCATTTTTATCCGCAGATTTTCATTTACGTTTAATTCAAGCTTTCTAATTAAATTTTAGACTGAATTTTAATTTGTAATTTTGTAATTTGCATTTAATTTAAGCACTAGAGTCTGTAGTATTTTTTGCAGTGTACTGCAGCTAGGCCCAAATACTCACTCCGGTTCCTGAAAGCCCGCCGGCAGCACATCGCGTCTGACCACGCCATGATGTTGTGGTTGTTGTTGTGCTTGTGACTGTGGTTGTGGTTGCGGTTGCTGCTCCTGTAGCACCACCCGGGTCTGCTCCTGTGCCGAGTTGGTGCCATTCATCATGACATTATAAACCGGACCGCTTGTGGTAATGCATTTGACGCTGACAATCTCCTTGCCGTTGAGCGACTCAATGATGATTTTATGATAATAAACCTTCTTGCCCTGTGGAAACGAGGTGGAGATTATGTAGACTATAGAATGGTGGAAATGGGAAATGGGAAATGGGCAGCGGTTCACCTACCGTTAATTGGTTGACCATGCGCGTCACGCCGCACTCGTAAAAGTCGCTCAGCGATAGGCGAAATACAGCGAGAGCGCCATCGATAACGGGCTGACAACGGACATCGGGATAACCCTTGAGACCCTCCAAGTAGATCTGTGGGCGATCTGCAGCCGTTTGACTGCTGCTGCTGCTGCTGCTGCTACTTGCATCTGTGGGCAGTCCGATTTCCACGCGCATCTGATCCTCCGAGCAGTGTACCTTGTGAGTGCCTGCAACAACAAAAAATGCAAAGAAAAATGGAAATTAAATGGAAATTCCAAGCAGCAGATTGAGGCAACAGAAAGTGGGCTAGCATGTCGCCATCGTCATCGTCTACGTGGTGCAAACTGGCCAAAACTAAACTAAATGCGCAGCCAGCAACGCCTTCTCATGTACTCGTTGCAGACCGGGACATTGACGAGATTCTGTCGGCCTCTAAACAATTGCCGCATAATTACTATGGATGTGGAGCGCGTTCGCTGCCTAAGTCTTTTTATTTTATTGCCTTGGCTTAATAAAGCTGCAGGGCAACTTGCTGAAATACCCTGTATTAGATACAAAATAGGGTGGTTGCTAGTCAAAAGTGAATTAGTTCTATAAAAATGTTCTCTCTCTCTCGCTCTCTCTCTCTCTCTCTCGCTTTGTCCCTCTCTTTAAGAGACGCGTTTGTTGCTTAAGTCTTTTGTGTTTTTCTGCCTGTGCATGTTTTCTGCTTATAAGTGAAAAGTCTACGGTATAATCTAGTCTTTCTAGACCAATTTGGAGTTGCTGCTGCTGCTGCTGCTATTGCTGCTTTTAGTGCCCCATCAGCGGCAACGCGAAAAAAAGCAAAAACCTGGCATTAGCCCAGAGAGAGAAGTCGCTTCAAGTCCAACTCGCAGTCCGGTCGGTCAGTAAGGAGTTCGTCAGCCGTCTGTCCGTCCGTCCCGTCTGTCCCTCCGCCTGTCTGTCTATTTGTCCCTCCGTCCGTCTGCTAGACACACTCACACAGTGATTTGGTTTAGTTTGTGGCCAAGTGTTAGGCCAGGCATTCGCTGTGGCATAATTCTGCTGGCTGCCTGCCACTAAAAATTCTAAAGATAAAACTCCGGCCGAGGTAGCAATCAAAATCTTATTATGTCCGAACATGTGTAGGCAGTTTGCCGAGAGAGTGTGCAAAATTATCGGCTTAAATGTTTTGTGCCAGCCATTAGCCATAGGATCTGCGATCTACGATCTGCGAGCCTCCAATCGATCCATGCGAAGCGAGTGCACAACCATTGCCAAGGCTCATCAGCAGGCGCAATGCGAAATGTAATTTGAATAATTTGCTTTAAGTACTTAATCTCGTTCTAATCGCAGCACTAAAAGCCAGAGAGAAAGATGGAGAGTGAGTGAAACTGATAGGGAGAGGGAGAAGGAGAAAGAGAGAGAGAGAGAGAGAGGGAGAGAGGGAGAGAGATTGCTGCAGAGATTTCAACAGAAATGCCGCCAATTAAATGTGCGAAGACAAAGCGCAAAATTATATGGAGCAAAGCCAAAAATAAATCTCACAACTTATAGCCAAAACTAGCTATTTAAAGAAGTATATATAGTATATAATTTATTTATGCTATAATTTAATAAATTTTTCATCTCATTTATATTTACAATATATATTTGTTGTAAAACAAAGAAAATACATTTTACAAACTTAGATTAAACCAGAAAGGATGGATCAGATTAATGCCTCGACAGTTTTACACCTACTTTCTACTTTAAAGGTTTAATACCTGCCAAAGATATGTGCATAGAAATTCCAACACAAATTCCATTTAATTGTCATACTTCAGTTTATAGAGCAGCAGTGAAACGCAGACATTGTTTCGGCCATGGAAATTGTTATTCAAAGAATTTACAAGAATGTGTTGAGTCTTGTTTGCAGACGCTGAGATTTTTATTGGCAGAACTGCCAGCGGAGGGCAAGTAGATAAAAAACACATTACTTTGATTCGGGCCATAAAAATTAGTAAACTCTCATCTAGATGGGTTTCCTTGGCTTTTTTATGGAGAACCGCTGTAACAACCCACGCTGGCAGTTTAAATTTGCTTTTAATTAGCGAGCGAAAGAAGCCAGAGAGTGAAACCAAAGCTGGTAGGAGGGACAACAATAAAACTAGGAAATAGAAACTGCAAGGCAATTAAAATGCAATTGCAACTGCAGCTGTTGATGTTGATGTTGCTTTATCTGCTGCCGTCGGCTGTGGAGGTAATTTGAGAGCTACTGCCAAGGCGGGCGCCGCTAACAACACTCAAGGGGCGTGTCCGGAGCAGGGCTAAGTACTTCCGTCGAAGCTAAAACAAATAAAAGCATCAACAGATACGAATAAACTGCCCGATGACGTACCAAATTACGCCCAGACACGATACCAAAACTGCAGCCAGAGCAATGAAATTTGGAGCTGAGAGTCGAGGGGCAGGTGAGCGGGTGAGCAGGTGAGCAGGAGACAGCGACGCCCACGTGCAACGCGCTGCTGACCAGTTAATTGAGCCATGGCTTGTAATGGAAGTTCTAAAGCTCTGCAGGAAATGTCTGCATGCCACGGCTGCCTCTCCCCCTTTTCCCCTACTTCTCCCTCCGTCTCGGCCAACCCCTTTGTGTGCGCGCTGACAATAATTGAATCTAAGGCAAACGCTCGCTGCCAATGTTGGCTTGCCACGCAAGTTTGTCGCCTAAGTCTTTCGTCTGGCACTTTAATTGCAAAGCGTAGAATTTTTATTGAAAGTCTTACAACTGCAGCGGCAATTGCATTATGGACGCGACTATATCAAATGCCGCTGATTACAATTTATTTGACACAATTTTTATGGCCCCGGCAGAGATTGAGACTTGTGAATTGTGAGAATCTCGGCACCTACTCCCCAACAGCCTCGGGCCAGCTACAAGTATTTTAGCATCTGTTAAAAGTACGGCTATCTACGAGCATCTGAAATGGAGTTAACCCACATCTCACGTCTGCCAGGCAGCGCAGACCAGGCCACATGACCGCAACTTTAAAAGGTTGGCGTTGAGTTCGTTTTGGATTTTATTTGGGAGTTTTTTTTTTTTATATATTTTCTTGGGTTTTATTTTCGGTTGGAATTTTCGCTTTATATGTGTGCCAACAAGAACCAATTTGTGGCAACCACAACGAACGTACAGCAGATCATCAAATGCCGCTTGACTCGAGCACAGCTTCTTGGAATTGAAATCCGAAAAGAGTAACAACAAAAACTAGAACCTTAAAAAAGGTGCCATTAGCATTTAACCTGCAACATGACAAATCAAGAAAACGTGCAGCATGCATGAAACATGGCCAAAAAAAATAAAAATAAAACAACAGCAACTGCTGCAAGTACAACAGCAACAGTTGCTGCTGCTGCTACAAAGCATAAATTTCCATTAACAATAAATTTAAAAGAAATTACATTAAAATGAAAATGACCCGGAGCGAATTTCTCAGGAAAAGCTCGAACACACTGTCTAAGCATGCTGTATTAGCTGCAGGGGCAAGTGCAGACGAGAGGTGGGGGAAGGGGAAGGGCAGTTGGTTGCCTGAAAACAGCAACATCATCATCTTTAGCATCAGCGTCATCAAGGTCTTGGCCAGGCCCATGCCACTAACTGCCGACTTGGACACTGACTCTGCATGTGAATCACGCTTCAACTGTCCGCCTCTCTGTCTGTCCTACTGTCCGCCAGTCTGTCTCTCCATCTCTCCGTCTCTCTCTGTCTGACTATGTCACTGCCTGCTGGCTACACCTCTGGCTGCAACTTAGCCTCCCCTACTGTGCCTTAACTGTTGCCCCCTCTGCAGCCGGGTTTCTACTGCTCACTTCCTATCAACATCAATAGCCACGACATTTGGCTCCGCTCGGTGCGATTCGACAATTTGGCAACAAATGCGCACTCAGCATCAAATGAATGCACAAATCCACAAAAAGACAAATGCAAACAGCTAATGATGGACTAGCAGTTACCCTCTTTAATAATAACTAGCTAATTTTTTCAGATTTTTGTCTGCATGTTTACGTAAAAAAATCTAAAAACTTCTGCAAAGAATTTAATTTTTAATAAATTTTTAGCTTGGTCGGCTCAACAGTTTTGTACAGGGTATTTGAGCCGCTCTTGGTAGTCTTTGGCTTAAAACAAAAAGTGCCAAAATGTTTTACGAGCCACGCCAACGGCCTTAGCCAAATGGCAAACAAATTCAAATCATTTTGGTCAAGATGCAGCCAGCAGTCGTGAAAGGTGGCAAGACGGCATCAGCTGGCATCTCGCATCTCGCATCTTGCATCTCTCAGCACCTAGCACTTGGCTGTCGCCACAACTGCAACACCAGCAACAGCAGCAACAGCAGCAACAGCAGCTGCAACAACAGCAACATCATAGCCAACAGCAGCATCAATGTTAACGCCAGTCTTAGCCTTCGTCTCTGTCTCTGTCTCTGTCTCATTCTGATTCTCATTCTCGTTGTCAGCCAATTTTGTGTATTCTGTTGGCAATTGTTTCATGGCCAAACCCAAAGTCGCAGCGCGTTGTGTGGCGACACGAACATTATTTGTGTTTGTTGCTGTTGTTGCAAGTGCAATTGGCAATTGGCAATTGGCAAAATACTGGCTAAAAGATTATGCAATTGTCTGAGCCCAAACTCCTTTCAGCCGGAGTCACGTTTGCTGTCAAAGGAGCTGCAGGTCTTGGCCCGGTTCTGTGAGTGTTATGCCTGGCGGCAACTTGCTGGGGCAGGAGGCGCAACTAAATTGAATGCGCAAGCAACGGTAAACATGCATGCTCCTGCCCCTTGCCACCCACCCACTACGCTACACTGCAAACAAATGTGCAGTTTATATGCAGCTTTAAATGAATTTTAATTTATTTCTTACAGCTTTAACAGCTTCCATTTTATGAATAGTAAAAACTGAAAGAGCCAAATTTTATTTGGCATATATTTTTATACATTTGCTTTTCGCGCAGTGTAGTCGAAAAGTTGAGCATTGCATTAGCAGCAGGCATTAAGCCAAGTGAGTAAAGTGACTCTCACAGTTATGACATGCAGCTCGTTGCAGTTGCAGCTGCCGCTGATAGCGTTTTGTTATCGCATTTTGCAACAAATTGCTGGCAACAAAAGCAACAAACTTGACACACACGACGCACGATTATCATCAATCTTGGCCAGAGAGAAGTCAGCAGTGATGGCAACAGGCAACATACAACATACAACATACAACAGGCAACAGACAACAGGCAAGAGACAACAGGCAGCCAACAGCAGGAAATACTGGTAATTTACTCGCCCCAAACCTCAGAGGCAGTTGCAATCGCAGTCACATCAGTGCGGCAATTGCAGATGCACTGCAAAAAAAAACTATACAGATTTTATGCAGCATAATTCAAACTTCTAAAATGTTTCATTTAAATAAATAAATTTATTTTTGGCTTTTTAAATGCATTTCAACTTAATTTACTTAATTTGCTTTTTTTGCCAGTGTATTAACCAGAAATATATATAACATTTAAAGATAATATTGAAAAAATCTAATTAATATAAATTCTCTGCATAACACAAATTGATTTTTTCGTTAGCTTATGGCATTTTTGCCAGTGTATTTGCTACAAATATTCCCAAAATCCTAGAGAAGCTTTAAAAATATCCCATAAAAATGCATCAACATTAATTTTAAATTATAAAGGCATTTAAATTTAATTAAGTTGCGTTAGTGTATTGCATTTTTGCAAGTGCATTTGCTACAAATATTCTCAAAATGTTAAGGAAGTTTTAAGGTTTCCCATAAAAATGTACAAGCATGAATTTTCATTTTATTGACATTTAAATGTTGTTTACTTGCGTTGGTTTATGGTTTTTCTGTCAGTGTATTTGCTGGAGTCTCACACACTGTGGCAACGTCTCATTGACGCACAAATGACCAATTACACTTAACGGCCGGGCATAAAAAAATAAATTAGTAAACGTCGCTTTTGGCAGCAGGTCAGCGCCAGTATGACGTACCCCGCCCCTCCTCCTCACCCTCCCCTAGCCATGACCCAGCCTGGGGGCCAGTGTCGTTAGCCAAGTGGGTGTTGGCCAGAGGGAGGCGCGTTAATGCATATTCCATTTAATATGCACAGTGTCAATGTGTCAATGTTGCCGCGTAAATTCATCAAAGTGGGCGAGTCAATAAACAAACTTGTTTAGCTGCCACAGCCAAAGCAATTGAAAGACTGCAAAAAAACTGATGGGACAGCGGGGCAGGGGCGCAGCGAGAGGGAGGGGAGACATTCATAGAAAACTCAAATTGCAGACGTCAGAGCGCATCGTTTTTATGCGGCCCCCAACTCGCAATGTGGCCACAAATGTGATAATTGTAAAGTGCTTAGTTCGCCTCGGTGTTAGCTCCGGGTTGCACATAGATGTTGCACATAGATGTGGATGTCGGAATGGATGTCGATGCCGGGGCCAACTTGGCTTTTAAAACGATCATAAAAACTTGACTGCCCACTGTGTTGCATACACATAATACTTCTGTGGCCACGGCAACACTGGTAGCGGGTACATCCAAAGTCACAGTTTAAACTAACAAGCCAAGCAAAGCTGCAGCTTCCAGCAGAGATGCGCCGGATTCCCATTCGAACCCAGTTTCCCAATTAAATAATTCATTTCTAATTTTACAGCAGCATAAATATAAATTGTATAGTGCGTAAATTTACTATAATCACCCCCAACGAGTATTTGATTCGAAAGCTAACATTCCCGCTATTAACTGTTTTATTTTTAAAGTATTCCAACTTAATCTAATTAGCATCAACGAACACTTTTATCACCTGTTATCACATCTAGCCATTAACTCTGCTCTGATAGAGTTATTTCTGGGCTTTTCTAATCTGTTGAGCAAATGCTGGTCCGATTAAATTCTATTTCATTTGATTTTCTTTGATTTAGAACTTAAATTCCATTCTAACTTTAATTTCTTTATCGACTGTTTTAAGTTGACATTAAAAGTAAGTAAATTAAAAGTTTACTCGAATCTTTTTAGGTACATATTATTAATTTTTCAGTTTGTATTGAGCATTAAGCTGTATTATATTATACCCTTTGCTATATAAAACCCTGCACCCATTAAAAAAGAGTAAGCACAGGGTTAATAGCATTGGGAGAGTGAATGTGACAGGCAGAAGTAGGCGTGGCAGAGCCCACAAACTATATATATTCTTGATCAGGGTGAAGAGCTGCGTCGATAAAGCCCTGTCTGTCTGTCCGTCTGTCTGTCTGTCCGTTTGTATGATCGCGTCGATTTCGGAAACTACAAAAGCTAGAGCTGCCGATTTTCACATGTAGGTAGATAAATAACGTACGCAGAACAAGTTTATTTCAAATCTTGGATGCCACGCCCCTGCCTGTATATATACTCTTGATCACGTCGATATAGCCATGTCCGCCTGTTGGTGCAGGGTATATAAACTATCGTTCTTGCTCAACTGTATGTTTATAAATTTTTATATTTTCTTTTTATGTTCTATGCACTTTTTTCAGTTGCTAATAGTTGAAAATGCTGCAATGCCATTGCTGCCATTTATGGACTTTCGAAAACTGATTGCGTCAGTTGGTTTAGAAGGCTGCAAGTCCGGCTCGGTGCAGCTCATCAAAGCCGGAAATTGTGTGTGCGTGGTAAGATTGAATTCAATTGAAGTTCGTAGCGAACACACATGATAATGTACAAATTCAGTTATAGCTGCCACAGGCGGGACGCAGAGGGGCAAGATACAGAAGAATAAGAAGAAGAAGAAGTAGATTGTGGTTAATGCCGACATGGACGCTTAAATTAGACGCATGATTAATTGCTGAAGACGATCAGAAGACGAAGAAGAAGCAGCTCTATGGCCATAGACAGGGAACGGGACTCAGAGCGCAGACATCGACATGGAACATGAGATGCAAAACTCGACTTGTTGCTGCTGCTGCTGCTGCTGTTGCTGCTGCTGCTGAGAACGGTAAATATGCGCTGGCAACTTGCACTTGGCACTTGCTTGAACATTATGCGCAGCTGGCTAATTAAATTACACAACAATTTAGACATGAAAAAGAAAAATTAAGAAAAAAACGCTAAGCCAAAACAACTGTAAACCGGACAGCAGCAGCAGCAGCAACAGCAGAGGCAGCAGCAACAACAACAACAACAAACAGTTGCAACTGCAACATCGGCGGCAGCAGCAGCAGCAGCTTTATGACTCGAACTTCAACTTGAACTTGCAGTGGCGGCGACACTGAGACAAAAGAATAGGCGTTTCTATAAGCAATACCCCTGTATTTATATTTTTTTTAAATATTCCATTTGTTATAATTAAATATATATAAGAACAATATATTTTATTATTTATTTATTTTTCATTTAAATATTTAAAATATTATTTTCAAATAATTAAATATTGCTAAATATTGCTAATATTTATTATGATTTTCTTGCAGTGCTGAGACCGCACTGCTCTCAGCCAACTTGTTGCATGCCACCGTAGCAAATGTAGCATAACACTGTCAGCTGACTCAGAGCATTCACATACACTCACACTCGCACTCACACTCACACTCATGCAGTATTCATATGCAACTCGTAAACTATTTACGTAGCTCAAAGCCAAAACATTAGCTGTTTCTTGTTTGTTGTGGCAAGCACCCACAAGTGCCACAACACACGCAGACAGGCACACACAGCGCACTCACACACACTCGCTTTCTGCATTCGATTCATTCACATTCACATTCTCTTCGGCTTGGCGCTACGCGGTGGCATTTGCTAAATTGTCAGTTTCCGCCGTGTGGCAGAACCAAATTGCTGAGGGAATAACATATGAGAGAGTTGTTCTCCCTCCCTCTCTTCCTCTTTCTCTCCCTCTCTTTGCTTGCCACATGCCACTCACACATCAGCAGCAGTTGAGCAGTTGAGCAGTTGAGCGTTGGGTCCCCTTCATAGCAAATTTACCGCTAAAAGCCTCAACGAAAGCGAGTTGCAGGTTGCAGGCAGCTGTTGCACGCTTATTGTTCTGTGTTGCCGCTCCAGCTTATAAAGTAATTTGCGAAAAATGCGTTTACAGTTTTGGGTGGCAGAGGGAGAGCGATTAACTAGCTGCTAACTGTAACTAGCCTCGGTACTCGCTACTAAATACCCTGCCTTCCCTCACACTCTCCCAAGAATAATCATAGAAATTAATTCAATTTGCCACTAAACGCGGCAAGCACTTGACGCAATCGTATTCCTTATGTAGCATTAACCGGGAGCTAGCGTTTTACAACCTATATTTTAGCAAACTAGCAAAGCATAAATGCATTTAAATTGCCAGCTTAGGCTCATTTGATACCCTAAACTTGGGGTGTATGGGTTTTGTGAGTTGAGTTGGCATTTCTTTTTTTTTAATATTTTTATTAGCTATTAAAAATATTAGTAAATATGTTAGAGAAATATGGGAAAAGTACAGAGTGCAGAGTTGCCAGAGTTTTAAAATAGCAGTGTTAGGTTGGCTGTACTTTTAGTTAGATGAAAGATATAAATTTTAAAGGGTTTTAAGCAGCTTGTTTTCTAATATTATTACTAACTTGTTTACATTTTTTCGTATTGCATTTTACAGGGTATTTAGCTAGCTCAGCTTATCATGTAGCTCAACCTTCCAACTGGCTATTATATTGTCTATTATCGGGCGAGTTGTTCTGGTCTTGGCATTACCATTTTGGTGTGAAAGTGTTGGCTGGCAGGCGCATTGCTTTTACCATATTTGCAATTAAATACATCAACCCGCTGGCAACAGTTGCTGCTGCTACGAGCAACAGTTGCTGCTGGTGCTGCTGCTGCTGCTGCTTGTAATTTGAGCAGGCCATATAATTGCATTTCTCTCAACGCAATGGCAGCTTCGATGTTGCCTTTTTACGCTTAATTGGCAATGAAGTTGTACTGTTGACTCCACAGAGAGAGATAGACGAGAGAGAGAGAGAGAGAGAGAGAGAGAGAGACAGCAGATGTGGCTGGAGTGAGAGGCAAACACGCTGAGAGAACTTGCAAACAACGCGCTAATTCGGCGCATCATTTATCAAAAAAAGCAACCATAAAACAACAACAGCTGACACACATACCGTTTTATGATAGGCCCAGAGATAGAGGGAGGAGAGAGGAGTGGGGTGGGGGGGACAGATCGTAGACGATGACACACAAATTCTCCCTCAATAGTTTTCTTTTGGGCTTGTCCGTGTGCTGAGCATGTAATGCGATATGGCAGGCGCAACATTAATCAAACGCCGTTTGATGTGAGCTACGAGGGCTCAGGAGGCTGAGCTGACCTTTTGAACCGACGACCCAATTGCTAATTACGAGCACGCAACAGCCAGGGGTAGAGGGAGGGGAGGTGCTGAGTGCTGACTGTGATTATTGCTGATCATTTTGTGGTTGCTGCGGTTTCCATCTAATAAATGTTCCTCCGAGAAAACACTTAAGGTGTGTGTGGACTGGGAGAAAAAGGCAACAAGTGTTAGACACCCGTTTATAGGAGCAACAGCCATAGAGGCAACTTCTTGCTGCTAAAGAAAATATTCAGAATGCCGAGTTGCCTACACTGCGAATAAAAGTCTACCAAGAAGTTTGTTCAAATTTAAAAAATATCCTTAATGTTATATTAATATATGTAACAAGGAATTCAATAATAATATATTTTTATTTTAAAATAATTATCATTTTATTTTATTTTGATACCCCTCACATTACATCGCATCACACATACCACTTAAAAATTTGTAAAAAAATTTATTTTATTTTTATTTGTGCTAGAAATTTACTTTAGTAGTGAAAGGAATGCGAAAGCAACACATCGCTTGAAAATTGCTTAAATTTTGGCAAAATTATGCACATTCAAAGTTTAATAAAAATGACCACAGTACCTTTATGATTTCTCTGAGTGTATTTGGTCAAAATTTCGCTAGCTGCGACTCTGTGTGCCGGGCCTATATGGGACAGGAAATGCACAAAGAAAAGCCAAGTGACCAAGTGACCGCAGCCTTAGCGATCAGACACAAAATTTATTGCATACAATAGATGCAACAGCTTTTATTGTTGTTGTTGTTGTTGCTGTTGCAAGTGGCAGGCAAGTGCCAGTGTGGCCATATATTATTTTTGGTCATTTGCGATTTGCGTTGAATTAGCAGTCGACGCGGCCTACGGCGAAAAAAAAATGCCCCAAAATGGTCTGTGGGCGTCTGTCTGGGGAGGATGCCGCCGCAGCTGCAACAAATGCAACAAATGCCCAAATGTGGCCAAGAGTCTGTAGTCTGGAGTCTGGAGTCCGTAGAGTCTAGACTCCATAAACTCCACAAAGCCATGGCAATGGCTTTGCTTTTGGCTGTGGCCCACACCTGCAAGTGACATTATTATTTGGCTTTTGCGTGCGCTTCTAGCCGGAATTGAAGTTGCAACTTTGTTGAGTGCTGCGACAAGCGCAACATGATTTATAATTGTTCAACTGGGTCTCTGGGTACCAAATTCCATTCTTTCACCAAAAAAAAAAGCCCCCAAAAAAAAAGCCCCCAAAAAAATACTATAAAAAACGCATCTTGATAGTGTGCGTAGTTTATGGCCCGGGTCAGGCCGGCAGATGATGTTGATGGCCATCGCGGGCTTGTACTACAACAAACTTGTTGAAAACAGCATTTGTCTTGCCACTTGCCACAGCTGTTGGCCTGTTTGCTTTCTCCCCCCCCCCCCCCTCTCTCTCTCTCTCTCTCTTTTTCTCCCTCTCAGCTGCAACGCTTGGCTAAACACATTCTGTCTGTCGGCATTTTGGCCACGTTAATAACCGTTTTGGACATGCCAATGCCAAAGCGGCGGCATTGTTAACAGCATTTTCTCTTCTTCATTTTGTGCGGCGCTTTTAATTGCCAACTGGGCGACATTTTAATTGAAATTCTACGGAAAATTCCACAATTGATAGCTCCAAACACCAGACAACAAGTCTACGGCATTAAGGGAAAACACAAAAACCAGCAGAGCTCGAGGTTATTGTTATATCATATATCAACATTGATAGTTGGTATAATTGTTTAGAATTATGCTTTTCAATTTCCTGCTCATGTTGCACAGTGTAAACATGCCACAAAGATATGCAGCAAACCGCAGGCCGTATTACGCGGCATTCCGACAGCACACAGAACTCCCGAGCTCCAGAACTCAATTCAAAACTCAATTTCATCCAATGCAAATCAAAGCCCCTATCCCATCCCATCCCATCCTATGCTATCCCATCCTATCCTATCGTATCCAAACCAATCTAATCTAATTCAGCTGAGTTAAACAGCCCCCGCCTCGAAATTGCGCTGGCAGCAAAGAAAAGCGAAACCATTTGGACTGTAAAATTATTTGCTTCCTGGATCTGTGATCTGAGATCGGGAAACCGAAATCGGTTTGGGGCAAAAGGCAAATTGCAGTATGCTTAATGCAACCGCCATCTCAGCCATGGGGCAACTTGTGTTGCTTTTGTTCCATTTGCTCTGGCGCTCGGTTTATTCTGTTTTCTTAGTTAGATACTGTACTTTCAAAAAAGTACATAAGGGTCTATTAAGTTAGTGCAAAAGCGGTATGTGTGTAACGGGCAGAAGGAGGCGTGGTAGACGCCACAAAATATATATATTTTTAGCCAGGATGACGATATAGCCATGTCGGTCTGTCCGTTCCTATAAACATCTAGATCTTGCAAGTTACAAGAGCTAGAGACACCATTTTTGGTATTTAGTTAGCCTATGGCATTCTTCTCCGATGTTGCCAAACACATTCCGATAGAATAAGAAACAGCGAAAATATGCAACAGACAATTCATGCGCTTTTCATGCGCGGTTTAAGCGGCATCGAAAAGAACAAGGTCTGCTACTGTCGATTACGTCCGACTGTAGCCTTTCGCCCGACTGATCTGCTCCGTTCTCACTGGTTTCTATTTGGGATATGCATCTTGGGCATTTCTTTTCAATTACTTGCGGGAGCTACTCCATTTATTGTTGCTGTAGTTGTTCTCCCAGCTGTGGTTACGGTTACCCCTCTGCTCGATGGAGGCCATGTAATTTGGCCATCAAACGCATGCATGTTTGATAAGCAGCCGGCGGCACTTGCAGTACTTGTTTAGAGCGGAGCAGCCGGAGAGAAGCGCAGTTTTCCCTGTCTCTCACGCTGCAGACTCTCATCTCTAGTGGGCATATCAAAAGACTCAAGACACGAACTCGCTGCCAACTCGTTGGCTTGCAATAATTTTTCATAGATTTTTATTGCGTTGCTGCTCCAGTTTGATTCGCTTTGAATGTTTTACAGTTGCCAAAGCAGTTTTAATCAATTAATTAAGAAGCATATTTTGTCAGTGATATTTATCGCATGCTACGAGCCCATTCTCGTTCTAAAATACATCCGAGAGATCTAAAAGATCTGCCATATAAGCATAATTAGAAGTCTGCGATGATGTGCTGAAAAGCAAATGGAGCTAACAGTTTCTGTATCTCTTGTCTGTTTGTCTCTAATTAAAGAGGCCACAGGCCGACACAACAAACAACCAACAACAACAACAACACCAAGAAATAATAGACTTGAAAAAAAGTATATGACATTAAGTGTTTATGACTGTGTGAGCTCCCTTTTCCCATACTCCTTCTCACAGACACAAGCACACATTCTCTGCCTTTCATTTGCCTGTTATTATTGTCATTAAATGTGCTTACAACAATAATGAGCACATTTTTTTATAGCCTTATCCGCAGGGCTGTTAGCGTGTTTTTATTTAACTTTTTTTTCGTAGTTTTTTTGTTTGTGGATTCTGGCAGGTCTATTGAATGAAGCCAGCATTTCAGCATTAGTATAGCAGTTAGAGAACAGGCGGTTATATTCTTGTCTTAGAACAAACACATAAAAATCACAGCTACAGGGAAGCAGCTCTATAAGGCCAACAATGAGACTACCCTAATGATAAATAACAGCGTATATTTAACTGGAAATATTTATATAAATTTTAATATTTTTTTGTTATTTATTTATTTGCATTTGCTTGGTATTTATTTATTATTTATGCATTTATTATTTATTTATTTAAAATATATTTATATTTAAATCCAAATACCTTTTAGGCAGTTACTACTGCAGTTTCATTTATCGCTTTACGCTGCACAAATTTGCCAAGCTCTCGATGTCTTTTCACTTGTCTAGACTCAAGTGCTATCGATTTGCGTTGTCTCTTGTCTCCTGGCTGCTGGCTGCTGGGTATGCTAGGGTATGCTGTAGTCGCGCACTTGAGCCACAACTGGCCACTTGTTAAATTTCGCTCTTTCTGCTCACTTTTTGCTCTTTCTGCAGTGTCATTGACTTTGGGGCTTGCGATGCGTGTGTAAATTGCGCCACATTGCGTGGCAGCTGATGACGTCAAGCCAAACGGCCAAACAGCCAAAACAGTTTAAAGCCAACAACAATAATTGCTCAAAAAGCGCTTTGAAATTGATTTATATTTTCACATTCGCTCCGGCTCTGTGGCTTCTGCATATGAAAGGCAAGGTCAACGACACGCCTAGCCAAATTAAATTCTAAATGAAAAATGTATAATAAAAGAATAATATTTGTTTGTAACCAGCAGTTATATAATGGTTTTTGTTTGGCTTTAGTTGGATATGCATTTGATGGGCAAGTTCGTTGCCTCAGTCTTTTGGCAAGTTTGTTGCCCAAGTCTTTTGTTTGCTTAGTTTCCCTTTTACGCTATTGAATAGCTGGCAATCAATGCAAGAGAACTTCGCAGCGCGACGCCAACATCAATCTACAAACAACAATGGCATAAAGCATAACAAAACCAGAAAGAACGAAGCAGATCAGTCGGGCGTAAGCGACAGTGGGAGACTGTGTTTATGCTGTTGCATATCTTCGTTGTTTCTTAACCGATCGTAACGCAATTTACAGCTTTATTAGATAATGCTATGAGTTACGAACATAGCAAATTACAAGTATATAGCTTTAAAATTGTGGCCGATTCTGTAGATAGCTTGGAAAGCAGAGGAGAACCCAAATACCAACTTAATAGACCCCTTTCTACTTTTTCCAAGTAAAGGGTCTAAAAAAACAGATCAGAAAGAGAGAGAGAGAAAGAGAGAGAATGGAAGGGAAACCACCACCGACAACAAATAAATATGATTAATTTGCCACATGCAGTTAGACGTGCAATTTATCATAAGCCGGACGGCAGAATGCAAAAAGCCCCTACGCCTCTGCGTCTCTTGGTTTGTTTATTCTTTTGGGCTGTCCGTATGAGCGCGTATCTGCTGCACATCTACCGTCTGCCGTCTGCCGTCTCCCGTTGCGGGTCAGTGCGTCTAATAGATTAAATAAATTTCGCATAAATTATGCAATTGCTGCTAGCCATATATTTGCAGCTCGAGCGCTGCGGGCGCTCCAGACTTACGCTTAGGCGCTGCGCTCTCTAACTCGCATCTGCATCGCTGCGGCTTGCTCGTATTGACTGCTTTTCTTTTAGCCTTATTAATTTGCATGGCGCGCTGATCCTGTTCTGGCCGTTACACTGTTGCAACGTCAACGTCAACAGCAGCGGCAGCGGCAGCGTTTCAAAAGCGCTTCTCTACGCACTCTTTGGTAATTAAATATAAAAAAGCCAACGAACCGCTTGGCCACTTCGACACCTGGACAGATGGACAGCCGTAACGTGAGCTAACGGCAGTTGCTTTTGCTTTTGGCTGATTTCCAATGCGCGTAGGCCGCACTCGCACAGGATTATGGCTTCAGGTTTTGGTTTTTGCATCAAATTTACATAATATTTGCTCTAGATTCCACACACACACCTGTCTTCCTGCCATTGCTTTCACACGCAGCTCAAGAAAAAAATGTGTTTAAAAAAATAACATAAAAACTGTGCAAGTTTATGGCCAACGTCGGCCTCGCATTGCCCTTGGGCTCTAGACACTCCGACTCTTTGGACACTCTTGACAATTTGTTCGCTAATTTTCAGACATAAAGTACAGCTAGCGAACATCGGCTCGGCATACAAATAGCCTTTTAAATGGTGCCAAATAACTAGCGAATCGGGCGCAATAAATTCCAGCCAAGAGTTTTGCGCTAACACGTTTGAATGGCTGTTAAATGTAGGTGAAGAGGTTGAAAAGAATAATGCACAAAAAATTGCATTATAAATGGGGCATAAAAAAATGCTTTAATTTGCTATTAAGGCAGCCAAATAATTTGCTTAAATTTATTAAAATATATTTCACAATAAATCAAAAATTTCTTAGTTCAAAATAATTTATTTGAACAGAAAAATTATATGCTTGTCATTCCCAAATTCCAGAAATATTCGCTAAAAGTTGGCTAAAAGATGTAAGCTAAGTTGGCTAAAAGATTCAAGCTAAACGATACAAGCTAAGTTGGCTAAAAGATTGAAGCTAAGCGCTCACAATGAGAGCAAATTCCCACAACTTCTCCACTCCCATGCCAAAATTAGTAGTTTGTTATGTCATATAGTATAACTACAATTTCTTTTACTCTGCATGTTATATATAAAAATAATCATTGCCTGTTGCAGTTGCAAGCTGTGGCAGTTGCCGCAACTTGCTGCAGTTGTTGTGGGCCTAATACAATTAGTCTTGTGTAATACGCATAGCTTTTGCTTTTTTTAAGCTGTCAGCTCTCCGATTCTCTTTTTCTCTGCTGCTTGCCTCAGTGTATGGATTTTTCTCTCTGCTAGTGGCAAACCCGTTATGTTGTACAGTTACTGAGAGTTTGTGTTTTTTTTTTTTTTTTTGGTGCAGGCTACGCAATTCGCGACACACGCTGCTTGCCACATGCCACATGCCACTCGCTTCCTCTGCGAGCTGCCTTCGCTAGAGCGCGCGAATTGATTGCGGCTGCTTAACTTGGCTAAAAAAGAAGTGTGCTGGCCAGCCTTTTAGGCCTTCCGCTTGTCCAGGCTCTGGAACTACGATTTTCTATAGCCAAAATGGGCAGACTAACGGTAAAAGTCTTGGCAAGTTCACAAAATGGGCTTTCAGGCGTAAAGACGCACGAGTTTTAGCCCTAAAATCTACAATTTGTGAACAATAAAACATTTGCTTTGCCATAATTATAATTGTGATAAATATAATAAAATAAATATAATTATATTTCAGCTTTAAAATCTACAATTTGTGAACAATTTACTGCATGCTTTCTTTATGCAATACAAACAAAAATTAAAAGTTTTTTAGGAAACTTTCGATGAACGTAATGCGCTTTGTAATGGGCTTTTACATTAATTAAAGTCAGAAGCGTGAGTGAGTTGTCCTTGTTCTTTTGCCTTGCAGCGATATGCATCCGATCGGATTGTAATTCAATAAAAATGCCGTCTACATAAAGATGGCGTGCACTTGATGACAAATGCCGAGGCCCAACTCCTAACTCCAAGGGGCAGGCATGCTCAGTCTTCAGTCTTCGACTCAAATTCAGAGTCAGAGTTGCAGTTGGAGTCTTTGCTTCATCTCCATCTCTCGGCTGCAGTCTCCGAGTGGAGTCCGAATCAGATGGGGCAGATGGGGCAGATGCAGCAGTTGCAGCAGACGCAGACAGAGCAGCCGGACCCTTAAAGCGAGCCGACGCCTTTCGATTTGCTCGTTTTCTTATCGCTGCCTTTTAATCTGCCAAATGCCGCGCAGACTGCACAGCCTGCAAAACTGCAAGTTCAGAAGTCTGCACAGTTTATGTGTTTTTATTTCTTATTTTTAGTTCCTTTTTTTTTTGTTTTTGTTGTATTTTGTATTATTCTGGCCAAGTCACAGGCTGTGGCACATCGGCTTGGGGAGTTTGCCGTACATCGCATTGTTTTACTCAAAGCACAAAAAGAAAACACTTGAGCCTGAGCCGACCTTAACCCTTTGACAGGCCGGGGTTTTGCTTCGATTACAGCGGCATTTGATTGACAGTCAACAGCGACAACAATTAAAAAGCACAAGAATCATTAAATAAATTAGATTAAATGAAGTGGAAACTAAAATAAACAACCGATAATTGAATGGGAGAAGAGAAAATCAGATGTAGATTTAAATATAATAAAGAAAACGGAATTTAAAGTTATATATTTATATTTATAACTTCAGCTGAATAAAAGACTCATCAAAGAAGATAAACATTATAAATTTATTTATTTATTACAACCAAATAAATAAAATAATAAAGTAATTTCTTCATACGAATTTACAATCATAATATTTAGACTTCTGGCAGCTAGTTAATAAAATAATAAAACCCGTTCTGCTTTCGCAGTTGGCTTTTTAACTACACAAATGTTAAGTAAATATTCCACACTGGAAATTCTTTGGCTTATCGAACTTTGCGGCTGTAAATCAAGCGAAATATCTGTATGAAAATGCAGAATAAATGCGAAAAGTTGCGGCATATATAGCAAAGTGTCAGCGCTGTGGGTCAAACAGTACATCATTCAAAGATGGCAACAATGGGTTAAGAGTTCAGAGGGGAGGCTGGACAACAGAGAATCGAGAATGGAGTATCGAGAAGAGGAGAGTGGAGAGAGGAGAGCGAAGAGAGCAGAGAGCCAAACATGAGTTGCTCCAATCGCAGCTCGATTTTATTAGCTTAGCAAAAAGGCTTTGATTGTTGTTGTTACGGCTGCTGCGCTTGTCTAGACGGGCAATTTTTCACACACACACACACATACAGCAATATATATATATGTATATATATAAATATATCTGTGTGTGTATCTGAAGTTGCTCTAAAATTGGCATTTTTCACACACATAAGGCAAAAATGTAAAGCGCAGTCCAACGGAGGCAGCAGAGGCAAAGTCAAGCGGTTTATTTGCCTTGTGTGGCATTCAGCTTCATCATCTTCATCCTGCGTTTGTGGCCAAGACTTGAGCACCAAGTGTTGCACTCACAGTTGTTGTTGTTGTTGTTGTTGCTGCTGTTGTTGTTGTTGTTGTTGTTAGAGCTGAAACTGGCCAGCGCCGTTGGCCAGTTGGCCAGTTGGCATAATGTGTACAAGGCTTGGCGCACAATTTCTTTATTATTACGAGAGCGTTTCGTTTCGATTCGTTTTGTTTTGTTTTATTTTGTTAGACCCTGTACCTTCAAAAAGGACAAAAGGGTCTATTGAGTTAATGATGAGAAGGCGTAGTAAACCCCCCGAAAAAATATATATACTTGATCAGGACGACGAGCGTAGACGATATAACCGTGTCCATCATTCCGTCCGTATAAACCTAGATCTCGGATACAATAGAGTTACCATTTATAATATGTAGGTTCTCCTATGCTGTACACTGAACAAAATTGTTTAAGATTTTTGATAACTCTTCCCCTTCCCCCGATAATCAGTAAACAAAACAACAGCCAGAGTTTTATCCTTAGCCTATTCTTCTATTCTCCTATTTCTATTCTCCATCGATGCAGAAACATGCAAGATATGCAAGCGACAATTTGCTCGACTGCTCAGAGAAAAGGAAGTGGAAGGTAATTGATTTGATGCACGCTTAGAGTTTCTCTGTGCTTAGGTATTATTAAAACCCAAAGTGCAGTGTCTGCTACTGTCTGTTACGCGCGACTGCAGCCTTCTGGTTGACTGATCTGCCCCCTCCTTGCTGCTTTTGTTTGGATGCGATTCGATTCGTTTGGCTGTCCTTTTGCCTTGGCCAACTGTCGCTTGTCAAAGCGCACTGATCATTATTGTTGTTGTTAGTTTATGTTGTGCCTGGCTCCCCCTCACAGGCCGATTGTCAATGTTTTGTCTTAATGCGACGTCTCATTGTTGTTGTTGTGGTTGTTGTTGTTGGCGTTGTTGCATGTTATTTAAATGGACGCCGTTTGGCCTGAAGATTTACAGCCTCAGTGCCTGCCTCACATGCATTAATATATTATGCCATGGCAAGTTCGTTGTCTAAGTCATTCGTTTTTTTTCTCCTATTTCTATTTCTGCTGTTGATTCGTTCTGGCCATAAATTAAACGATGCCTGCATATGTATATATGTATGTGTGTTGTATTCTGAGAGTTAGCTAAATGCTGGGGCTTAGCACAAGGTCGTCGTCGCGTGTGCTGCGAAGCCAACAATTAAACGAGTTAATCACAGTTCGATGATTTGTCAGTTTCCCTTTGTCTGGCCAGCAGGGTGGAGAGGGGGCGGGGCGGGCCTTAAAGTCTCTGTGCGCTCAGCTGTGAAGTTTCGTGTATTTTTTAGTGAGATCATCCAGCCAAGTTTGGGAACTTTTGCCAAGCCTCAAACACAAATTCTAAGCGGCGAAAATGCAGCAAATTCATGGCTATGATTAAGATAAATTATTCAGATTTGTGACACAATTTCAGCTTGATTTTTTCGTCATTGTGTGACAGCTAGATTTCCCTTCATCAGCTTGGTTTTATTTTATTTTTTTTAATAATAAGTTTTCACTCAATAAAGACTTTCGCTGCCATTAACATTTTTCCCCAGCTTTCGTACTGTTTAATATTTTCTTTAAGTTATGTTGTATGGGAGATTTGCATAATTTCGGTTCTCAGCTACAGACTGGATTTGATTTGGGCTTTTGGTAACTTTTACTTTTTGCCTAATGCAGACAAGCACAAATAGACATAGCGCAAAAACAAAAACCAACCAAGAAGTTTCGCTTTGCATTTTTTTTTTCAGACACGCCCCACGCTCGCTCAGCCCAGTAATTTAGCTTTCAGCTCTCTGTTTTTTAGCTTTTTTGCGGCTGCTGCTGTTGCTTTCTGTCTAGCCGTAAGCTGTAAGTCTGCGCTCCCGAGACTGTCGCTGTTTAAGTATATATATATTTTATATATAAATATACAAGTATCCTCTACTTGGGCTATATCTCTTGCTCAATTTACACGGCTATACCCTGGAGTTTTCAAGCAGCTCAATTGAGATACCCGTTCGCCTACACAAGTCTCCAGTTGTCGCCAGTTTTTTATCGCTTCATTTTTGCACTTGAGCCGTTTTATAAATAAAGCTGCTTGGCTTTTGGTAGCTTTATTCCCCCTCTATTCTGCCTCTCTTCCCCTGTTCCGACAAAGGCCAATGTCAGGCGCTTATTGGCCATGTGTTCTCCCTCTCACTCTGCTTTTTATTCTTTCTTTAGCCCACAGTACTTACAATAAGTAAACTCTCAACCGGCTCGAGCGCATGATTGCCTTTTAATAAGCCTCACACTACACGTCGGAATACTTCTTATATGATATATCGTATGTGGGCATAAATTTCTCATTATTTTATTTTATTTTATTTCTCTGTTTTTATTTTTATTTAATCTGCTTTGATCGTATCTTTTTCCATGGTCAAAGCTGTTTTTCATGCCCTACACCCAAGCGGTTATTAACACTTTGTCATCAGCTGCTGTCAATCGCATATTCTTGATATTGAAGGTTGGCTATAGTTATTAATACATCAGTAGAACTATGAAGAAGCTATGAATATAGCATCTTGCTAAGCAATTTAAAAGTCATTAATTTGAGTTAAGACTCAAGTTGAATGTCTATAAATTTATTTTTAGACATTAGTTAATCGTTAAGAATTCTCTTTTTCAAGTGTTTTATTGTACTTATAAGAACAAGTTTTAGTCTTGCTGCTTAATTAGTTGTCATGGGTTCTAAAATATAGAAATATTGTTTAAAAGTTTGGCAGATTTAAAGCTGCAAGCAAAAATTAATTTTTTTATGCTTCTTTTAAGAGTTTTCTCTTAGCCAAAAAGAAGTTTGCATATATTTTTTATACATATTTTTATGCTATAAATATTTAAAGAATTAATACGTTTTTTCGTTTTCTAACAATATAATGTTTTTTTTTACAATATAAAACCTATATTATATCTAAATTTAAAGTTACAAAATAGGCGTTTTTTAACTGTTGCAATATTATTTTTCGTATGCAAAATAAATTAAAATTTGTATACCCAGTTTTAATTATTTTAATTTAATTTTCTATTAGCCCCACAGCAAATTATCCACAGCTCTAATTTAAGCTCTAATCTAAATTTAATTCTGCTGCGTTTTATGGCTTTCGGGTATTTGTAGAGCCAAGAGTATTTCGAGTTTAATTTGGTGTTTACGAGCAGAACTCGGTGTTTGTTTTTCTTGCGTTCGTTTCGAGCGTGTCATGTTGCCCTTCCTGTATTGTTGTGTGGGTGTTGTTGTTGGTTTCGTGTGTTGCTCTTTTGTTTTTTAGCCGCAGCCTTTTGTGTCTTTGTATGGCAACTTGCAGCGCTCAAGTTGCTCAAGTTAATGACTAATGTGTGAGGTTTTTGTTTTCTGTTTCTGTTTCTCTTGTCTGTGTTTCTTTCTGTATTATCTGCTCGGAATATGCATGAGGTTATGAGTGCTGGTGGGTGGGGTTGTATGGTGTCGCCTCCACTTATAAGGCAGTCCGTTTTGGACAGGCCGTGTGAGTGAATCATGACAGGGCCCACACTGGAGCCGAGCGCACTTTATTAGCCAAGTTTGTGGCCAGAGTCATTTGTTTTGCCAATGAGCAAAAGTTGAACCGAACTGAACCGAACTGAACTGAACTGAACTGCCCTGGCAAACCGTTAGACTATAAAAGCAGATATATATAATATATATAGAGAGAGGATCGAGAGAGAGAGAGAGAGAGAGAAGAGAGACGCCCCCGCGCGCATATCGAAAGATTGTTAAAACGAGCGCACTTCAAGCGAAAACGAGGTCAGTTTTTTTTTGCGGCGAGCAAAAAAACCATTTTCGTGTTTCATTGCCCACAAAATGACATCATAGCCGCGCTCTGCGCATATTTCTCTCAGTGTGTGTGTCCGTGTGAGCCTGCAGCTGCTTTTGTGTGTGTCTGCATTAAATTAAATAACAATTTTGCTTTATTTGTATGCCCTGTAGGCATTTAAAATGGCTAAAAACTAAAAGCCAAATTCGTCTGTTTATACGTCAGAATAAATGCGTAGATCTTGAGAAATATAAGAGCTATAGCATACATTTTCAAATTGTAAGTAGCTGCATTCCATACGCAGATCAAGTTTATTTTGAATTTTGGTTGCCAAGCCCACTTTACGCCCGAATAACAAGTAATATTGATCATAGAATATTTTAATTCAGAATTGTATATGCTCTCTAGCATTGTATTTATCTATGTTTAAAAGCTCATTGAAATCGGTTAAGAAACACAGAAGTTATTAAATAAACAATATTGCAAATATTGCATGGTACCGACAAAAAAATAAGATGAAGCATTGCTGCTGCGCTTCTTCTGATGCTTTATTAAAATTATATAAAATATTTAGTTATACATATTATATTTTTAAAAAGAGTTATAGACTTACCCTTGGCCTGCGCAAATCCACAAACTGCGATTAATGTGAGCCAAGTTAAGGCATGCCACAGTTGCTGCTGCTGCATTTTCGCCGTCAATTCAAATTTCTAGCTAATTGGTCGGAAAACGGAAAGACGAAACGGCATTATTATTATTATTATTATTATGAACATCAGATGGCACTGAGAAATAGCGACAGGAGAAAGAGAGAAACAACGGCACATGCTCAATTCGAATATTCGAATATTTTTTAGTATTTGTTTTGCTGTGTGTATTTATTCGATTTCGTATTCTTTTCAGTTACACGCACACGCACGCACACATGCATAGGTATATATAGATATATATATATATATGTGTTAAGCCGATATATTATATTATGAAACAAAGCCCGAAGTGCTAAAGAGAATGCCAAGTCAAGTAGTCAAAGACTCGACAAAAACTCCACAAATCAACGGCAAATAAAAACAATACATGGAAAGAGACACACACACACAGACACGAACACAGACACAGACACAGGCACACACATGCACATGCATTAAACCAGACGTACACACTGTTGTTGTTGTTGTGGTTGTAGTTGTAGTTGTTGTAGTTAGCGTATTTGCTTTTGGCCTTACTTCACGCTCAACACGACGAAAAACACGTCCAAGCCGCACGCTGGTCGCAAGGTAACTGAATACGATACTCAGCGAGCATCAGCCCAGGCGCTTGCGGCTTGCGTCTGCGCGTGACGTCCGTCCGCTGCCTCGCTTTTTGCTCACTTCGTTGCGCCGCTGTGCCCACTGTGCCGCTTCGGCTTAGCTTTGGCCGTCGACGCGCGGTGCGCTCAAAGAGTTGCCGAAAAGCTGCAGCTGCAAAAGCTCTCTCAATCGCTCGCTCTCTCGCAGCTTAAGGCTGACTTGCTTAAAGGTTTGCTCTCAGTCAATTCTCTCTCGAACACTGCCTAAACTAGGTAAACCTACAATATAAACTATATAAAATAAACAAACATTTTAGTAAACGTTCAATAAACTAATATAAAACCAATATACCATTTTTAAGTTGGGCCAACCAGAGTTGGGCAGCGAGAGTTGAGCCAGCGAGAGTTGAGCCAGCGAGAGTTCGACCAGCGAGAGTTGAGCCAGCGAGAGTTGAGCCAGCGAGAGTTGAACCAGCGAGAGTTGAGCCCGCGAGAGTGCGGCCAGCGACAGTTCGGCCAGCGAGAGTTGAACCAGCAAATATTCGACCAGCGAGTAAGCACAAGTTCGACCAGCGAGAGTTCGGCTTGCGAGAGTTAGGTCAGCGAGAGTTTGGCCCGCAAAAGTTTGGCCAGCGAGAGCTCGGCCTGCGAGATTTAGGTCAGCGTGAGTTTGCCCTTCGAGAGTTCGGCTAGCGAGAGTAAGCTCAGCGAGAGTTCGTTAAGCGCGAGTTCGGCTTGCGAGAGTTAGGTCAGCGAGAGTTTGGCCCGCGAAAGTTCGGCCAGCGAGAGCGCGGCCTGCGAGATTTAGGTCAGCGTGAGCTTGCCCTTTGAGAGTTCGGCTAGCAAGAGTACGTTTAGCGAGAGTTCTTTAAGCGCGAGTTTGGCCAGCGAGTGTTCAGTAAGCGCGAGCTGAGCCAGCGAGAGTTAGGTCTGTGAGAGTTCGGCAAGCGCGAGTTCGGCCAGCAAATGTTCGGCCAGTGAGAGTTCAGGCAGCAAATGTTCGACCAGCGAGAGTTCAGCCAGCAAATGTTCGACCAGCGAGAGTTCGGCCTGCGAGAGGAGTTTAACCAACAAGTTAGGTTAGCGAGAGTTCGCCCAGCAAATGTTCGGCCAGCGAGAATTCAGCCAGCGAGAGTTCGACAGTTACAACCTGGCAAGCTTAAAGGATGACCGCTCGCACTCTCCGAGAGATAGAAATGAAAATAAAACAGCAATCGCGTAATTGTGGGAGCGCAAAGCTGCTGTTAGCACTGCAATTACGTAATCTGCCTATTGTTGGTGCAGCTGCTAACATAATCATTTTACTTGCGCTGTTGTTTGTCAATGCAAACATTTAATTATTGTCGCCATCAGCCGAAGTTCTCAGCCAAGATCTAATCGAGCCGGGCATCTGAAACCTTCCAACTTCTCAACTCTCCGAGTTCACTGTACTTGCGGCAACTTCCGCTTTCTGCTGCTGATGTGCAGCTTTTGGGTTTGGGCCACCTTCGGGCGGCAGTCAGAACGGTTCTTTATTTTATTTAATTTTTTTTGTTGTGGTCACTTGGCCAGCAGCAGCAGCGGCAGCAGCAGCAGCATCTGCTTTAGACTCGGCCCATTATGCACCCATGTTATACTCTGCACTCAATTTCACACTTGTTGACTGCGCGTGCTTTTTCGACCAAGTGCAGCGCTGCTCTGCCAACCAGTGCTGTCAATTTTTTATTAAAAAAAATAAAGCTAAACAAAAATTAAAACAAAAAAACCCCAAATTTACGTTATTCCTGAAATTCCAAGAATTTTCTCAAAAAATTAAGTTAAAAAAAAAAAAATTTTGTAAATGTTAGATCATTTTTTATGCCCTGTACCCATTGTTTATTTACCCTGCACCCTTTTATTTATACATAGATATCTCTATAAATTTAGTAAAGTACATCTAGTAAAACGTCAGAAAAAGCGAACAAATAAATTAATTATTTAAGAAAACAGCAGCAGTTTCACAATTTTGCTAGCAAATGCTCTTAAAAAACAGCCAGATCTGGCGTTAAAAAATCGTGTTTGGCAACACTGCTGGTAATGCTAACGTAATTCCGCTTGTTCTTGTTAGTTTTCCATGCGAATGGACACTAAATCCACGGACTGCGCGCCTATCATTAGGCACGCCGGCCAAGAGGGAGCTGGATCGGGCCAGGTGGGCGCTGTGGGCGGTGAGCAGGCGCGGATAATGGCCAACGGTAAATGACGTGCAAATAAGTGCAGAGCCAACGATGCGCACTAATTAAATTTGCTTATTTCACTTAGGCCAAATAGCCAGGCACAAATGGTAATAAAATTACATTTTGACACCCGAGTCGAATGGCATTAACATAATTAATTCACATTATATAATTCACAATCAATACAATTATTATTCAATTTAAGTGTAATAATTTAATAAATGCAATTTATTTATCGTTGCATTTAAACAACGCGCCAAACGCTGACAGCCAACAAGTTTGAGTTGCGTCTGAGCATGTGTTGCCAGAATTAGCTACATTTTTTATATAATAGCTAAAAGAAAGCTCACAAGAAACATAAAAAACTAATAACACAAATCAATATTCAAAACCATCTGAATCAATTGTATGTTATTGCGTTTATCAATCATTTCAATCATTGGCCGCAAGTTCGATGTGAATTGCGTGCCAACTCGCCGTTTCCCATTCATTCGTAAATTCATGTTCGAACATGTTAATGGGAAGCGAAAGGCTTGGACGCAGCTCACAACAAACAGCTTCGAACTTCGCACAAATCGCCCATTTGCAGCGAAAGCCCTCTTGTGGCAAAAGTTGCGAACAGCATGTAGTCTGCAAAAAATCACGACAGAGGGCGCTGCAATTAGCGCTAAATTTAAAGCATCTGCGAAGTTTTTATGCGTTTTAGAAATGTACATATGTTTGTAAGAATGTATTTACATACGCAATTATTATATATGTATGTACATATATTTTGTACTTGCTAACTGCAGTATGCGTATATATAAAATTAACGAGTGACTTTTTCCTTTTTTTTTCTCTTCTATTTCAAAGACTGTTGCTAAATATTTATACAATTACGCAGCTACCTACACATATTAAATTTTAATGTAAGTATGTATGCAATTATTTGGATACATGCAGATTTACCCACACACACATGCAGACGCACATTCGCTGCTAGCGAAGCAAGTGCAAAGGAAGGATAGAAAAAGTTCAACAGCGTAAAAAAAACGAACGTCAAATTCCTTAAGCGCTATAGAGTTGTCTCGCTTGCACTTGGTACTTACGCATATGTAGGTACGCGGCGTCGTAGCTTATCCTAACGGCACTTTGAATTGGTTCTGGTGAAATTCGCAATTATACGAATACATTTACATATATGTACATTTGTGTATGTATTTATGAAATTATGTTGATTTGCACTGAAACAATTATAGGCCGGGACCAGTGCAATTCGATATAAATAAAACGTATTGCGACTGATCACGATCTAAAAAAGATAGTAATCATAATCTCAGTATCCCACATTTTACCGCTATGTACATACGTATGTATTTATGTATGTACATATGTTCAGCGTCCTTTTTTTATACTTCACTCACAGCAGCTTATTGCATAAATTTTCAGGCCGTGAGTAGTGCAATATGAAATTAGCAATAAATAATCAACATATTTGCACTAAGCACAACCTGAAAATTACAGCACTCGAAAATAAAACAAAAAAAATAATTAAAAAATTTCACTTTTCTTAAATTAATTTTTACGGCCATGACAAGTGCAATACTTTTTTAAATATAAAGCATTGACACTAGTCATCCCTGTAAAAACGAACTTGGTTTACAGAGAACTTACACATTTGAAACTTCACATAAAAAAATTGAAAAAAAAAAAGGGAAGAATTGAATTTTAGATGCGTGCACTACGAGCGAAAGTCACCAAATAAATGCGAAGCGTCGTTAGCGGGAAGTCGATTAAAATGACAATTTTTGACAAATTCGATAAGCGATAATCGCGCCAGCTTGTGTTTGCACGCATATCGATATCGCTTAATCGGTACGCTGTTGCCAAATCAACTTTTTAGCCTCCAGATTTGCTTTTGTCAGTTATGTTTTTAAATTTTACAAAATTTATTATAAAATAAGGATCATTATTTTGATCGGTATTTGCACACAACACCTTTAATTAAAAGCACATACTTAAGAATAACCTAAGCTGGCTTTCTTATGCAAATTTTTATTTGGCAGTTTTTGTGCTCTTCCCGCCAAAACAGCCTTTTTTGGGGAACTTCAGTTCCTTTGTTTGCAAAAAGAACCAGTTTAAGATAATACATATACGAAGTGGTTCACTCCATAAGAGCAAGTACAAATAGAGCAATGGTTGCATTCACCAGGTTACCGCTGCATGGATCGCTCACCCGATAACCGATGAAAGCAACCCTGAATGCAGCATAAAATTGCAGCGCATGCATCATAAAATTTTTCTGATTCATCGCTGCTTTTTCCGCTGCATTCATCGATAGTCGATAAAAACAGCTGATTTCAATTCAAAATTGTAAACAAATAAATCAAAAATAACTGTATGCATTTTAAAAATTAATTATTTGAAGACTTTCTGCATAAAAGACTGTTGCAAGTTGCAAAATGTATCAAACGCATTCACCAGGTTACATGGAGCGAAGGGTTGCTTTCATCGATTATCGGGTGAGCGATCCATGCAGCGGTAACCTGGTGAATGCAACCAATGAGAGCTCTGATATAAATATATTTCAAACAATTCAATATCTTAATAAATATATAAAAATAACTACATTTGTATTCATGCTAATCATCCAATATGGTACTGGCAAGTTTCTCTGCCATTTCCGTGAGTTTTGGGCCAATTATTTTCTGATACTCCGACTGCTGCTTCATCAGGGCGTAAAGTTTAATGCGCTCGCTTTGAATGCCCTGAATGCGTGCGCGATTCTCGTTGCACTTTGCCATGGCCAGCTGTTTGAATATAATTAATTTGATTAATAAAGATATTGGCATTATTGGACATTAATTGCGCACCTCCAGAGCCTGCTCCTGCGAGGCGATCTGCTTCTGAATGTAGCGAATGCTGGAATTAATCAGGCGCATGCGCACGGGTCGCGTGCGTTCCTCCGGGGACATTTGATTGACATTCCTGTGGGTTGTAAATTTCGTTTTATATTAATTTATACTATAGATATAATCATTTACCAGTGGGTGCCCTTGTAGGGCTCGAACTTCTCCTTGAGCACCTCCAGGGTAGTCAGTTTGCTGTCCACGTTGTTGGCCGCAAAGGATTCCTGATTGATTTGAGTCGCAACCAGGCTCAATTGGGTGCAAAGGCGCTTAATCGTGGACTCCTTGTTGATTACGGTTTTCTCGTGCTCCAGTAGAATCGCTGCAAACGGCTCCAGGCACTCGGCGCTGCCAATGTTAATTAATTAATTAAATATTTTACAAAAAAGCAAGAAAACTTGCCCAACATCGGCAAAGATTTCGTTGAGAGCCTTTTCGTACTCCGCCTGCACCTTGGCGGCAATTGGCGTGTGCCTGTTGTACGCTTCCTCAATACCAAACTCCGATACCGCTGGTTTAGTTGCCTGCGACATATTTAATTAAATCAATATTAATATTTAATTGAAAGTTAACAATAAAAAAATAGACGCGGCTTCAGCTTGGATGCAACAGTGTGACCATATCGTATGCCAACAGCTGTTAGCGCACGGTTGCTGTTATCGGCCGACCGCCACCGCTGATAACAGTGTTTTCATCGAACAGCAGAAAAGTCATCGTACCTGCAAAACTTTGTTTATTTGTTACTTTCCCAAATTAATTAAAATAAAGCGCAAAAATGGGCAAGCGACAGCATCAAAAAGATAAAATGTAAGTAGTAAACGTGTTATAGTTTGCCCGCAACTCATTAGCGTCGTTTACTTGCAGGTACCTCACCTACACCGAGTGGAGCGAGTTCTACGGTGGCAAGAAAGTTGAAAACTTGGAAAATGAGCATATTAAATTTAAACGTTTGCCCTTTGGCAATTGTTGCATTACGATGGCCCCCTTCGAGATGCCCTACAGCGATCTGCAGGGCAACGTCTTCGAGTACGAGGCGATATTGAAGTTCCTGAAGGCCTTCAAGGTGAACCCCATAACTGGCCAGAAGATGGACTCGAAGTCGCTGATTAAATTGCATTTTCACAAGAATGCCAGCGACGAATATCATTGCCCGGCGCTGTTTAAGCCGTTTAGCAAAAACTCGCACATTGTGGCTGTTGGCACTACTGGCAACGTCTACTGCTGGGAGGCAATTGAGCAGCTGAACATCAAGACCAAGAACTGGAAGGATTTGGTGGACGATACGCCGTTTCAGCGCAAGGACATCATAACCATACAGGATCCACAGCATCTAGAGAAGTACGATATATCCAGGTTCCATCACATCAAGAAGAACCTGCGAGTGCTAAGTGAGCAGGAGCAGCTGGAACGCAAAGATCCCACGGGACGCATCAAGACAATGAATCTGGAGACCAAAGAGACGCTGGCCCAGCTGCAAAAGGATTATCAACCGGCCGAGGAGGCGGCCACCAGCTCCAAGCGCACAGCAGACAAATTCAATGCCGCCCATTACTCAACAGGCGAGGTGGCCGCCAGCTTCACCTCCACGGCAATGATGCCCGTGATCCAGAGCGAGGCTGCCATCATAGACGACGACATCGTCAAGTACGAGAGGGTCAAGAAGAAGGGCTACGTGCGCCTAAACACCAACTTTGGACCACTGAACCTGGAGCTGTACTGCGATCAGACGCCACGCGCATGCGACAATTTCATCAAGCACTGCGCCGAGGGCTACTACAACAACGTGCTCTTCCATCGCTCCATCAGAAACTTTATTGTAAGCAGAGCTGCGTTTGGTATTTGATAGTCTAACCCTAGCTGATTTATCTGCAGATTCAAGGAGGTGATCCCACGGGCACTGGCGCTGGCGGCAAGTCCATCTGGGGCAAGACCTTCGAGGACGAGTTCAAGCCCAACTTATCGCACACCGGACGCGGCGTGCTCTCCATGGCCAATGCGGGCTCCAACACAAATGGCTCACAGTTGTAAGATCTCCGAGACTGAAATCCATTCGATTGATCGCTCATTGCCTGCTCTTGTTGCAGCTTCATCACGTACCGCTCGTGCAAGCAGCTCGATGGCAAGCACACAATCTTTGGCAAGCTGGTGGGGGGTCTGGAGACGCTGCAGAAGATGGAGCACATCGAGGTGGACAACAAGGATCGTCCCATCGAGGACATCATCATAGAGAGCGCTCAGGTGTTTGTCAATCCCTTCGAGGAGGCTGTCGAGCAGCTGGCCCAGGAGCGTGCCGAGGAGGCGGCCAACAAGCAGCAGGAGGCCACCAAGCTGGAGCAGCAGAAGCGAATCAGCCAACCGCTCAAAGTCTACCGCGAGGGAGTTGGCAAATATCTGCAGGTGCCGGCAGCCAAGAAAACCGAAACGGCTTTGCCAGCAGCCAAGAAAAAGAAGCTGGCAAGTGGTTTTGGCAACTTCTCCAGCTGGTAGTGCGGCTCTAACAATGTTTAATTTTACAAATATATCCCTTATTTTATAGTTTTATTTATCGTTTTCAAGGCCTTCATTTTCACGGCTCTGCCAGTTCTTTTTCAGCTGCTGCAGCTTGTTCTGTCTGCGCTTGCGTTCCGTGGACTTTCTCTGCTCCATTGCCTTCAGCTGAGCGGCGATTGAAAGTTCTCCATTCAGCTGCGCATCCAGCTTTTCCAGTAGGATTTTTCTTGCCTCAACGCGATTCTTGGAGGCCAGGCGATGCAGGTGGCACTTGACGGTGATACCCGTGGGCAGATGCCGCAGAAATACGCAGTTGTTGGTTTTGTTTACGGCCTGCCCGCCTGGTCCGCTGCCCCGCATTAGAGTCTCCTCTATATCCGCTTCCTGCAGCGTCGGATAACGCGAATAATCCAGATGCACTGTGGACGCCAGTCGGCAAAGCTTGCTGCCGCAGAGCTGGAGGCCCAGAGAACGCACCGCAAACATTGCTACAGTATGCGCCCCTTCTTCAGCAACGTCTCGCCGCGCTGTGGGGCAGGGAAATTAGTAATTTTCATTTATAACGCAATGATATAATCGCACCTTGAAGTTGAACTCGATCTCTGCGGGATTTGTGAGCTCTCGATGCTCCCGGAACTCGTGACGCACGCGGCCAAGAAAGTAGTTTTTGTCCGTGAGCTTCAAATGGTTGCCGTATTTAATCAGATGTTTATAGAGCCGCAAAACCTGCTGACGCGATGGCTGCAACATCTTTTTTACCTTGCCGCAATCAACAATAACACATGCATGCGGCGTTGCCACTCGATGCAAACAAGTGGCAATACTTTCGTTAAGCTGAACGAAACAGCTGTGCGGCTTTGATGTTGTGTACAGGGTTGCCACAATTGTTTGGAAAATGTTGAAATGTGAATAAGATATTTTATATATATTAATAAACAATTCAGTTTAATTTAAATTGGTTTTAATTCTGTAAGAGTTTTTGGTGCATTTTTAACTGTTCAAGTAATAGCAGTGCCTTGTGATGAAATTATAAAAGGGTTGTATATGTTGGGTTGTTTGTTTAGCTTATGGATGTCTGCGATTTAATCAAATACGCTCTATAAATATACTACATATATACATATGTACATATGTCAAGTTTGTTTACTAAATAATCTCAGTTTTGTTATCTACAAAGTAATGTGTTTAATCAAAATAATGGCTCCCAAAACCCTATACACTTAGTAATAGATTCAGATAACGAATTTTTAGTCGATTCACAGTAGCATTTCCAAATTTTCCAACTCATTGTGACTGGCAAGTCACTCCATTGCCTTTGCCTGATCAATCCAATCTTTATAATCGATATCTTGATCAATTTCGACATTATGCAGACGACTTAGCTCGTACATTTCCTTCATTTGGGCCGCCACTTCTCTGTCTACAATTTCTCCGCCTTGTTTCATAACCATCTGTATCATTTCCTCAGGCCCCATGCCGCTGTTCATCATCTCTTCCGGTGATTGCGTCAGGGGCTCGACCAATAGCATCAAGAAGAACGTTGTGATCTTCAGGGAATATGGCAGAAATCGTATGTACTCCTTGAGCAAAGTCTCCCGACTGTGGCATACGAGAAAAGGGGATTTAATAGATAATTCGGAATGTCAATTTTTTTTGTTACCATACCTTAAGAACTCCGGCAACGCCTGCCCTGAGTATTTCGCGTAGCTCTCGAAAAGCGCATTGCAGTAATCGTCAAAGAGACTGTCGAAATTCTTTTGACGCACCTCGGAAAACACAGAGAGATTGAGGAATACGGTGAGGTCCATCATGGGGGAGGAGAGTTGCATTGTCTGATAGTCGAACATCATCATATCCAAGGGCGTGTCGGCGTTATCGACATCATACTTATAGGCCACATTATTTCTCAGGAAATCCCCATGGCAGAGATTAGCCAAAGGTTCCCTGGGCGCCACCCGCTGACGTCCATAGCCTACATAATCGAATGTCATGTGCTGGAATTTTCTGACGAAATCGGTGTCTATTTCCGGGCAATATTTGCTGGCCGAAATGCCAGCTCTTTTGAGGGCTAATTTGCCCATCATGGCCCATTCATCCAACACTTCCGTGCCATAGCGAGAATCTTTGAAGCGGTGCGTCAGCTCCTCAAAGCGTTCCTTCTGCGTGTGCTTCAAGGCATAGCCAAAGCCATGGAATTTGCCCAGATATTTAACTGAAAAAAGGGTAGAAATATGTCAATTATTATTCTCTATATAGATTATGGATATTACTTATTCACCTGCAATACGCGCATGCTCCAAACTGAGCCCAAAATTCGCCTTGGCCAAGCTCCAACCATCGGCAGCAAAGTCACCCAAAATGATCAGGGCGGAATTCTTTTTAAGCTCACTATAGTAATACTTGGGAGTAGCAAATTTGCCATTTGTCAATTGCTTCATAATAGGCTGGATTTCGGCATAGAACGTAATCTCATTGTGAAACAATTCATTAAACTGCGCCTCAATATATTTATCCTCCGGAATCTGAGGCGTTTTCTGTATGTGCGAAATATAAATAAAATATTTACCATACTACTTTTTTTACAGTATTTATTTACGCACCTTAACAACCAGTTTTCTTTGATATTGCTCGCCAGCATATTCAAAATTAACCGTCGCTCTATAGCATTGTGTCAGCATAAAAGCCTCGTCCAGTCCAATGGGTTTAATCAAAATTTCGCCCACTTTAAATGTTTCCAACTGCGTCACGTCGTAATTGTCCAGTAATCGCCCATTTTTCAGTACCTCCGGCAGTACAATCGTGCTGAGCCACTGAATTTCGTCATCAATTTTAAACGACATTTTCACTAGAGAACCGTCCCGATTCGCTTCGAGAAATCAACTGATCGCTCTTCGCCGAATTCGCATAGTTTTAAGGCGAATCGCGGCGAATTATACGCTGTGTAGATAAATATATATACACATGGGTTTTATATACATATACTTACATGCTTGATTATTGTGCCTTTTGTTTTGATCAATTTACGGTCGTGGGGGGTGTAGAGCAGCCTTTGCCTTGCCGGCACGTTCTCAGCAGTATTGATAAGATAGCAGATTGACAGATTGTATAACGCTAATATTTATTATTTGGTTATTTATAAACATCCAATAAAATTATTGCTTTAACGCTTCAGCTTCAATGATCCAACTATCGACATTGATATCTTCATCTATTTCTATATTATGCAAACGACTTAAATCCATCAATTCCTTTATCTGATGCGCCACCTCCCGGTCTACAATTTCTCCACCCCTCATCAACGAAGCTTCCATAATTTCCTTATCAGTTTGTGGCTGATTGAAGAATTCCTCTGTTGTAGTTGTGGGTGTGTCCACCAGCTCCATGAGGAAAAAAGAATTTATGGCCACGGCATAGGGTAAGATTTTAATGTACTCCCTAAGCAACAGCTCACGGCTGTAAAAAAAAATTTTTTTTAAAATAAAAAAATAATTACAAAATAATTAAAATAAGTACCTTAAAAACTCCGGTAGTGTATTATTGCCATAGGTTTTGTAGCTCTCGAAGAGCGCATTGCAGTAATCGTCAAAGAGACTGTCGAAATGCTTGTGACGCACCTCGGCGAATAGGGAGAGAGCGAGGAATACGCTGAGATCTATCATGGGCGAGGAGATACGCATTGTCTGATAGTCGAACATCATCACATCCAAGGGCGTGTCGGCGTTATCTGTATCGTACTTATAGGCCACATTATTTCTCAGATAATCCCCATGGCAGAGATTAGCTAAAGGTTCTCTGGGCGCTAAGAGTTGACGTCCAAAGGCCAAATAGTTGTAGGTCATGCGTTGAAACCTCCAAATAAAATCATTATCTACTTCTGGTTGATATTTGGCAACCGAAAATCCAGCACGTCGTAGCGTTGTTTTCTGTTTGATATTCCAGCTATTGTTCAACTCGGATTTGTTAAAACGGGCGTCTTTAAGCTTATTCGAAAGCTGCTCGAAGCGTTGTGGCTGCTTGTGCTTCAGGGCATAGCCCAGGCCATGAAATCTGCCCAGATATTTGACTGAAAAGTGCATATATTAGATATATTATTATATACTTGTATACCAGACAGAAACTTTCTTAAATTTATCAAAAACTGATATTCATAATTAATATTAATAAATTTATATGTATTCGGGATTAGATGAGGGCATTAAGTTGGAATGCCTTGGTTATTTTTCTGAGTGTATAATCTATGATTTGGCGGCTTACCTGCAATGCGTGCATGCTCCAGACTGAGACCATATTTATGCTTAGTCATGGTCCAGCCATCGGCAGCAAAGTCTCCCAGTATGAGGAGGGCGTAGTTGTCTTTAATCTCGCTGTGATAATACCTGGGCGTGGCAAAGTTGCCGTCGGTCAGTTCCTGCATGATGGGCAGTATCTCAGTATAGAATTCCACCTCATTGCTGAACAGATCATCCAGCTGCAGCGATGCATATAGATCTGGCGATACCTTTAGGCGTACGCTAATATAAAACAAATTAACAGAAATAAAAATAAAAATATAGGGACGGGGCAGGTCAGTGGGACGGAGGCTACAGTCGGACGTAACCGACCGTAGGAGACCCTTTACTTTGAGTATATGTACATACAAACACAATCAGACGCACACACACTAAGCTACCCGCGTATGCAAGGCACACCACCCCCCCTCTGCCTAGTGCGGCTAATTGTCTGTGGCATATGTTCGCTGTTTCTTAACCGATCGAAACAAAACTCACAGCGTCGATAGAGAATGTCATAAACTAGTTAAATACCAAATTACAAATCAATAGCTTTAAAACTATGACTACAGCAGCTTTTTGCGGTTTGCGGGGGAAGGGGGGGAGGTATCCAAAATCTAAAACAAACTCGTGCTGCTTACTAAATAGGGGAACCTGAATCCCAAATATGGTGTCTCTAGCTCTTATAGTTGCTGAGATCTAGGTGTTCATACAGACAGACAGACGGACAGACGGACAGACAGACAGACGGACAGACGGACATGGCTATATCGACTCGGCTTGTCGTCCTGATCAAGAATATATATACTTTGTGGGGTCTGCCACGCCTCCTTCTGGGTGTTACACACATTTCCTCTTTGCACTAAACTAATAGACCCTTTTTACTTTTTTAAAGTAAAGGGTCTAATTATTATAGCTCAGATTAAAAGATTGCCTATCTAAATTTTGTGCACGACGACTGGAAGTTCACGTAAATGTTGGAATACTATGTAATTAGGTTTTATTGTGTTGTAAAATAACTATATATATCATGCGAAATACGTTCTTCCTATAATGTATAAATCTGTATAATCTTAAGGTACTATATATTTACCTTGATGACTAAGCTTAGCTGTTGCTGCTCTCCAGCATACGTAAAGCTAACAATTGCCCTGTAGCAGATGGTCACCATGAAAGCCTCTTCGAGTCCAATCACTTTAATATCAATATGCCCGACTTTAAAACTATCTAGCAACGATTCGCTATAGTTATCCACAAGTCTGCCATTTTTCAGAATTTCTGGTAGAATTTTTGTGCTCAGCCAGTCGATTTCATGGGGAATTATCAGCGACATTTTCAGACTATGTACTGCTCAGGTTAAAGATCTCAACTGCACTGAGGCTGAATGAAAGCAAAGTATATATTTATACCTAACAAACCGGCTAACTGAGGTCTTATCTTAGATAGTAAGACATTTATTGAGAGACATTTAGATTAGAGAGAAAGATTTATTCTATTGACATTACAAAACATGTTTCGTCTCAATTGTTACGTTTGAAAATTCAAAATTTCATATTTTTATTGAGAGACCTGGAAAACACTTGGTTCATGTTGAACCTGAAGGGCTCCTATAACAACTTCAACGACTATGGCTTCAGAACAGCACAAGGATGCCACGCCCCCAAGAAGTTTAAACGGTTGCCGCATAGAAGCTTCAGCAGCTTGAATCTCTCCATAATGGCATGTGAACGCAAAAAAATAACCAAGCCCAAGCGGAATGCCAAAAAGGTTATAAAGCAAGCTAAAGTTCAGCGATGCTCAGACTAAAACAGAAGAAACAACCTTTATGGGCCCCTAGACGTTGGTTTTTCTCAATAAAAACCTTTTTGTATTAATCTATCTTGTCGTACATTGAATATTTCTAAGTTTTCCTATTAAAACAGGTTAAATCCGAATAGTCGAGTGCATCCGACTACGTTCTTACTGTCTCATATAATTACATTTTCCAAAAGAGGGCTTCTCCTGTTCAATCGCTGCCTGACACTTGGGGCAACTGCTGCTTTGTCCTGACACCTTCCGTCTACTCTATTTAAATTAAAATGTCTGATTCAGTTAGGCAATAGAAACTGTTAGGTTCACAAGTTTGTTGTTTTGTAACTCTCACTCCCTGAAACTCTCCTGAATTATCTGCAGTATGTATTCCGATCCTCCACAAGCTACGCACGAAACACAAACGGAGGCGCAACCTCCGGTGTCGCCGACAAGATGCATTCCTCTGATTATGGTCGATGAGGATGGCAAGAAGCGTTATTGCTATCATGGAGGCAAATGTCGTTGTGCGAACTGTGCAATCGTTCGAAAACAGATGATGGAAGAGTTGGATACAAATCTTGATCGCTTTATACCCGATGATCGGCTTCAACTGGTGCCTCCGTTGCGATTCGCTCCTCATAAGCAGTACCGACTGGAGGCCACTCGAACTTCCCCGGAAATGGCGCGAATGCTGCTCGAGGATCATATAAAGTTGGTGAAGAAGGTTCCGCTTTATTACATGGAAGATAGGTATTACAAGAAGTATCTGTACAAAGAGCCTGATGCGCATCAGGATATATCCACTCAAACTGAGGTTGTTATTGGCAATTATGGTGTCGATGGTTGTCCGTGCGTGGATAAGAATGTTTGCTGGGATATTTAAAACTAATTCATCTATATGTATAACAGCTAATCTATGAAAACAGTGGAGAATAAAAGGGTTGAGAGTTAATACACACATTCATATTTTCATTTTAAAAGAGGGCAGTTTCATTCTGTTCATTCCTAAATTTGTCAGTTTACAAATCGAATAGTCGAAAATCGAAATTTATACGTTTTATAAATATGCTAAGATGCGGGTTTCTGTTGCGACACTCGAAGTGGTTAATCCAAGCTGTACGTCAATTCGCAAAGGCTGAATCCTCGAATATAACTGGAGTGACAGCCAAGATGTCCAAGGGCGATGCACGCCAGGATGTGAGTGTATTGCCCCCACCCAAGTATGGGGGGATTACGAATGCTACGCTTCTGACTGGCGAGACCATCATTGGCCAAATGGGCGCCAAATATGTGCAGTCGCTTTTGGCCTCGGCACGAGTGCCGGTTGAGATTGAGAGGATCTCGATAGATATGGGCGATGAGTATTTCAACTCGGTATTCAGAAATCAAGCAGCTATACATGTGGATATAGTTCATGATGCAGCGCATAAGTTTAAATCGCTGAAGATATGCAATGACTTGGACTTGCATGTGTTTATCACAAACCTACGCAGTTATCCCGGTTTCAAGTGTGTTTTTCCGGATGTGAACATACTCTTGATAGCTCAGAATAATATGGGTAATTATGCTGAATTGGAATACTCGCCCGTCAAGGGTGTCGTGGAGGGTTTACATGTGGTCAGCGCTTACGAATTTAAGCGTTTCCTTTATCATGCTTTTCAAGTAGTTGTCAAGAGAAAACGAAAGAAGGTTACCCTAGTGCACAAAGCCTCCGAGTGGCCAAAAATCGAAGGCGCTCGAGTGGAACTGGCTTGTCGAATACAGAAGAAGAGATATCCACAAATCGAACTGGAGTTCATGGAACTGGATAAGTGTGTTAGTGAACTGATACTCTCTCCTCAAAAGTTCGATGTAATTTTTACCAATGATGTGTATGGCACCTTTATGGCCACCATCATCAGTTCGGTCTGCGGCGGAGCCAATCTTTTCTCAGCCACTGAGATTGGAGATAACCACGCGGTATTCAAGCCTCTCCAGACCAAACTCTCGCTTACCAACTACAAGGTACTTAGCCCCTATGGCATTGTGTCCACCTGTGTGGATCTATTGTACCACCTGGGGCATGATCGTTGTGCCAAGGCTCTTTTTGGAGAATTGATGCGTACTATGGAGGAAGGCATCAGGACCGTTGATTTCGAGGGACGGGATCGCGGCGAGTATGTGATCTGCAATATTATGAACAAGCTGAATTGCAACATGTTTGGAGGGGGACCGAAAAGTGAATCTTAAAAAGTAACTTTCAAAATTTTAATATTTTATTTCGATTTTGAAATTAGTCACAATGACAAACTTGTACTTAAACTATTAGAAATTACGCTTCAGTTGGGAGCTCTTGCGCTATTAACGAAATATTAAATAATTATTCCTTTGAATTCTTTGTCCTATATTATATACTACCTGTCGTTCCTCAGAGTGCAAATTCGCTTGGGACTTTACCATTTTCCAGTCGTCAGTAAATGAAACAAGTTCTACGATATTCTTAAATGATACATGCTTCCCACAATTCTTCTTCTGCAGTTGTCCCATCTTGGATTTTTTCTTATTGGTATACTTCATATAATCATACACAATCGGCTCTATTATCGAATCCATCTCAGATGGAGGGGGTGCTGGAGCTTTTCTCATTTTGGCTGCACTATTTAGCTTGGATCTTAAGTCCGTGTTGCCCGTTTTGAAGTGCAGATCCATGGTGAATTTTAATTAAAATACAATTAAATTTGTTAGAATGTTAAAAAAAAAAATTTCCCAAGAACTCAAAAATTATTTGTTAATAGTGACAGACTTTGCTAAGAATAATAGACGGAAGTAGATTTTATAAAAATATATAAAATAATTTTGAAATAGTTTACAATTCACATTTCTCGCTGTTATCACAATAATGAACACACGCTCTTAACAAAGCTCATAATAATAATAATAATAATAACTGTGATGATAATAGCTTATTATTTGTGCGGCAAGTGCAATAAACTTTACTCCAATTTGCACGTACAATTTCAATAAATTCAGACGAAGCCATTGCCAGCGGCAAAAGGAGCAAAGAACAGGGAGAGGAAGAGTACACTGTGAGAAAGCAGAGAGCAACGGGTGTAAACAACTACATAAATAAAAGCAAAAACCCAAAACAGACCTCCGACTAGGGACAGACAGCACAAGTGCTTAAACTTGCCTCAGTAGGAGCTGTAAATGGGCAGAGGGGGCGGGCGGGGGTTGTGGAAGCAGCAATGGCAATAAAATGTTTGCCAGAAGTGTAGCATATTTGCAGGCGCCAAAACAAAAGCGCTCGGTAAACAAGAGAGAGATGCAGAAAGAGTGGTTGGTTGAGTGGGGGGGGGTACGGGAAGTCCGGGCGCCGCAGAGAAAGCAAGATAAATAAATTGTTACATGTGTAAACCTCCAGTCGATACTTTATCATCATGCAAATGGTTCCGCCTGCTGCCAGGCTCATGTTAATAAGTACGATAAACGACTCTGCAAACAACAACAATGGCAACACTGAGAGAAACCAGAGCCAATTAGCTAATTGATATATTAAGCAGATTAAATCAATTTGAGTTACAGAAAATATAAAAGTTCTACTATAAAACAAAATAAATTCAGTTATAATATTGTTATGGCAGCTATTGAATTTAATCTTAATTAATTGATAAAAAATAAATTAATTAAAAGTAAACTGTATAAAAATAGTTAAATAGATAACAATTTAAATCCTTTTAATTTATTAAATTCAACTTATTAAATTAAATTAAATGAATTAAATTATACAAAAACAACACTGTATATTTTATTATACAAATTAAGCGCTTATTTCTCTGAGTGTAGAGCTTAGAAACTGTGTAAACAAAGAGCAGCATGCTCCACTGTGGCTATGCTAAATAATGGCCATAAGTTGGTCAAAAACAATCATAACCAGCCAGCTATAGGGGTGGGGGGATGCTACGCTTTTGACCATATATTCCCAATGCAGGAAGAAAAACGCATACATAAAATTCTGCAGTGATTTATTAGCGTTAGGATATTGCAAGCACATTCAAAACATTTCAGTGTATTTATGCATATTATTATGAGTATATTTAGACAGACATTTAATGCTAGCCGAAATGCGCTTAAATTAAGAGTGTCAAACACAATTCCCCCAGCCCGTATTTGACACCCCGCTCCCCCCTCCCAACTGCCGCTGCTTTAGGCCATTACTGCCACAGCACCAGCTCCTTGTTGTTGCGCTTGGGCTTGGTGCAGGCGGAGCAGATGCCACGGAACTTGGCTTTGGCCGTGTTGCACATCATCATCAGGGGGATAAACGAGGCGTCCATCACATGGCTCACACAGAACACCACAATGTCCAGCAGATTGTCAATCACGGCCAAATACAGACACATTTGTCTATGCTGGATTCGATTTGCAACTATTTCAGTTCACGATTTCTGCTGCTTCCTTTGCTGGCGAGCGTTTCGATGACAATGTTTATATGGCAGCAATCACAACACTCCTCAATTATTCAGTCCTGTTGCTGTTGCCGTTCCCGAACTCCCGACTCGTCTCTACTAAGCACACACATTTCCGAGTCCAAAGGATTGCGGCCTCGTTAACGTGGGGCATGCGCCATAGAACCAGGTTTCGCTCCCCCTCTCTCTCTATATATATATATAGCTCTCACTCTCTGCGTCGGTGTGGAGTTATGCTCTTGATAAGCACTCGCTTAGTGATAAGAGCTCTATCGGCAATTTGTCATCACAACTCATGAGAGTTGATGGAAATCTGCAACTGCACATCAGGTATTTAATACACCCTTTGTTGGTAGGCGGATGAAAAAATAAATAATGCAAAAATACCATGGATATTTAAGGAGAGAATAAGTATTTTTAATACACCAATTTTTTAATTCTGGATAGTCGAGAGACAAATAAATAAAGTTGCTTAGCAATTTATTATAACTAATAATAAAACAAAACCATTCAATAAAAAATGTAAAATAATTATATTTCATAAACAGCTTAAAGCGTGGATCATTCTTTTTGGAACAATTTATTTTTTGTGAAAATATACAATTTTTATAATTTTTTTTATGGTATTACTGAAGTGTAGTAATTTATACCATAGTGATGTGTAATAATTTCAATTTATATATACAAGTGTATATATTTATTCCTAACGAATAGGGTTATTAAATTAATATATATGTACATATATTCTTCTAAATTTAAATTAAATTTTTCCCATTGCAATTTGATTTAAGAACCTTTAGTTACAGGAGTTTGTTTTTATTGCCAGAGACATATCGTAATCTGAAGCGGAGTTGATTTAAGAACCTTTAGTTACAGGAGTTTGTTTTTATTGCCAGAGACATATCGTAATCTGAAGCGGAGTTATTGAAATACGTTTAATGCCGGTTGAGTAGTTGCTTTTGTACTAATAACCTCTCATTATAAAAACATTCTTGGCCTAGAACAACTGTCGCGTGCTCAAAAAGGCAGCAAGCCGAAAAGGCAGTTCATAAAGGACATTTATTGTTAGCGGCAGAGCCTGAGAGAGAGCCTGAACGAGAACCCGGCTTGGGCCCTATGGGCCATATGGTGTGTGGCAAGTTGCAACATATGGTCGGTAGACGGGGAGGCACAAACAGCAGCAGCAGCAGAGGCAGCAACAGCAACAGCGAGTTAATTGATGCGCCAGTCAGTAGCTCATCCTCTCTGCCTCTGCTCTTCTCTCCCTCTCTCTCTCTCTCTCTCATTCTCCCTCTCTCTGTCTCTGTCTCTTTCTCAACTAGCTCGCGCTGTGTGCTGCTGAGCGTGAAAGTCAGAAAATTATAGAAACAGGAGATCATTTGAAATGATAGCGGCAATTTGGCAAGCGGCTATGACGCGTGCCGCAAGAGAGGGAGAGAGAGAAAAGGTCATGAGTAGTAGGCGTGTAGAGAGAGAAAGAGAGGGAAATAGAGAGAGAGAGAGGAAGAGCGACGCAACCCTTAAGCGCTGAGCGAGAGAGCGCAACGATCCTTGATATGTTAATGCCGTCGGAGATCCTTGCGCTTAGACCCTAGACCCTCTGGGGTCATTCGCTGGCCACGTTATTATAGCACAAACTTCGGTCAGCACATTGGTAACAATAATAAATATTTGTTTAGGGTGGCTCGTGCCGCATGCGGCATGCCTCGTGCCTCGTCGTGTCAGTTGCAGCGCAACTTTTGAGCCGTGCAGAGCGTTCTCTTGGCAGCATGAGCCAATACTACTCATCCGCAGAGGAGGACAACAGCTCACAGTACCTGGGCAGTCCCAACTACAACCTGACGCTGATGCCGGCACAGAATCCGCCGGAACTGCCGCAACTGGAGCCACAGGGGCAACTGCAGCAGAGCTACAGCAATGTGGCATACCTCTCGCCTGAGTGGCAGTTTCTGGATGCCACAAACTGCAGCAGCTTGCAGCTGCCCGAGGCCAGCCTTGAAGTGCAGCAGCCCCAACACAAAAAGCGCAAAATTTCGGAGAAAATCGACACACAACTCGTACTTAGCCCCACTGTGCAGAAGCGCCGGCGACAGGCGGCGAATGCGCGGGAGAGGAAGCGCATGAATGGCCTGAACGAGGCGTTCGATCGGTTGAGGGAGGTGGTGCCCGCCCCCTCGATCGATCAGAAACTGTCCAAGTTTGAGACGCTACAAATGGCTCAGTCCTACATAGTGGCGCTATGCGAATTACTGGATAACAACGCAGACGATATGGAGGAGGCGGCATTTACGATCTTTGGCGGCAGCGAAAACAGTTTCGAACTTGGCCAATAAAATAACCAATATCATTAATGATATTTTGATAACAATACATATTGAATCTAAGATTAAAGGTTTGTGATTTGTCTATAAAATAAATAATAAAAAAAACAATAAATAAAAAAGTAAAAGAAACTTTCCCTTAACTGTTTTCAATTATTTCTGGTGCATTTCATAACATTCCAATCAATTATTTCCCATTGGCTACGCTTGACTGAACCGTCAAGAGCTCATAAATTAATTTCGAAAAGTTCATTGATAGGAAAAAGAGAGAGAACTACAAGTTTGGCAAACCCCTAACGACACCTACAGTGTGGCAACGGCAACTTTAACTGAAATTTGCCAGAAATACCGGTATCCTCTGCACTCTTACGCACTGAGGCGTAACACCCTCTTAAAACACCCTCTCTAAATAAAAGCAGCTCCTTAGTTGAGTTTAATTCTATGGATATATTAAGGGGGAAGATTTGCACTATGTCTAAAAAATACAGCTGTATAGGAGTTGCTTCTTTCAACTAGAAGGCATGCTTTGAAGATTTGAAGCTTTTAACCGGCGCATGCAATACTATAACTTCCTTCTTAGATATATTATAGTTTATATTCAGAAATGGATTACGATTCACACCAATTGGGCACAACGCACATCCTGGTTTCGTGCAGCTGTTGGATATTTGTACACATCGTGGATTCCGGGGTTTTCCACTGTTTTCTGGAGACTTGTATTTCTCTGGCACTTTGGGATTTTGGATCACTATGTCGGAATCATTGACAACATTTCTAGTTCTTTCCGCTATCATAAGGGGTATTTGATACATGGCCAGTCCATTTGATGATTGTTTGGGTTGCAGTTTCTCAGATCGGCCGGAAGCCTGTCGATGGATTCGTTTGTTAGTACGCCCTACTCCGGAGATTAAATGGTGATACAGCGCCATTGGGTTATGGCCGACATAGGCCTGTAATGCTAAAGCAATCATATCATACCGTTATGCATTTAATCATTCATCTACTTACTGCCCAAGTCTTCGTCAAACTTTCGCCTGCCCCCGTTATTTCTTAACGATGATCGCTGCTTCACATTATCCGGTTTAGCTACCGGACTTTGCTGCCTGTTTGCCGGCTTTGGTTTAATGGAAGCAGGAGGAGTACACTTACAGACGGTTTTTAACTTCTGCTGTGGCTGCCTTGTGGATTTCAATTTCGCTGCTTGATCTTCATTCTTCTGAGTATCGGCTATACTTTCTGGCTTAGCACGCACATCAGTAGAGTTGTTAGTTTCCGGCTCATTTCTATTCTTAAGGTTCATATCAATTTCAGTTTCCACGGCCACTTCACTATATTTTTTCTTTTTGAATAGATTCGCCAAGGGTTCTGGGTCCCTTTTCGAATTCCCAACATCTTTACTACCCCTGGTTTCGGGTAACTCTTCTTTCAGAACTTCTTCTCTAGGGTATTCCTTCGGAGGCTCATGTGCAGTTGTCTGCCGCAGTTCTGTGGTTGGCGAGCTACTCGGGGATATTGGTTTTTTAGGAGATCCAGTATCCTTAGAATCTTCAACATTGCATGGAATTTTGGGTTCAGCATAAGGTGAATATTCATTCCTAGACTCGCCATAGTTTCCATCCGTCCAGGATTGTTTAGTTGGGGTTGGAGAGTAATCTTCTATAGCAGTCACAGCATAGTCCTTATCAGGTTCATTCAAAGTTTTCTCTTGGGTAGGTTCATGACTGACATAAGTAGATGAATATTCGGAATAAGTTGGGTCACAATAACAATCAGAGTCTTCTTCTTCTTCTTCCTCTTCTGTGTGGGAGGATTCTGTTTCATAGACCTTTTTTGGGTAAACTTTCTGGTCTCTAGAATCCTCATTATTGTAGTAATCCCTAGTATTATAGCTCTGTTGTTTTGGCGCACTATATTCCCTTGATGATTCATAAGCTTGTCGTTGTACTGGATATTGCGGATTGGTATTATATCCATAATCATTATTATTATCGTAATCGTTGGACCAGTTGTTAGCGTATTCTGAAGTATTCTTATTTTGTCCCAAGGCTCTGGGCGTGCTACCATAATGTGATATTGTTCCTTGACATTGGTCGTTTTGGCATGGCGGTTTACGGTTCGATCTCTCATATGATCTACGATACTTCAAGGCGGCTGTGTCGTATTCATCTGGTACTTGTCCCATTGGACGAGTGCCCCTTTCGTCGTCCATTCGTAGTCGCCAATCCCTTTCTCCATCATTATTGTTAGTTTGTGTTGCAGTTGATTTTGAGCTTCGCTTGGAAATTCTGTAAGCGTCCGGAGGGTAATCTTCTAGTCTGGGGGATCTGGGGGATCTGGTTGAGCTGTGGTAAGATTGATTTGCTGACAGAATTGGTTTCATCCTCTGTTGCCTTGATGGTGGTGATCTGCTTTGTTGTGGCACGTTGTTGTTGGGATTGGCTCTCGAATCATTGTCGTAATCGTCGTCGTTCTGACTGTAAACTGAAGGCGATGCTCCACGACTCTTTGCACCATTACGATCTCTGTATAACTTCTGATTTTTTTCTGAGTAATGTACATCTTCCATTTCGTAGTTTCTGTACTGATCGGCAGTGGCTTTCTGCTTGTCTTCAGAAGCCAACGTTTCCCCTGGATATTCCTTGTATTCCAACTTTGGCAACTGGGAATATCTCCGATTAGTTTGGACAGGACAAGTATCATCTGTACAGATCGGTCTGCCCGATCGTGCTGGTGGAAGATCATCAGAAGTAGGCTCTTCTGTTGAATGATATTCGTCGTATCTATCGTTTTTCCATTGTGGAGAATTCCGCGGAGTTGGAGTAGGAGCCGGAAACGGATGCTCCCGTCTGCAATCAGTATTATTTACTTTACAAGTACAGGGCACGCGCTGTAGATGATATTTTGGACTATTGGATGGATTATTAAATCCACCGAAAGATTTATTGTACTGAACTCGTGCGCAGGCAGCGAACGATGTCTGATCAGAAGCTCGACGTGGTTGTACTGGATTATCATTGCCCGATGTCTTGCGCACTAAAAGATCTGCATTTTGTGGACTCTGATTGTACTTATGATAATAATTGTACTCCACAAAGCATCCATTGTCATCAATGTATCTTGGTTTATTGCTGTATCTGCCGGTTAAGACTTTTTTCCTCGACTGATGAGAACCAGCTGCAACTGGAGACTCTTGCGGATAACTGAAACTGCAATAATTACTGTTGCAATTTGGGCTTGGATACGGGCGATCACTGCCGGAAACGGAGCGAACTCCCAGTTGTTTGGAGCCAATATCAATTGGTGGCAAGGGCATTTGAAACTGATGTTGATAGTTCTGCAGTGATTCGGACATTTGCAAATTTTCATCAGCCCCACCCACATTCATGGGCAATTCATAATCAAGTCGCTCGTTGTCGACAGTTTTCTGGTTTTTGGTCAACAGAAAAGTATCGTCAGCGGGCGACTTCATTTGTTTCTTGCAGAGCTGAGCTTGAGCCTATCAAAATAAACATAAAACATTTATTTAATATAAAGATCTGGCATTTCATTAACCTACCGCTATTTGCATTGCAATGTCCGGCGTCGTATCCGCATCTCTTAGAAACTCCAGTTTATGGAAGTAGGAGTATCTGGGCGCCATAAAGTATCCGCTCTCCTTATTTTGCTCCATGGCAGAGCTTTCCTTTTCGTAGTAATACCGCAGGGTCATAACCATCAATTTCAACTGATCTATCGTAAGTTCATCTTTGAAAAATAGTGAAATGCGCTTCCAAGCGTTCTCCCTCAGCTGTGAATTCGTATAGCCCGCTGAATTTGGATTCCACAGACACTCGTTGGCCCTATATAGACGTATGATTTTATATATAAAACGCGACTCGCTGAAACGAGAACCCAGGAACTTGCTGTCCACCATTTTTGGTCTGATTAGAACTACGTAGACCAATTAATATTAATCGCCAGATTACCACAGCATAGCTCTAGTTCTTTCAGCTTCAAGAGAGCCAATTTTGAATTGTGCTGTAAGCCAAAAGTAAAAATATTTGAAGACGACAATTTGCAACAATTTGTATGAACATAAAAACTGACGGAAAATTCAAATACTTCAGTTGAAATTAACTGAACGTTAAGAGTTTTACAACGCTCATTTAAAAACCACAATGCATTGCAGGTTGTTGTAAATTTAAGCAATGTGTGTAGCAAATAATATTACTCATATTATTTCAATTTCAAGATTAGAATGTTTAAACAGCCAGCGCACGTTATATTTATAAGCGCCAATGCCTGGGCCAGTGAATGGCGCCATCTGTTGCTCGTTGTTGTGAGCACTATAACTTGTATTATCGATATGCTATCGGCGTGCCACCACCAGCGAACAGCTATCAGCTATCGGTCGTCTATCCAACAAATAGTTTTTTATTCAGCGTGAGATTGCAGCTAAGAAATACAATCTTGGCGTAATTAACTGAAAGCCACAACGCATGAAAGGCTGAAAATCATTCCGGGCCAGTAAGCAATCGGGCTTAGTCAAACTACGGGCCAATGCGAACGGCGAATCGCCAATAACAATAACAACAACAATTTGCATTCGATTATTGTGACTGGTATAACCACAAAAAAAAAAAAAAAATAGAAAAGAAAGAAAAAATTTTCTCTGCGTCTGCAAGACCCAATTTACAGCGCACAAGAACGAGAAGTTGAAAGAAAATAATCCGGAGAGCGGTTGCACGGTGCCGACTTCTTGCTGGCCTCGTCATCGTCGTTTTAATTTATTAAACATTGAATGTTCAGTTATCCAGCTGCATATGTACGCGTATATACATATATACATATGCATGTGTGCCTACACCGAACATTATTTTAACGCCAAACAACGAAACTAAAGCGGATAGAACGGATAACAAACAAGAGCTCAAAGTAAAGTGTTTTTAACAGTGTAGCTAAATTAATTATATATATAAATATTAAATTGGTGCAAAATGTCGGCGGAACGCGAAATACCCGCTGAGGATAGCATCAAAGTCGTCTGTCGCTTCCGCCCCCTCAACGACAGCGAGGAGCGGGCCGGCTCCAAATTTGTTGTCAAGTTCCCCAACAATGTGGAGGAGAACTGCATATCGATAGCGGTAATTAATCAGAATTCTAAATCAGAGGTGCCCATCCCATAGCTCTCGTTGCTCCGTAGATAGGGCTGTTGCTCTTTCTTATGGGGACACGCACACCGTATGTGTGAGCGCGCTCTCTCGTAAGCAAAGCATATTACACAAACAAATCGCCTTGGTTTTTCTCATTCCACTCATTTCTGCCTGCTCTCCCGACTCAGCGTCGCCACACGTCGTCGCTCCACAGTGGGCCATTTGGCTTTGCTAGCGGCATTTAAATAATAACTTGTAAGAAAAATTAAAATATTATTAGGTTTATAAAATGTTTTTACAAATTTTTTTTATTGTTTTTTTAATCCTTTTATTTTTTTAAATGTTTTGTTATATTTTAATTTTTTATATAAATATTTTTGTACATTATTATTTTATAAACAAATTAAAAATAATATTTACAATTGATATAAAAATAATTGACCCATTTTTGCTAATAAAATAAAAATTTCTTTGCATAAAATATTATTAATAAAATGATTTTAAAATTTGTAATTAAATGCCGCTAGCGAGGCTAAAACCCCCACTGTGTGCTCTCGCAAGCTAGGGTTTTTTTCTTGGAATTTCATGCGCTTTGTTGTTGTGTTGCCGAAATACATGCAGTGAGCGAAATCAATTCTGTTTATTTATTTCGATCAGAATGTGCGCAATCGCAGAGCACATTTAACTAAAATTAATGTAAATATAAATAATTTGTTGTGTGGATTTTAAGTTGATATTTCTTGATTGAAATGTAAATGTTTATTCTCGTTTCAAATTGGATCTTCACGATCTTTTCATTAAAAATATTCACATAATTTTTTTTCAGTGCAGCAAATTGAAACGAAAAAAATGCTTGCGTCTATGTATTGGTGTTTTTATTTGTGTGTATTAGTAATTGCTCTTCTGTATTCTCAGTTTGGGCACCTCTGTTCTAAATAAACAAAAACAACAACAAAAACAAAAACTCAACGAAGCACACACCAAATGACACATACACACGCATACGCTCACACAAACACACACACGGAAAGCCGCGCCGGTGACGTCATGCCGTTGTCTAACACTAGCCGAAGTACATTAGCCTCTACAATTGTTACTAATACTAATACACACACACACAAACAGAGCGCAAAGAGAGTAGGCAATTAAACACACACACACAACACTGTTGCCAAATACGCTTTTTTAACGCCAGATCTGGCTGTTTTTGAAAAGCTTTTGCTGGAAAATTTGTCAAATTACAAGCCGAAATTTTGGCTTTTTTTTTACAAAATAAATTTTGGTTTATTAAAGCTTTTTCTTAAATTTAACAATATACATTTTTTTAATTTTAATAGATATTTGCCAAAAACAACTTTAATTTAAAACTCTTCCAAAAAGTGTTTGTTTTTCACGATTTAAAATTGGCAACACTGACACACACACATGCATGCCATTATTTTCGGCTGTGTGTGTGTGTTACAAATAATTAGCGCTCGTCTCTCGCAATTTGAGTTGCCAAATAAAAGTTAAATAAAAAACGCTTGCAATACCTGCAATTGATTTTCCAGCAAACCAGGTTAACATTTATGTACATGTATGGGTATGTATGTGTGTGTGTGTGTGTGTGTTAGCCACCCACTAGCATAAAACCCGGCCGCTTAGCATGTTTTTGTTGCCTCTGATTCGGATTGCGATTCTTATTTGCATTCTGGCTATAACTATAGCCATAACCCTCGCCTCGCTCGACGCCCAACGTCAGCTCTGCGCTTATAGCCAAGGTGGAAACTTGGTTATTTCTGTCTGTATGTCTGTATGTACTTCGTTAGCTTTTGGCCCCATAACAACAACAACAACAACAACAACAGCAGCAGCAAAAGCGACGAGAAAACTTTATGTATTGCCCTCAAATGCTGCCTGCCACCAGCTGCTGCCACTAGCATGAGTCATGCCACATGCCACGCAAGCTTCCAACAACAAATAAAAACAACAAAAACTATTTACTACATGAATTCATTAGATTTGTTAAATTCGCTGAATTTGCCTTTGCCATATTCCCATATTTACTGCATATTATTCATATTTGTCGCTGTCATGACAGAGTTTGCTGTATTATTCACATAACAATTACCTAAAAAGTGTATATACCCTACAACCGCAGACTTATCAGTTCTCCTATGAGACAGCTACAAATATATTACAGATTGTTTACATAATTATTCACTATTTATTCATTTCTATGCGCTGTATCCGTTGATTTACAAGAGATAAATTTTGAGTTTTTATGGCTAACAGGCAACAGTTAAATTTACTCAACATTTTAGATAATATTTGGCTAATGATAGTTTAATTATTTAACAAAAATACACAATATATTTAATTGTTATTATAGAGATAAATTTCTCTCTATTAACACTTTAGTTATTCAACAAAAGTAAACAAATATTGAAAAATAAATAGTGTTTAGTAAATTCAGCTTTGATATTTAAAGATATCGTTATATCGACCATAATATCGAATTAATATAATTATAGTTTGCATAAGATAATGCCGATATTGACTTCGCTACTTTAGCAAGTCTTATAGAGTATATACCATAGAGTATTGGCTAATTCGGCTTGCGCTTGATTTCCACATTCCTCTGTAGTTTTTACGATTTCTGCTTTGTGCTGTTTCATTCTCCGCATCTCTCTACTCTCTTTGGGCTCTTTCTCTGCTGGGTTATTCATTAGTTTCAAGTTCCACTCATTTGCTGCGCGGCTGCCGCTGCTCATCATAATTACGATCCGTTTCTCGGCCATGCGTTAAAAACTATTTGAAAGCTGTGTGATCAGAGAGGGGGAGGCAGGTAGAGAGGGGGGCAAGGCAAGTGCTATGACGAGACAACAACGGAAAACAGAGCACATAAAGAAAACTGAAATTTCCCCAGCCTTTCTGCTAATCCGCACTATATCTTTTTATCTCTTTATCTCTTCTCTGCTTCGATCCGTAGGGCAAGGTCTATCTGTTCGACAAAGTCTTCAAGCCGAACGCGTCCCAGGAGAAGGTGTACAATGAGGCGGCCAAGTCCATTGTCACGGATGTGCTGGCGGGGTACAATGGAACGATATTTGCCTACGGGCAGACGTCGTCGGGCAAGACGCACACGATGGAGGGCGTGATCGGGGATTCGGTGAAGCAGGGCATTATTCCGCGCATCGTCAACGACATCTTCAATCACATCTACGGCATGGAGGAGAATCTGGAGTTTCACATCAAGGTTTCATACTACGAGATCTATATGGACAAAATCAGAGATTTGCTGGATGTCTCCAAGGTGAATCTGAGCGTGCACGAGGACAAGAATCGTGTGCCCTATGTGAAGGGAGCGACGGAACGCTTCGTCTCCTCTCCCGAGGATGTCTTCGAGGTGATCGAGGAGGGCAAATCCAATCGTCACATTGCCGTGACAAGTGAGTAGCTTCCAAAGCAACAATTGAACAGATTTTAACAATATTTCTGATGCAGACATGAACGAGCATTCGTCGCGTTCCCATTCGGTGTTCCTGATCAACGTGAAGCAGGAGAATCTGGAGAATCAAAAGAAGCTCTCGGGCAAGCTGTATCTGGTGGATTTGGCCGGTTCGGAGAAGGTCTCGAAGACCGGCGCCGAGGGCACGGTGCTGGACGAGGCGAAGAACATCAACAAGTCGCTGTCGGCGCTGGGCAATGTGATCTCGGCGCTGGCGGATGGCAACAAGACGCACATACCGTACCGTGACTCGAAGCTGACGCGCATCCTGCAGGAATCGCTTGGTGGCAATGCGCGCACAACGATTGTCATCTGCTGCTCTCCGGCGAGCTTCAACGAATCGGAGACGAAGTCGACGCTGGACTTTGGCCGGCGTGCGAAGACCGTGAAGAACGTGGTCTGCGTCAACGAGGAGCTCACGGCGGAGGAGTGGAAGCGTCGCTACGAGAAGGAGAAGGAGAAGAACGCGCGGCTCAAGGGCAAGGTGGAGAAGCTGGAGCTGGAGCTGGCGCGTTGGCGTGCCGGCGAGACGGTCAAGGCCGAGGAGCAAATCAACATGGAGGATCTCATGGAGGCCAGCACGCCCAATCTGGATGTGGAGGCTGCCGCCCAGGCAGCCAAGGCCGCTCAAGCTGCTGCCCAGCGCACGGCCATTACCAACATGTCCGCCTCGGTGGCTGCTGATGAGCGTGCGCGCCTGGCCACCGAATGCGAACGCCTGTACCAGCAGCTGGACGACAAGGACGAGGAGATCAATCAGCAGAGCCAGTACGCGGAGCAGCTGAAGGAGCAGGTCATGGAGCAGGAGGAGCTGATCGCCAATGCGCGACGCGAGTACGAGGCGCTGCAGTCGGAGATGGCGCGCATACAGCAGGAGAACGAATCGGCCAAGGAGGAGGTGAAGGAAGTGCTGCAGGCGCTGGAGGAGCTGGCGGTTAACTACGACCAGAAGTCGCAGGAGATCGACAACAAGAACAAGGACATCGATGCGCTCAACGAGGAGCTGCAGCTGAACAAAACGCAGTTCAATTCCACCTCAACGGAGCTGCAGCAGCTGAAGGACATGTCGACGCATCAGAAGAAACGCATCACCGAAATGCTGAACAATCTGCTGCGCGATCTGGGCGAGGTCGGTCAGGCCATAGCGCCCGGTGATTCGGCAATTGATCTCAAGATGAGCGCCCTGGCCGGCACCGATGCCGCCAAAGTGGAGGAGGACTTCACCATGGCCCGGCTCTACATCAGCAAGATGAAAACGGAGGCCAAGAACATTGCGCAGCGCTGCGCGAACATGGAGACGCTGCAGGTGGACTCCAACAAGAAGATCTCCGAGTACGAGCGGGATCTGGGCGAGTATCGTCTGCTCATCTCGCAGCACGAGGCGCGCATGAAGTCGCTGCAGGAATCGATGCGCGAGGCGGAGAACAAGAAGCGCAACCTGGAGGAGCAGATCGATTCGCTGCGCGAGGAGTGCGCCAAGCTGAAGGCCGCCGAGCACGTGTCCGCCGTGAATGCGGAGGAGAAGCAGCGTGCGGAGGAGCTGCGTTCCATGTTCGATTCGCAGATGGATGAGCTGCGCGAGGCGCACACCAAACAGGTCTCGGAGCTGCGTGATGAGATCGTGGCCAAGCAGCACGAGATGAACGAGACGAAGGATGTGCATCAGAAGCTGCTGCTGACGCATCAGCAGATGTCCGTGGACTACGAGAAGCTGAAGCAGGAGGAGGCCGACAAATCGAACAAACTGCAGGACATCATACTGACCAACGAGCGGCGCGAGCAGGCGCGCAAGGACCTCAAGGGCCTGGAGGACACCGTGGCCAAGGAGCTGCAAACGCTGCACAATCTGCGCAAGCTCTTCGTGCAGGATCTGCAGGTAAGAAGAAGATAAATCTCTGACTGATCTTGATGGAAATCTAATCTAATCTATTTACTGTTCCTTTGCAGCAACGCATTCGCAAGAACGTGGTGAACGAGGAGAACGAGGAGGACGGCGGCTCGCTGGCGCAGAAGCAGAAAATCTCCTTCCTGGAGAACAATCTGGACCAGCTGACCAAGGTGCACAAGCAGCTGGTGCGGGACAACGCCGATCTGCGCTGCGAGCTGCCCAAGCTGGAGAAGCGCCTGCGCACCACCATGGAGCGCGTGAAGGCGCTGGAGACGGCGCTGAAGGAGGCGAAGGAGGGCGCAATGCGGGATCGCAAGCGTTACCAGTACGAGGTGGACCGCATCAAGGAGGCGGTGCGACAGAAGCATCTGGGCAGAAGAGGACCCCAGGCACAAATCGCCAAGCCCATCCGGGCTGGTCAGGGCGCAATTGCAATTCGAGGGGGCGGTGGTGCAGGTGCCGCTGCCGGTGGTGCTGCTGCAATGGCTCAGGTCAGCGGTTAACTGCGGGAACTTGCCTCCTCGACCATCCGCCGACCCGCCGCCGCGCCCAGTTCCCCCCCTTCCACCCTACGCCCGCACCGTTTTCAGTTTAGTTCCGCTTTAAACTTAAACTAATCCCCAAATAAACATTTAAATTAAATACAAAAAAAGAAAAATAAAAAAATAAAAGTAATAATTGCCTTCGCTTAAAGAATGTCGTGTGCAGCGCTTTAAATATACAAAATACTTATACATAATTCTAAACTAATTAAACAAATGCGAGGAAAACGGAACATGCAACATTTTACAGCAACAAGAGAATACAAGTTTAAAGAAAACCCCACAGATATTTAAGGACACATAAACTAAGTTTAAGCATATTTATAAACTTTTCAAAACATAAAAAACTTAAATAAAAGTCGCAGACAAATTACGCTTCTACTTTGTATTTAACTATAATAGTAACTTGTAAATTACAGGGTATTTTATAGGCGCATATTGTAGCCCGTGCCATCCACATTGTGGACTTCATCCTCCGCCGGCGACGTCAGCTGCCACTCGTACCACACCTTCTTGGCATCCACACGACGCCAGAACTTGATGGAAATCGTTTCTTCCGCCTTGATGGTGCGTGGATGCTGCAAGCAGAAAAAACAATTCATTTAAATTAAATTTATTTATTTATTTTATTAACTCACCAGGGGAAAGAACATGGGGAACCAGGAGAACAGACCCGGCGTATGCGTCAGGGGATTTATGCTGAGCGCCACTTGCTTGTAGAGATCTGTGTCGAAGTAACCCGCAATGCCGTGCAGCACGCAATCCTTCTGTGCCTTGAAGGACAACTCCTTATACCTCGTATTGTCCACAAGCTCCTCACGATTGGGATGCTGGAATTCGAACAGCGCCTGCGGCTCGTCGATGTGGTAAACGTTCTTGAGCAGCACGACGTAGCCACAGTCGGAGGCGGTCTTGGAGCTCTGCTGGCAGACGTTGTTGTGCACCACGGCGGACATGACGGGATTTATGTAGGACGTCGATTTACAGGGTATGCTGATGCCGTCCTGCTTCAGCAGCTTCAAGGCGCCGTCCAGACACTCCGGCGACAGCTCGTTGTCGCCAAAGGAGCCGAGAAGCTCGGACACAAGTATATCCGCCTGTTCGGGAGGCGAAAAGTCACGCATGTCCTTCGAGAAGATGCGCACATCTGTAGAAAGCAGGTTGTTATTAATATATTTATATTTTTTTATTTAAACTTCAGACCTTTCTTGGACCAGAGCGTCTTGACCATGTTGGAGAGCGTGCGTATGGCGCTGGGATTCTTCTCGATGATGTAGAGGCGCACCTTGCGCTTGGTTATCTCCGCCGCATTGAATATGGCGCGTGCCAGCGGACCACGCCCACCGCCCAGCAGCATAACGACAGTCTGTAAGGGAAATGATAAATATTAGAGACAGTTCAAATTTGTTCCCAGATAATGCGACACATGATTTAAGAGATATCGGTCGCGGGTTGAGTGCAGACCCATCCGAAGCGAAGCTATGTTCGAGCAGTTTTCCTTCTCAAAAGTAGAACCGATTGCTGTTGGGATTACCAGTTTTTGTTGGGCTTCCGCCTCGCTGACGCGTTCGAGCAGCGCCTGCTGCACCGCCTGCTGGTAGAGTTTGTACTTGACCGGATCTCTCTCGAAGATTTCATATGTCCAAGCGTCCAGGTTCTCGAACAGCGGCTGCAGCGGAATCTCCAGCAGGTTCTCGTAGCTGAAAAGCAGCAGACTTTAGGCATCAACTTGAATCCGTAAAACAGTTTGCATACTCATTCATCAGATGCACGTCGGAGTGATCGTTGACCAGCTTCTTCACGTACTCCGCGTACTGGGAAATGGCCGTATCGTTGGCGCTTGAGGAGATGATGATGTTGGCGCGCATGGAGATGAAGTGGCCGACGATGATCTGCCACTCCTTGGGCAGCACGTAGTAGTTGCTGCGATTGAGCACAAAAAGGCTGGAGGGAATGATGATCGCTTCGATGGCCTCGCCCAGCCAACGGCGCACGGTCTCCCGACTGGGGCGATCCGAATCGTTGAGCTCCAGCACCACTTTGGCCTTGTTGTAGTGGTCGATGGCGAAGCGCAGCTGGTTCCACCAGCTCCAGGGATCCAGCTGCTGGGCAGCTTCCATTTGGGCTTCGCTGGCGTCTTTGCGGTGCTCAAAGGTGGCCAACTCCGGATTGGTAATGGGCACTTGAATCATCCAGTTGGCTGCATGATAATATATAATATTAATATAAGATTCTGCCTATCGTTTGGCTAGTACAAACTCTTTTTGGTCGACTTGATAATCTCGGCCAGCTTCTGGTTGTTGGCGCCACGCAGCCGCAGCATAACGCTGGGATTCAGCTGCAGGTGCTCCGCCCAGGCCACGTCCCGCAGCAGCGCCTCCCTGGAGTACTTGCTCAGCTTCTCATTGGGCGCATCCACATCCACGTCGGAGGGCACAAAGATTACTTTTGTGGTCCAATCGTTGGAGCTCAAAACGGTCGCCGGATAGGTGGGATCGGAGTCAAAGGGATCCAGGGGCAGCATATTGGCATTGATGCTCGTGGCGATCACATTGTAGTTGTTGGCATGCGCCTTTTGGATGAGTTTGGAGAAGTCGTTAATGCCCTCCTGGTACAAACAAACGTAGTAATTCATCCTGCAGTTAAATTAATTGAAAAAGCGTGTACCGGCTTCAGTGTGTGCACACTATCGCGAAATTCAAATATTTCACCGCAACCAATCGATAGTGGAAATGCAACCGTGCGCAAAAGAGAGCGCATGTTCAGTCGCCATGCACTTGGTAAGTAGGGTGCGGACGCAGAGAACGCTCAGCTGAGACACAAGCCGATGTGCCGGCTAGAAGAGAGCATACTGTACGCAACATGTTCAGTCGCCGTGCACTTGGTGAGCAAGTTGCAGACGCAAGCTCAAACTCAAACGCACTCAGAGAACTCTCAGCTCAGACACAAACCGATGTGCCGGCTAGAAGAGAGCAAAATGTGCGCAACATGTTCAGTCGCCGTGCATTCGGCAAGCATGATGCGGACGCAAGCGCATACATGCACAGCATTGCTTGCGAGTTCGATGCGACGTGCATTTTGTTGTTGCTCGAACGAGAAGGTAAACACAGCAAGTTGCATCGAGCAGAGCACACAAATTATTTATATTTTTAAGCAGCGTCTTGCTTTGTGCAGTCGGAAAATCGCCAATAATTAATATTAATAGCATGTAATTGCTGTCGTACATGGCTAATCGTGATGTATTCTCCAAAATCTTGCCAAATGTCAAGTTGGCAACGCGCTACGATGCCGACGGGCATGAAATACAGGCAAGCATTCGGAGCTCCTCTTGAGATGTAAACAAAGACTTTGATTAATTTTTTATTGTGGTTTAGGTGGAACGCCGTGAGGATACGGATGCCGCTGCCAAGGAGCTGGACACGTTTGATATGCTGGTGGCAGCTGGATACTACCGGGCCCGCATTAAGGGCCTGTCCGCCTTCGATAAGGTCGTGGGCGGCATGACGTGGTGCATCGAATGCTGTGATTACGATGTGGACGTGGATTTGCTCTTCCATGAGAACCTGACGATTGGCCAGAAGATGTAAATATATTGGCACTTCTATTGGCTAAATAAATTTGATTAAACTTTTGCTAACTGCAGCGCCTTGGTGGAGAAAATCGTGGCGGTTTTGATCGATATGAAATGTCCGCATAGCCTGGAGCCGCATCAGGTGCAGGGCCTGGAGTTTCTGGCCATTCATCCAGTAATCCAATGGCTGGTGAAGACCTCTGTAAGCTGCAGCATGTTTCCGTAACACAAATAATATAAATAAATCTTTTTCTAGGTGGCAAACCGAGAGGAACGCGGACAGCGCTTGAAGAGATTTGCCATTGGGCAGTTCCACAACGATTATCAGTATAAAAGCGATAAGGATAATCTCACCAAAATCCGTTTAGCTGCCGTCAACATCAAAGCCATACAGGTTCAATAGCTTGCCATATTTTGCAAAGGAAACTCTAGCTAATTTTTTGATTTTGCAGGATTTATACAGTCCCAAGCGACTTTATGAAAGACAAGAAGCCACAAGCGATGATGATGCTCTGCGAGTGCTACTAACGCTCATGGAATACGGCGATGACGGAACAATAGTCAAGCCTAGCGCTGGACAAAAGACAGCCGACAAACAGCAGACGGCTGAGGTAGCATTTAGAGAGATTTATTTAAACACATTTACTTTAATTAAATTAATAAATTGCAGCTGGAGCAGCAATTGCGGCAGCTAACTGTAGACTCTGAAGATTCCGTCGTGCCGCTAAAGCGCATTGATCTGGATCCCAGTGCACGCAGCGCCTTGCAGCAGCATTATGCCGACTTTAAGCTGGAAATGGAAACGGATGCGCAGGAGCTGAAGTCGCAGAACCAGCAGAAACGCCTGGAGGCAGCCAAAATAGCCTTGGAGCACAAAGTCAAGCGTTACACAAAAGAAAATGAGCAATTGGAGGAAACTAGACAAAAGCAGCAGGAGCGGACCCTCGAGCAGGAGCAGAAGCAGCAAACGCTTAAAGCTGAGCTGGAGACTTATCAGCAAACGGAGGCCAATGCAGATCCAGCGTTAGTTTTATAACTGAATTCATATAAATAATTTATTTAATAATTTTGTTTATAGGCTGTTGGAGAAGGTGCGTGGGTTGCTGCAACAGCACGATGAGCTGAAGAAGAGCGAGGCAGAGTTCAAGGAGAGCTGCCGCACGGACTTGGCTAATCTGCAGCAGCAAATTGAGTAAGTTTTGCCTCGTTTATGCCCACTGTGCTGTGCTGTAACTGCCATGCTCTTACAGCGAACTGGAGTCGTTTAATGCTCAGGATGCCGAGGCGCAGGCGGCTGCCATCGCTGGCGAGCAGCAGCGTCTGCAGGAGCTGCGCCTGCATCTGGCCAAGCGGAACAGGGGCATTGTGGCGATTGAGCGCAAGCTGGATGCGATACCGGATCGCACGGAGCTGGCGCAGTATCAGCGGCGCTTCCATGAGCTGTACAACGAGATGAGTGCCAAGCATTTAGAAACTAAGCAATATTACACACTGTACAACACGCTGAACGACAAGAAGCGCTACCTGGAGAAGGAGCTCTCGCTGCTCAACTCCATCTGCGAGGCCTACAACGAGGGCATGCTCAGTCCCCATGGCCGCGAGGACTTCATCCGGCAGTTCGAGACGATCGTGGATGGGGTGAAGAGCGCCCAGGACAAGGTGCGCCACAAGTACAACGAGGAGCGCATGCGGCGCGATGAGCTTAACGAGGAGCTGCTGGGTCTGCTCGAGCTGCAGCGCCAGTATGCGGCTGCCATCAATCAGCTGACACGCGAATGCCAGCGCTGCGAGCAGCTGCAGCTGCATCTCAAGTCAATTCAACAAAACAATCCCAACTAGTCTAAGCAATATGTTATTTTCATAATCAAGCCGACTAAAGTTATTCCAATTATAAACTATATAAATTACATGCGTTATATAAATTACACTTCACTTGCAATACAACAAATTCTGCAAATTCCAAATTCCTCCTCCATGCCGCCTACTCCTCTTGCATCCGCACGCGCCGACAGCTGAGCCTGAACTGAATTAAGCTGCGTTGTATGCGCATTTATACAGGCAACGATCGGCCGCTCTCCGTCTCTGGGTTGCTCTCTAAGCGCAGCTTCGCAACCAATTGCAACGCTAGCTCACACCAATAAATGCATGCAGCTGAGCACTGCGCAAAATAAGCTCCGCTTACAACGCTCTCTCGCGGATTGCGAATGCATAAAGAGAGCGGTCGACGCAGCAGATTGCTGCTTTATATTTAATTCATTGGTGCCCAAACGGAGAGGCTCTCTCCATAAGCAAGAGCTCTCCCCATATGCTAAAGAGCAGCGAGAGCTATGGAGTGGGCACCTCTGAATTAATTGCTTAAATTATATTCAAAATAGAATCAAATAAAAATAATACAAATCAAATAAAAATACATAAAAATAAATAACAAAAATATAATCAATATACAATATTAATAATAATATATAAATTTATTGAATATAAATAATAAACAATACTAGAGAGCTCCGCCCTCGTGGGGGATAATTAATATGAAACTCTCGCTGCCTAATTTTTGTTGTGAGAACTCTCACATGCCCAATTTTCACTGACCAAACTCTCGCTAATCGAAATCTCGCTGACCGAACTCTCGCTGGCTAAACTCTCGTTGGTTTAACTCTCGTTGGTCCAACTCTTGTAGGCCAAACTTTCGTAATCCGAACTCTCGTAGTCTGAACTCTTGTAAGCCGAACTCTGATTGCCCGAGTTCTCGTTCCCCAAACTATCGTTGGCAGAATTCTCATTGACCGAACTCTCGTTTGCCGAACTTTCGTTGACTGAACTTTCCAAGAGAAATTTTGGTTTAAAACCAGTTTGTTTCAATTACTGATTTATCGAACATGTCATTCGATGGAAAGTTCGATTGCAAGTTTTTTTTCGTAGAAATTTTGGCTTTGATTTAAAACTCAATGTTACTCGTCGAAGCTCTTGTAAACAAATAGATTTGCTGTTATTACTATTGGAGCTGTTACTGCCACTTGTGCTTGATTGGGGCAAAGCAGCAGCAATTATGAGAATTTACTGCTAGCTGTTGAGCCATGACATATTGTAGTGTCAAGGATGTATGCATGCTGCCAATATCGAGCATACGACCCATTTGTCAAGCTTAACTTTAACCTTTCAGTCATCCAGAGCAGGGGGGAGCACCAGTGCGGGATAGTTTTCATATTTCGCCGGCAAATTCCTGTATCTCAGTATCTCTGCGCGTGTGTGTTCATTGCGGCATAACTGTCGCTGGTGCAATTGCAGTTTATATTCATAATACACAGAGCGAAGATAAAGTACTCGTATTCCGGCACCCTAAACAACAAAATTTCCATATTCCGCAACTGAGCAAAAAAGGAACGAGGGAAACACAAACGCAAATGTAAATGCAAATGCAAATGCAAATGCAGAAAGGAGAACGCATGAAAACATCGAAAGGATTTTTCCTGCATTCATTGCAATTTGCCGACAGCTGCTGCTCCGGCTGATTTGACTTCTAATTAATATGCAGGCCGTTTAGTTGCTCTTGAATTTCAGCGGCAACTGCAATCAGGGCCTTTTCAGAACCAGCATCAGCTGCTCGAATGCACCACAGTGCCTGCTGTTAATTAATGTCCTTGCAGCTTAACATGCCAACTGAGAATGGCAAATAGCGAATGGCGAATGGCGAATGGAGAATTGAGCATTGAGAATTGAGAGCCGGCAATAGAGCAATAGCAATTAAATTTCAATACCGCAATCAATTCAATTCAACAAGTTGGTCCCTGACTTAAACAGCACAGGTGGTTGGCTACACTGACAGAAATAAAACAAAAGTTTTGTGCATTGATTTTGTGTTATTCATTTGAAAGACATTTTTCAATAAAGCAGACTCCCTAAAAAAGGCATAAAACAAATAAAATAATGCCAAGCATTTAATTTTAATTTATATACTGTATGGGTGAGCGCTTAGCGCGAGCTGTAGGTTTGTTATCGTACATAGCTGTTTACAGTAAAAGATTCAAGTAATAAATAAAACAAATTTTATTAAAAATATATCTAATATGAATTTTATAACGAAATGGTTACTGAATTGATTTTGTGCTATTCAGCTGTTCATGGCAACAAGTTCTAGCAATGAACGGCAAATTTGTCTCAGTGTATTGCACCTGACATTGAAATGAAGTCCTCAGTCAGAGTTGTGTGGGATTTATTGCGGTTACGCTGGCTTAGCCTGGCCAGGCGCACCGACAGAACCTTAACCCAGTTCAGTTTGTTTAGTGTGTGTTTTATTTGAAAACATATGACAAATATTTAGTCTCTGGCCCTGGGGAGTGCCAGGGTGTCGATGAGCGTGTGAGTTGGCGGGCACAACTGGCTTTGTTAGTGTGTGATAATGAGCTTTTCAATGAGCAAGTTCTCGCTCTGCCTTATCACACACGCAGACAATGAGGCGTACTCCCCATAAAGCCCATTTTCCATTTTTCCCCCATTTTGTGCGGGGTGAAAAACCCGTCTGACTTTCAGCGTTTCCTCATTTGTATTTGCGTTGGCATTTGAGCAACCCACACATACCCACACAGAAAACATACGCACACAGGCACAGGTATGGCACAAAAGCTTGCACACATTCTCACACACACACACACACACACACACACACACACACGCATACAAAAGAGCGTAAGCCTTGACAAAAGTCAATCAACATATTTGCTCGATTGGAGGGAGCATGCCAAGCGTATAATCGATTCGAAATGTGTTTGAATAACAAATTACTGGAAATTGTGAATGCGAAGAAAGCCATTGTATCTTTATGCATACACACATACGCGCACACACACCCACAATTACACACACTTGCGTACAGTCGCAGCTTCTGCAAAAAAGATTCGCATTCATATTGCATGCTTTTAGGCGCGTCGTAGAAATTAAATTTATGCAGAGCTTTGCAGCCAGCGATTTCTGCTGTCTCTCCGACTCTCCGTCTCTCTGTCTTTCCGTCCGTCTGTCTTTATAGCTGTCACTTCGTCTCTGTTCGTGACTGTTAACCACTTGTTGGCTTTTGCTGCTTTCTGGGCTGTTCACTGAACTTTTTGTATGTTGAACTATTGAACTCTCTGGGACAATGAACATATGAGCGTTGAGCTTATCGTTATTGTCTTTGTGGAGCCAGCAAAAAAGAGGAGGATAAGCACAAGAACAGAAGGCAATAATCGTCATACGCACACATATACACACACACATAAACATAATCACACACGTACTTAACTGTGGCAGCTTGCTGAAGTTTATTTGCTGCTCAAGCAACAGCAGTTAGAGAAAGTTAACTTGAACTCGTCGAATAATGCTGTTAAGAGTCAAGGAAATATCAAAGGAAAACGTTGGTAATTATAATAAAAATACAGAAATTGCGTATTCAACTCCATACGCAAAGAAAACAGAATAATTGTATACATTTTGTTAAAGAATATAGTTAGTATAAAATAAAATGGGTATACGGGTAGAAGAAGGGTTAGCAGAACATACAAAGTAATTATGTTTATATTAGCGTCAGTTTTGCAAACTATAGGAGCTGGGGTTAATAAATTTGGAATATAGTTAGGTGTATACCATACACAAAGCTAGAATATTTTGATAAAAACCATATCACAAGCACAATTTTGAATATAGAAGTCTCTTAATCCGCACAAATATTATCTGAAAATTTATTTATCTCTGTTAAAAATTTCAGTCAAATCGCTTGATAAACACAGAAGATATTAAGGAAACAATATTGCGCTTTTTGTCGCGGTTCTGCAAAGCGTGATTTAAATACCGCGTAAAAAGAAGAAGCGTCCTACTCAACGACTATGGACCTACTTTTAAATAAAAGCAAATTGAGTTTTAGAGGCAACTGCTGCTTTGGACAGCGCATAGACATTCATATAGGGGCGACATTAATCAAGTACGTAGAGTCAATGTCTCACATTCTTCTCTGCTTTCGGTATTTGGATGCTCTCGTAGCGTTTTGATTTTAGTAATTTGTCAATGTGTCAGGGCCAAATCGCACTATGGGCGGGTTAATAAACCAGGCTCAAGCCAACAACAGCAACAACAGTTAAACATCAATTTAATTAATTTATGTTGCCATTTGGTCGAGGACATGCCCCATAAGTCTGATGTTTATTTTTTTAATTTTCCGCTTCAGTTTGGCGGTGTGGCAACGCTGTTTACGCAGCCCGCCCAGCATCCCAAACAAACGGCAAGCAACAGGTTGGGCGGCAAGCCGAGGAGCTTTCGCATTGCCGAAAGCTTTGCGGCCAAGGCATGAATGAAAAGCACAGCACGCAGCAACTGCTCTCGGCTCGGCGCTGCTCGGCTGCAGCGCAGCGGCGGCGCAGCGGCAGCGCAGCAGCAGCGCTGCCATGGCATTTGCATTTTGGCTCTGGCTCCGTGGGCTCCCACAGGCATTGCTCATTGGGCTGTTGGCCAGGCAGGCGAACACACACGACGCTCGCACACACACACATGCACATACGCACACGCACACAGTCGCGCCCTCTCGCTCGCTCAGTTCCGTTATCCTGCGTTCGAATCGTACGTGAAGTGGCGGCAGCATCATTTGAATTATTTTGAAATAAAAAGTGAAAGAGATATAAAAAGCGAGCGTATAAAATAAGCAGCAGCAACTGTTTAACTGTTTAACCGTATAACTGTATAACTGATAATGATAATTCTAGTCAGCCTGCTGACTATATATCCATATCTGTATCTGTATCTGTGTCTGTGTGTGTGTGCAAATATGCGCGGCATTAAAAATACGTATTCAAATGATGTTTGAAATTACTGCACGCATTTGAATAATTGTGCGTGTGCCAAGTGTGAAAGAAAATAAATACTAAGCGCACTCAAATACTAAAAAATAAATAAAAAATAAAAAGAGCAGCAGCAGTGAAGAGGGGGACGGAGGAGACGGCGGAGACAGCAGGCAACGAAGGCGCATCTAATAGGATTACGCGTGGCCTGTCAGTTGCCCGGATTAATAACACAGGAAACAGTCAAAGGTAAATTCGCATGCCACTTGCCCCAAAGATCAAGTGGCAAATATCTCTCGCACTTCCTCTACATCTCTTGCTCTCTCTGTCTGTAGGAGCATTTGCTAGAAAAATTGTAAAAATATGCAATGAATATTTTTAAAAATAATTATGAATTTTGTCAGCTTTATATTAAATTGTGATAAAGTTTATGCTCAAATAGCGTACAATTATTGGTCTGCTGTCATTATTTTGATCGATATTTGTCTATAACACCTTTAATTTAAAGCACAATGTCATCTGTTGCGTGAAAATTCAAAAAATGTGCTATATTTTGAGTAATTGCAGGACTCACTGGGGAACTGCTATTTCTGTTAAAATTAAACTTAATTATAAAATTTACTTATTGTTTAAAAAGACAGATTGTAAATATAAATAAAATGAGAAAAAAAAAACAATATTTTGTGTATAAATAGTTTTTCTGTCATTTAAATAGTCAAATGTTAAATATTAATGTCAAAAATATTAAATATTAATATTAATATTATATTATTATTATTATTATTGTAATTATTATTATTCTTAGAGTAAAAACAATTATATTGGTTTTGCAATTAAAAATTAGATAAAAATTAAAAAAGAGGGTAAAAATGGTTGTTAAAAACATGGAAAATAAGCAAAATAACTTTGCTGTTTTCTGTTGATTTTCCATAATTTTATTCGTGTATCTTCCCGCCAAAAACAGCTTTTAAATCTCAAAAAAATAGGGGCAACACTGGCTGCAAAAGACGCTTCAAGTATCCTTTGGCGTTAATCATGAGATTCGCCCATTTGAAATGCCTCTCGATTTGGCAGCTCCGCCATATGCAGCTGAACAGGCGTAATTGTTAACTATAATATCGAAAGCATATTAATTGGCATCCGCTAGCTGTTATTAGTTGACGACCCAAAGGAATAGTGAACAGGTGGGGGGGCGGAGGCGGGGGGCGTGGGGCAGTAAACTCCATAAATATCGCATTTTTATTAAAGCAAAAGCCCGAAACCATTTGCGTTATTGCGTTTACGTGCACGAATGTTAATTGAAGTCGGCTCACCTGTGGGCAGCGGAGCGGGGGGTAGGGTGGGATTAAGGAGCAACAAAACGGGCAGAAAAATACGACAGATATAAATATAAGTATATATTCAGCTAAAATACAGATTAGATAAGTCAGCCAAGTGGTTTCCATGTCGCTCATCCAAATTATTAGAAAAATAGAAAAAATGGGGGAAAAAAATAGAAAAATGAATATTCATATTCATATTCATATTCATATTCACATTGATAATCATAATCACAACGATTGGAGCTGGGGGGCACATAAGTACACACATTTGCTGATGTGATGTGTGTGCTCGAAGCATGAAAGCAAATTACGCACAAAATAATTGACATTAGCATATTTTCTGTGCTCACTGTGCGTCCTCAGTCCCACGAATGCCTCTAGATCCTACCGCACCTACAGCTCCTTCAATACCCTGAGCTGTAACTCCTCATCTATCGGCTGCGATTGCTTCTCTTCGTATTTTTATTTTGTTTTGATTGTGAGTTTTCATGCGCCACACACATGGCGTATACGTGATGTATAGCGTTGCGTCGCGTCACCTTATACAGTGCCTGCTAACTGCCTGCCCTTTTAAAGACGCGCGTCTGCAGTGCGTTTGAAAGACATATTCGTATAATTTATAACATTAAGTCGTGCATATTAGAAGAGAGCTATTTATAAACAATTTTAAAAAGGAATTTTAATTTACACTTTTGATTTATTTATAAACAATTTTAAGAAGCAATTTTCGTTGACAGGTTTGATTTATTTATAAACAATTTCAACAAAGTACTTAAATTTACAATTTTTATATATTTATAATTGTACTTTTTTATATTTTATATATTTATAACAATGATTATAATATTGTATTCATAAACAATTTTATTTTAATTTGAAGTTTTATCTTAAGTTTTTAATGGTTCGTTGAATTTTATAAATCTCTTTCAAAAAGTTTGCTTTAATTTATTATTCACAACACTTTTTAGCTCTAATCACTGACAGCGTAGTTGAAGTGAGTTTTCTGCATAGTTTAATTTCAACAAATTCAACTGATAAATAAAGGATATATATGACTAAAGCCGTTATGTTAGCACAAAGCTCTGCAATTTAATTTTCATAGTTACATGTGTTTATTTATTTAAGCTCCGAGGGAAAGCAACAAAACAAAAAAAGATGGGGGCAAAATGGTAACAAAGCAAAGGCAAAAGAAATTGTGAATTGTTTTCCTTTTTTGTGCTTATCTCTTGAGTTTATCGGCTGCAGGACTACGAGTGTATGCAGGACGCTCATAATCCTCCACAAGTGAAATGTGTGTGTAAATGATTCCTGTGGGGCATAACACCAGGCCCACAAGCTCAGCTCAGCTCGCTCGCAGCGCCACTTAATCATTACAAATGAGCCACACACACTCATATACACTCACACACACTCGTTCACAATCTCGTCTATATATGCTTTATACAGCATTTATAGCTCGTTAGCAATTCCAAGTTGAGTCAAAACGATTTGGTCAGCAGCTAGAGGCGTGAGCTGAGAAACAGAGCAGCAGCTTCCAAATTCTCAGTCTCAGAGCGTTTTTTGATGTTCTTCGTTTGTGTTTGTATGTGTGTCTGTGGGGAAATTGGAACCGAGAGAGAACGAGTAAGAAGCTCTGTCCAGGCGTTAATTGCTACGATTTGGCCTGGCAGCGTTTTGAGTTTTGTCTTTGATTAGTGCTTATGAGGCTAAAGGAAATTTGTATGTTTATGTTGTTTGTCTCAAGCTCCATATGAGTGCTTAATGCCTTTGGGCCACTCGTGTCCTTAAAATCCAGCTCAAGTAATCGTTGTTGTTCCAGTTATTGGTTTGTTGCATCTCCTCGCACATTTTATCAAAGTCAAGTGTGCGTGTTTGAAAATGTTTTGCAGCTGAAGTTGATAAATGGATTTACTTTGATTTTATAGCTAAAAATCGATGGCTTGTCTTCACTGCTAGCTGTATTTGAATGTCAGAGTGTCATACAGCCTCCTACACACACAGAACAAAAAACTCTGTCTGTATCTGTCTATTACATTCTATTTACACCCTGTACCTATGAAGTGGTTAAAAACAGGGTTAACAACTTTATACAAATAACAAGCGTAGTATTGAACATCGAAAGTTTTTATTTGATATATATACTTTCCATTATTAAATTTTTGTGTCCTGAAATCGATTAGTAAACACAGAAGTTATTAAAGAAACAAATTATAGAATGCACAGTCAGGCGCGTCCGACTAATCAGTTCAGTCCCTACTGGTTTCTGCTGTTCACTTGATGCGGTCAAAGACTTCGCCACTGACTCATCAAGCTGCAGGTCGAGATACTTCATTGATACCCAGAGACTGGCTTAAAAGCTGGCAGGGGGCACTGAATGTTTGGCAAACCGAAATTGCACTTAAAACTCTGCTGAAGCGTGCAGCTGGTAAGACAAATCCAAATCTAGAATGCTCGCAGTGAGACTGCAAGATAATCTATGACATAAAATCACGCGACAGTAAAAATTGGCCAGACAAAGGCAACAAAGAATTCTGCCAGAAGTTTCACATTTCTCTTCTTTTTCTCTACGTTTTTTTGTAAATTTTCCTTTGCTCAAGTCAAGTGGAAATTATATAAGTATACAGTAAAATGTTCGGTTTAATTTTTGGTGCGCACATTCTGATTATCTGCAATTCGCAATTTGCATTTCATTTATACGATTGGTGGATTGTAGCACAGCTTCACAATTATGCATGGACAGCTGCTGGTTTTTCGGCCATTTGTGCTCGGCTTTGCACTAACTGTATCTCTCTATTATAGCATATATTTGTATCTATATAATATTTTCGTTCTATGGCAGAGCTAGTATTTATCATTTGCGCCTCATTAGTTTGTGTCCATGCAGCTTGTGGCATATTAAAGGGCATTATTTATACACTTCTTTGGGTGCTCCCACTGTTGTCAGCTGTGTTATGAAGCATAACAGAGGGTCACGAACTCCAAACAATTTGCAACAACAGCAGCTCAAACATTTTGCACTTTTTGTTTAATTTCAGCTGCCAAAGAACTTTGCTATTTCGTATTAAAACTTTTGGCTATTGTGCACATTTTTATTTGGCTCATTTCGGGCTTTTACTACAGCTTCATCTATTATTTAGTTCTAGTTTCAGGAAATTGCTTTAAAACGCTTACGCATTTCATTTTTCATTTAATATTCAGCTACAATTTGTTATAGGAGCTGTCTGGAATTTTATATAGCTAACGATAGATATAACGATATAAAAGATACGATTCAAATATTCAATGCAAGAAATGACAAGAATTTTATTAGTTTTTAAAGTTGTATATGCATTAAATTTTAGAAAATTAAAAGCAGAAAATTTTAATCGATTTAAAGATATAAAATATAGGAATAAAATATTAAATAGATGAAATGAGAAATATTGTGTATGTTTATATAAAATCGAAGAAAATTAGCAGCAAAGAATTTAAATTATAAGACATCTGCATAGATATTTAAATACATTAAAGCTATTTTCGCTGAGGGTTGCTGATTTTATAGCCATTTTCTAGCTATTAAAATGGCGGAGAGCAACTTCAAGCAAATCTTGCAATTTCTGTTGCATACCTTAAGGCGCCGCCATATAAGCAGCAGAGCTCATGAGCTGCTTTTAATTGCTTAATTACGTCTGCTCTCGGTTTGCCACGCCCACTCTCAAGTGTGTCATAGAGAGAGTAAGAGAGAGAGAGAGAGAGAGAGAGAGAGAAGGTAAGAGAAAGAGAGGGGGGGGAAAGTTGGTTTTATGGACGCCATAGAGCTGGCAGCGTTTATGATTTTCCGAATTACAAACCACAATTCGCAAATTGGCCACAAGTGTGTGCCTTCCACGAGCTGCCAGTTTAATGAGAAACAATTTCTGCTTGATTTTCAGCTTTTCTTGAAACTGAGAAAAGATTCCACCTGCGCTGTGCTCACGTCATGTGCTTAGCGTAGCAGCCGCATTGGAAGCGTCGCAATGTGGACTTATATGATGGCTGCCGCCCGTGGAGATCGGGTCAACACGATGATGTCCACCAGACGCCGCCCCGAAACCGAATCGCCCAAATACGGCTATAAGTGAGTGTCAATTTAGATCTATTTATAATTGTAACTAATGGCAATTGCAGCCTCTCCCGTCCCATGTACCGCACCACGCGCTTTGTGGGCTCCGCTGCCACGGCGCCTGCTCAGCTGCCCTATGCCGCCTCAAATTCAGCCGGCGGCTGTGGCTCCAATTCCGTGGCTCCACAGCTGCCACACGAGGAGCTGGAGATCAGCGGCGGACTCTATGCGCCATTCCAACCGACGGCCGCCATGGGCAACGAGGCGGGCGTTTGCCTGCCGAGAAAGCATTTAATTGCCAACCAAACGGCAACGGCTTTGCCCATGGGTGCAGATGCCGATGCCGATGAACTGGAGGAGCAGCAGCTGCATTATCCGCACAGCAGCTGCAGCAGTTGGCAGCGCAGTCAGCGCAGTCAGCGCAGGCATCGCATTGAGCTCGATGATGATGACGATGAGGACGAGGACGAGGATGCAGAGGATGTGCATAGATTTGCTGCGGCAAACGGCAAGGATAACCAGGAGGAGGCAATTGCACCAGCCGAGCAGCAGCAGAAGCAGTCGACTAACGAAGCCAACAACTATCTGGAGAATGGCAGAAAACTGATACAAGTGAGTAACGATGCACAGCGAGAAATCAGCTGTGATTTAACAGAAATACAATATTTGTAGTGTAAGCAGCGCAGTTGTTTGCTGTTAATATAATTACATTTTATTATTAATTTTGCTTTGCGGTGTAGGCTGTTATCATTCGATTTAGTGCGCCATAAATCAGGCGTGGCGTATGCGTAATTTAATATTTATATATGCAGAGCATAAAATTGGAGCTGAGATAAACGGCCGTATATATTATTTCGATATTATCCAATGAACTACAGAGTCTGATCAACTTATTTTCGTTGCATTTCATTTCATTTCATTTTAATTTCGAGGCTATTCAATTATGTGTGGGCTGTGTAATTAAGTAATTGCGCTAATTGATTGACGCCATCGGAACAACAACAGTAACAACAACAAGAACAACAATAACAATAACACTAACAAGGACAACAAATGAATTAAAGGCTGAGTTTATGCTGCGGGCCCGCAGAGACACAGAGAGACAGGCAGACAGACAGACAGACAGACAACTCTCACACCTTTCGCACACTCCAATTCCCCAAAGTTCCCCCATTTCCCCTTTCCCAGAATCCGCTTCTTTATTGTTATTTTTTTGCATTTCCTCTTATGGCCGCCATGCAAATGAACTTCGGACCTTCATAAACTTGACCTTGCCGTAAATCGCGTTTTAATTACTTCCTCTATTGTCACGTAGCCGACGCGTTGTACAGCGCTCTCTCAACATTTTCACGTTTCGCCCAAAAACCGACGCCAGCTGACTGCCATTTATGCGCCCGCAGAAAAAATTTTATTAGCACGTGTCAAATTACTTACTAAAAAAGAATGCAAAAACAAAATACACCAGATGTTACACGCAGCAAGTCGAACTTTTGCTACGCTCACAAAGTTTAGAGTTAAATGAGATTTTACACAACAGCATTACAAGGATATTACCGGGCATTGCCCGGCTGCTGTTTGCTGCAGTAGACTATAAAATTTCACCAACTATTTGAGATGCTTCAAAAGTGCAATAAAAGGGGAAGGAGTTTCTTTAAGGAATTGCAATAAAAAATAAATATATATTAAGGTAACTTCAAGATTATGATTACAAACTTTAATATATTTGTAACATATTTGTAAACATAATTGAGTTGATCCAAGATATTGGATATTCTTTAGGTTCATTAGGGATAACAATAGAACTCTTAGTTCGCAATACAATATTCCCACAAATAACAATATAAATTGTATATAATAAAATTATAAATATTTATACATTTTCAAACCGAAACAATACATAATACTTATTATCAGATAAAACCTCCATTAATTCCTACTCAACAATTCCATCAGCAAACGCTGCAAACTTTGGCCTTTGTTAGCAAACTTCACGCAGTAATGACTATAACTTTGTCAACCTACTGATAATTATATTATTAGGGCGTTTTTTCATATAATAAAAATGTGCAGAAATAAAAGTCTGTTTAGAACTTAATTTGACCCTCAAGCTATGAATAGAATGGAGTGTGGGAAGGACACTGCCACTGAACACTGGGCACTAGCAGCTGGTACACTGGGTGCGGGCTTCGTGCAGGGAGAGTCCATATCTTGGCTGACGACCAATTTGATAGATAAGAGCATTGAGCCAGAGCCAGTGTCAGTAAGAGGGGGAGACGAAGAGGGAGAGAGGGAAGCAAGTTGGGAAAAAACCGCAGAGCAGAAAATGAAAACGAAACGGAAAGAGAAACAGAAACAGAAACAGAAACTGTAACTGAATTGAACTGAAGTGAACTGAAAACAGTTTCAATGTCATTTCATAAATGGCATGCCTGGCGAAGAGCTGGCCAAAACGCAATGAAATAAATACAAAATGGCAGGCGGGAGGCGGGAGGAGGGTGGAGTGAAAACAGTTATACTCACTCCCTCGACTATTACCTGCTGCCCGCATAACGCCACACGTTCATCCAAATATTGGCTCTGTTTGCTGTAATGCCTTTTGAGCTGTCTGTCTCTCTCTCTCTGTCTGGCCAAAAACCACAAACTTTGGCAACAATGGAGGAATGCCTCTATACAGTTACAGCAGCATAAATATATGAATGTGCGACATAAACCACACTTATAACTAATACATACATATTTATGGTTTGACATAACTTAAAATTTTCGACAGGAAATGCTTTTGGTTGGGTCGACTAGTGTCGTGTAGACGAACTTTATGTTGGTCAGTGTCAAAAGCATCGAATGAACGTGGGGCCATTAAACCGATTAATGATCCCCAACTCTGTTTGCCATGCAATACCTAGCGATAGTATATTGTGTTTTAACCTTCGCCTGTTCGATTACCACGAATTGCTCGCAATTCCTGCTCTTGGACTCTGTTTCTGTTTTGCTTATTGTTTTCTGTGCAATTTGAGCTGCGGCAAACAAACAAAAACGCTGAATATTCACCATATTCCAACAGTTAGCCCCTATCCCTATTTTGTCTATCCGTTTGTACGTCTGTTCGTCCGTCCGTCCGTCTCTCTGTCCGCCCGTCTACATTGTCTGCAGGGGACATTTCGCTTAGTCAATTCTTTACAAATTTCATCGGCGACAGTTGTGCAAAAAACGCGTTCGCCAACGGACGACACAAAATACAAAATACACAATACGAAAAAAATTGAAAGAAAAAGAATTAACTCCTTCCGGTTTTACAAGTGACTTACAAAACGTAATACTAAATCAAAAGTCGACTAATGCCTGCTGTAAACAATAGCTAACTAGGCCCCAAGATTAAGCCAGAACACAGAACACAAGGACAGCAGTTCAAATGGGATTTCATGTTGATGAGGGTCCATCCGAAGCATTTAATGTGGTTTCGAAGGGGCAGGGACAAGGTATTAGTGTCTCTTTTTTGGCAGTCCCTACCATCTACCCCTCCTGTGATAAGGTCTGCGTGTTTTATGGTCATCGTCATTCAATCTGCGGCACAATTTGCATAATTTCCCACGTCGCTGCGCATTCGAGCCATAAGCCAAAACAAAGCCAATCCAGCCTGATAACATATATATTTACTACACTCGCTGCGATATCGATGACAAATAAATGATATCAGAGTTACTCGTATTTCCCGGCAAATCGCTGTCCAAGTGCAACAAATGGGCTGAAAGTGCGCTTATCTCAACAACAGCTGTGATTATAAATCACAATGACAGTTACCAACTATTTGTATGATTCAAGTGCTAATCAGAGCCTCTGATAACTGATATAAGACCTGTGAACATGGCTAATGCATTAGAGCTACAGCTAAAGCTCATGGGTAAACTGTAAATAAGTTGACATTTCTGGCATTGAAATAAACTTTAAAGCTGTTGCTTAACAATCAAAAGAGCATTTAAATATTAAAGCTAATAGATAAAGCTTTATGTAAATTTAATGCTTGCCAGTATAGCAAATGCATTAGAGCTTTAACTATCAAGAAGGTTGTCTTTAAAGAGCAAAGCTTCACATAGCAGTATAAATTCAAAGCTCAGTAGTCAAATTTAAAGTAATTGCTTTAAATTGAACATGTAGAGCTTTACATTAAAGCTGTTGCCATATAAAAAGCTTTATTAAAGCTCATGGATGAAGCTTTAACTGTATGAAATACGCGAATTTAAATAAACTCAAAAGCCATTTAGGTTGAATATTCATTCAGTGAATCTATTACGATTCAATTTTAAACTAAAAGCTTTAAAGTAATGTCAAATTAAAGTTTCTTCTTTTGAAGGCGATTTACCTCTAAACATACTTATATCCTGCCAATACTTGAATTGAATCTGCGTACAGTGAACTTTTGATGGCCCAGAACGGAAATCACATACAAATAGCCATCGACTATGGGCGTATTCTGATTAGTAATACCAAATCAGAGCACTCCAATAAGTATGTGCTTTTATTGGGCATTTGCCCACACATATTTGCTGCAAATAAACGAAATAGTAAATCTTTGTGTTTAGCACTTGACATTCAATCTTTTTTTGGGGTTTGCCTATGTCAAAAACGGAAATAACAGACATACAGAGTATCCCTATCCCGAAATGGGGCCGGAGACATTCACACACGTACACACTTGAAGTCAGACACGCACATACACTCAATTGAGAACAGTTTCTATTACATTTTCCGACTGAAGTCAATTTCCATTCAAAGTTAAAGACCTGCCCCTCCCACAGTCGGACTCCCGCAATCAGCGCCACGTGCCTCCGGAGAGGGGCAGGCAGCGGGTGTCGGCTCACAGCTTGTGGGGCATTTCAATTTCTGACCCATTGGTCATTTTCTGAGACTTTGCCAGGTTTAAGAGACGCTTAAAGTAATTTTATTTGAGCATAAAGCACACGCATGCAATAAACCATGAAGAGCGCCGCTTGATTTGCTTCGCATAATGTTGCCACACCGCCCAACTTCCCCTTATCCCCCTACATTCCCCTCCCCCTCCCGCTATCTGCGCTCACCTGTGTCAACGCCTAACGGACGCTGGGGCAATTATGGAAATTTATTGTGCAGCTCACGCCGCGTCGCTCTGAATGCCAATCAGGCAACACCGGCGAGTGTCAGCGGCAGTGGCAACCCTGGCCGCCAGAGTGCGGCGTAAATATTACGATTGTCTTACGGTTAGGATTTCAAGTACAAGAGTTGCCGCTGCTACTGCTGCTGCTCTGCATGCCAAAACAAATTTACGAAGTTCACTTATTTGATGGCAGCCTTTAAATAAGTATAAACAAGCCATGGCGATGTGAAAGCATCGATATCGATGCTGGCATAATATTTTCTAATGAAATTTTGATATGATATGAATTCTCGATACTTCCAAGTTTACCACATAAAAATAACTCTGGCTGAAAATTATTAATTTAAATTCTAAATCATACGAAATCTGTATTTCAACTACAAATTTCTTCAAGTTTTATTTTCTAATAAATTATAATTAAAAACTGTAACATTCTTTATATACAATTTTTTTTTTAATTATATGTAATCGTTCTAAACAGACAACTGATAAATTGAGAATTCATTGATTAATCAAAACCTCTTAATACAAATACTAAATATTGTCTTAAGACAATTTTTAAATAATTTGTATTGCAAATTTAGTTTTTTTCTGGCAACTCTGATCGCCATATTGATATAATCTTATCATTTAAAATTCCTATCAAGCTGCAAGTTTATTTTATACCACTGTGCCAACCCTGTTGATGAGCTCATCAGCCACAAATGTTTGTTGACAGCAACTAGTTGGCGGTCTTCCTGCCAAATGCAAATCATAAAGGCATAAAAATAATTTTTCATCTTTTTTTGAGAGACTGTACATACTGAAATGCGCGCTCTCGCTTTGTCGATCGATTGCAGTTCAACCTATCGATAGGCGCTCTCGTTGCTGACGCTCTCTCGCTGCTGCGTCTCTCTCGCATGCGACAGCTTTCAGCTTAATTAAATGATGGCCAAGCGCACAATTAAAAAGCATTTACAAAACGCGCTCGGCTCAATTCAAAGTGTCATCAATCTTGTCAAATTGCCATCAATGGACAATGGCAACAACGATTGTAACAACAACAATTACACACGCCTTTTGTTGTCCTCTCGCTGGCAATGAAGGACCAAAGTCACTTGAGACTTTGCAGGTTAATTAATTAAGCGCTGTCGGCACATGCAAATTAAGAAAATTGCAAAATACGACAGCAGAAACAACATTTTATGAATTGACAACAAGCAACAGCACTTACAACAACAACAACAACTACAACAACAACTACAACAACAACTGCAACAACAACTACAACAACAACAATGACATTTGGTAGCTTTATTTTTGTATGCTTGGCGTGGCCAGCATTGTGTTCGTGACTCTGACGTCGACGTCGCAGCTGGCGTCGCAGTCGGCGTCGCTGCCGGCCACCTTCAATGGCAATTGGCAAAGTGCGCGTATGAATTTCAGTATTAACGGGCATTTCGACGTCGACGCGCATGCGCAGCAGCAGCAGCAGCGGCTGCATAACGGCGCTTGTTCTTATCAGCATACGCGTTATTTACAGTTGTGATAAGGCGGAAGCAGCGTGTAACGGTAACGGTAATAGAAACATAACCTCAGACTCAACGAGAGCATATTGCATGCGACATTTCAAAGTCAAAGCCATGGTGCAATCTTTGGATATAGCAGCCATAGCGGGACAGCAGCAACAGCCACAACAACAACAACAGCAGCAGCAGCAACAGCAAAACGATGCGGTAAAAGCCCATAAATAAGTACACTCAGCAAAATAATGCACAATATTAAATCAAATAAATAAAGCTTGGTTTATTTTAAAAATAAAAGAACAAATCATGATAGAATCGGAAATAAATTCAGCTTAATTATATTATAATGAAGCATTGACTTAATAGTTAATTAATATTTTTATTTATTTATTTTTGTTTCCTATTATTTTAATTAATATTATTTTTTAATAATTAAATTATAGATTGCAATAGTATAAGCCAAATCGTTATGCTGGTTTTAAATTGTTTTAAATCTTAAAAGTTAATTGAAATAAAAATAGGAATTTTAGAAACGCGCTTTAAAGAATTATTTCGTGCTTCGATGCTTGTTTAAAGCACGAAAACCCTTGATATTTCTTGCAGTGTACGCATTTGTTGTCCTTGCAGCAGCAGGAGACCTGGCAATTGCATTGTCATTAGCATTGTGCTGGCATGCGATTCGTACAACGCTGCGTATGCGTCATATATACACACATACACACTACACACACACTACACACACCACACACACAAAGTTAGAGCAGTTGGTAGCGATATAGCTTAATGGATTAACCGCTGCCAGCGACTGATACGCGTTTATTAGACTGTCAAGCACACGCCCCTTAATCTCAGGATGTGTGCGGAAAATGAAACGCGAAAAACACACACACACACACAGCGTCTGTCACTCGTATGTGTGTGTGTGAGTTCGTTAATGTGTGTTAACCATAAACTTACCACACACACACACCCCTATTATGTATACTATATAGATCTATATCTTTTGTTGTGCATTGTGTAAAACCGCTGGAAGAACCACAGAAAGTAACTTGCCACAAAGCATTAACCCTCTTGACCCCACAGCTGCACAGTGGGACAACAGCTTGGCATAGCTGAAAGCAACAAATAAACAATGTGGTTATGTTAAAAATATTAAATTAAAGTAATAATATTAATAATCAATATAATTTATGCGCTTGAAATAAAGCAGAGAATTGTATATTTTGTTTTGTTTGGTATGCAGTTTTAAAATTTTTTAAGCCTATTTATTTTAAATAATTTTATTTAATTTTTTAATAAGTTTAAAATTATTTCTAAATTTTCTGCTGCTTTTATAGTGGATTATTTAAGTCAAAAAACCTAGCAAAATTCCTAGCACTCTACCACGTCAAAGTTTGATTGCTTTTTAAATAAATTGAAACCACTGTGGATTAAATTAAGTCATGTGGCATGTGCAGCTTAAAGCTGTGCGGCTCGCCCCACTGTGCAGCTGCTGTGGCAGACATGACAAACTTAAGCGCAGAACTTGCAAGCTGCTGACCAAGTTTTAATGCGGTTACAGCCATAGCTCTGGCGATAGCTTCAGGCAATGGCAGTGGCTGTAATACATATAGTTGGCTGGAACTCAAACCGCAAACTCACCCGGATCGGAGCCATTAAACCGTTTCAATTAGCACGCGGCAGTGTGTGGCACATTGCGTATGAGGCAGGTCGACAAACTTGCCACACAGCTCTCTTTAACCCTCTCTCTCCCACTCTGTCTCTCTGTTGCAGGAGCCAAGCAAACGCAGCAAACCCTCGGCGCTGAGGCGCACCCTACAGGCGCTGAGGCAGCGCCTGACAAAACGCAGTAGGGCCAAGCCTCCCGATTGGTTCCTCGAGAAGTTCTCGAACACCACGAACACGGACAAGATTGGCAAGAGCGGCGCAGGGGCAGCGGACGATGCGGCATTGTCAAGCGAAATTCGTGGCAGCAGCGCCCTTTGCAACCGCCTCTCCGTCGACCCCACGCTGCAGTCCCATTACAGGGTAAGCAATCGCCTTCAAAAAGTAATCGCACTTGTAAGCAGCTAAATATTTAATTTCAGTGGCTCGCTGTGGTTTCCCTGGCGGTGCTATACAACATCATTTTTGTGGTGGGTCGCTCCGTGTTCTGGGAGATCAACAAGAATGCGCCCGGCGTCTGGTATACCCTGGATTACTTGTGTGACTTCATCTACCTGCTGGATACGCTTGTGCATATGCATGAAGGTAGGTCTCAAACAGAGAAAGAAAAAGAGTGAGATTGAGAGGGAGGGGGAGAGTGAGAGTTAGCTGCCTATGCAAATGAGATGCGAGACTTTTGCTCTAACTAAGCCGCTCAAAACAATGCCAACTAAGCCATATATAACATATATAACAAACAGTGTGGGGTTTATGTGAATTGCCAAACGCAGGGATAAGCTAACCTTGACATTTCAGGCAGTCACAAAGCGTTGCGAATACCCTATATTTGGGCATATTTAAGCTTAGCTGCAATTTACATGGCATACATTTACATTCGATTAGAAATGGTTAAAGCATAATAATACAAATAGAATATGGAGCATAAAAAAAATAAATATGTAAATTTTGGAATTTTTGATGTATTTCTAACACCAGCTGGCCTATTTTTAACCATATCAAGCATCTAAAAATTCAAAATAAATGCCTTAAATGTTTCCTTTTACGAACTTATGCATATCAAAGCAAACACGTCTGGAATTGCACAAAAATCTAGATTTTGAGGTTAATAATAGTGGTATACAAGAATTTTTCTCTTAAAAAAGAGGCAACATAATTTTTGGGAAACTTTGAATATGCATAACTTTGCCAAAACCCATTAGTTTTTTTTTTGCCAATTATTGAAATGCGAAAGTGAAATAAAATAATTTAATTTTTTAACCTTGTTTTTTTTTTTAATTTTGCAAATTATTTTTTAATTTAAGAATTATGTTTTATAATCGCATTTTCTAATGCTTAAACGATTTAGATGTCATAATTGTGCATAATAAAATAAAAACCAAACTGTCTGCATTTTCGCAATAAATGTGCGTTTTATGACCCAATTTCACGGCTGAAACCGCAGTTTTTATACCCTGTTTTCTTGAATGCTTATCAGCGCACCGCAGCATGCCAATTTAATGTTAGGTAACTCCAAGGCTTGAATGCATGGCTAGAAGAGTATAAAAGTTGCGGGCTTAAAGTTTTAGTTTCGGCTTAACTGCAAGCGTTTCTTAATGCCCAAAAAACTAAGGCAGCTGAAGTGCTGCGAACTGTAAAATGTGAAATGTAAAATGCTACGCTGCATGTGGCATGCAGAACAATAAGCAAAGCAAAAACACACATAAATATGCGCTGACCCCTTTCCCCTCTTCCCTCACCCCTCTCTCTCCTTTGCTACACACTTGAGTTAATCATTGTGCCCGCCTTTTTTCGCAGGTTTTCTGGACCAAGGACTTTTGGTGCGGGACGCGTTTCGCCTGCGTCGTCATTATTTCCACACCAAGGGCTGGTATCTGGATGTGCTGTCGATGCTGCCCACGGATCTGGCCTATATCTGGTGGCCGCCGGAGACCTGCTCCAGCCTGTACCTGCCCTGTCCGGTGATTGTGCGTCTGAATCGCCTGTTGCGCCTGCCTCGACTGTGGGAATGGTTCGACCGGACGGAGACGGCGACGGGCTATCCGAACGCCTTTCGCATCTGCAAGGTGGTGCTGGCCATTCTGGTGCTGATCCACTGGAATGCCTGCATGTACTTTGCCATTAGCTACGAGATTGGCTTTAGTTCCGACTCCTGGGTCTACAATTTGAATGGCACCCGGAACAATACGCTGCAACGTCAATATATCTACAGTTTCTACTGGTCCACGCTGACGCTGACGACAATTGGCGAGACGCCGACGCCGGAAAATGATGTGGAATATTTATTCGTGGTTGCCGACTTTCTTGCGGGCGTTCTAATCTTTGCCACCATTGTGGGTGAGTAGAAACCTAGGGGGCGGGCAAATTGGGCCTGCCTCAGGATTTGTTTTGTTTTTTCAGGGACCCAATTTTTTGTTTGTTTTTGTTGTTCTTGTTTTGAGCGCATTGTTTACGCAAATATTTTGTCTGATCGTTTAATTGGTTGCAGAGTGACATCTGTGACATCAATGGGTATTAATTTACAGTCCCCCAACCCAACGCCCACGTCAAGGGACAAGCGGCCACGTAACGTCTGCGTCTCCTCGTCAGCCTGCGTTCGTGCTCCATGTCGACCCACATTATTCATTACGCTACGTTCCGTTTTGTTCTGCTCTACTATTTAGCGCCTGTACCGCGTACGGCCAAATGGGGTATATGCATTTTGTGTGAGGGTAAATTAGCATTGGGTTTGTGAAGTGAAATTAAATTAATTATAGGTTCGCAATCGTTCATCATATTCCAAATTCGAAAGAATCTTAATGTGGCCAAAATGGGTATGTTAGTTTTACTTAATGCAAATTAGCACTTGACTTTAATACGATAACAATTAAAATTCACAGATTATTAGTAACCGGGGTATATTGGCTTAGTGTAAATATAAAATTTGCATTAGGCTTCAATGAGTTTTGTGAAGTTTTGTGGTCCTAAGCGTTTATCCAAATTTTTTTTTTATTTCGCTCTAAACCTAAACTCAAAGTCCTTGCTGGCACAGTCCACTCGACTGCAGCCTGCTCGCTTGTTTGTTTTGTTTTATTTGCTGGTGTATGAAGCTGATTTGTTGCTGTCGTCGACGCCTTCACATTCACTTTCGCTTTTTTGCCAAACGTGCCTTTTTATCATTTTTTGGTCGTCCTTCTTATCACCGCCATTACCGGGCAACGCTAGCTAAAACGGGGTAGGGGGTAGGGGGGGGGGGGGGTGGAGGAGACTCCGCTCTGACATCTGGGCAAACAAATTTACTTACCATGATGAATGCAAAGTTCGTCAGCCTGGCATATATATATACATATATATATTATGCACCCCACTCTGCGCCATGTTGTCAGTTGTGTCGGCGTCTGTGCACCGGAAGTGCCGCCATTAGTCGCCCTTTGTGACATGCGTTACGCATACGCCGCATTGGCCCTTGAAAGAATTTACGAGTCACAAGGGCCACGACTCAACTTTAACACAAAAAGCCAGCAAAAAAAAAACAGAAAATAGAAAAGCAGAAAAACAGAACAAGCGGCGGAAATGTCGTTTGAAATTAAAACAGCCAAAGTCAATGCCAACTCGTACACTGCAAGAAATTGATGGCAGTGATATATGTTTGTGTCGTCTCCCTCAGGTAACATTGGCTCCATGATATCCAACATGAATGTGGCGCGTGTGGAGTTCCAGAACCGCATGGACGGCGTCAAGCAGTACATGGCCTTCCGCCGGGTGGGCCACGAGCTGGAGGCACGGGTGATACGCTGGTTTGCCTACACCTGGTCGCAGAGCGGCGCCTTGGATGAGGAGCGTGTGCTGGCTGCGCTGCCGGACAAGCTGAAGGCGGAGATTGCCATACAGGTGCACATGGATACGCTGAAGCAGGTGCGCATCTTTCATGACACGGAGCCGGGACTGCTGGAGGCGCTGGTGCTGAAGCTGAAGCTGCAGGTCTTCAGTCCGGGCGATTATATCTGCCGGAAGGGCGATGTGGGCAAGGAGATGTACATTGTGAAGCGGGGCAAGCTGTCGGTGGTCGGCGATGATGGCATTACGGTGCTGGCCACCTTGGGCGCTGGCTCGGTGTTCGGTGAGGTTTCGGTGCTGGAAATTGCGGGCAATCGGACGGGCAATCGGCGTACGGCAAATGTCCGCTCGCTGGGCTACTCGGATTTGTTCTGTTTGGCCAAGCGGGATCTGTGGGAGACGCTGGCGGATTATCCGGAGGCGCGCTCCACGCTCACACAGCGCGGCTGTCAGCTGCTGCGCAAGGATGGACTGCTCGATGAGCAGATATTTGCGGGTAATTTCGACGCCAACTCAATTTAGGCCACTTCCAGTTCCGTTTCCGCTTCCGGACGCACTTCCGCTAACAGCCATACGCTCTCTCTATCCCATTTTGCAGATTCCCAACGCGTGCACGATAGCATCGAGGGCGGCATCGAGAAGCTGGAGCTGTCCGTGGAGAACCTGAACATGCGGCTGGCGCGTTTGTTGGCTGAGTATACCGCCAGCCAGGCCAAAATCAAACAACGTCTGGCCAAATTGGAGCTAAAGTGAGTCTGATGCTAATCTTGTTTGCACTTGCCTTAGCAGCTGCTTTTTCAATCTGTATTTTTAGCGGTGCTGCTGGTGCGGCCGGTGCGGGCGGTGCGGGGGGCGGGGCCAGAGACGATGAGCCCCAGATACGCGCACGCAGCGGACGCCTCTATTCCCTGCAGACCAAGCGGCGCCCACGTGCCCGTCTCGAGGCAGCTGCCAAGAGCGGAGAGGCAGCCAAACAGAATACCCTGTAAGCATGGCGACATTCCAAGTGTCGCTGCGCATACAAATACACAACTATACAACCATATAACTATGCATATATGTATATGCCATCGGATTTCCTCGGCCAGTTGCTTAAAATCGTGATAAATGCATGCAACTCGAGGGAGTTACGGGCTGCAGATTCAAACGTTTCCATGGGGCATTGGGGCGCCAGTTAGACGCGCGCGTAAATAAATTTTTCAATTTTTACAATTAGTTTAAGGCTGCCGCAGGAAGCGTGCAAAGGGATGGGGAGGAGGGAAGAGGGGAGCGGGAAGAGTTTGTTTGTTTGCGAAACTTTATAAATTTATAAAATGATTTCAAACTGAATGTGCCTCAAACAGTGTGTAAAATTGAATTAGCTGACGGAATAGCCGATAAAGCAGTTAGGCGGATGATTGCAGATAACTAAAAACCTTTTAACATAGATTTGTTGTAAATATATATGTACGTATGTGTGTGTGTGCCTGTGTGTATCTGTGAGTATCTGTGTGTGTGTGTATGTGAGAGGGCCGAGTGCAACTCGGCAAATAGTCCAATTTTTTATAAGACAAATACCATTTTGAAAAACAATTAGCAGAGCCAAGGTCCAACTAGGAATATCTATAATGAAATGTGAGCAGTGAAAATCAGGATAAACCGCAAAAGGAAAATGCATTTCCCTGCAACTATCACACTTCAATGCACCCCTCTTGTTCTTACCATAAATCTAAAGTGAAATTCATAACCATTTCCAACTGCAGTATCAGTGTTATGCTAATAACTTTAATTCAATATGGTATGTCTTCTATGGAAAGAGCAAAGTCAGTTACATGTTAACATTTTATGAATCGAGCAAATTGTAATTGTAATATTTTTCAGTGTTAAGAGCAAAACGCTTCCAAAGCCAAAAGTGTAAAACTGTAAGCGAGTAAAGCATACAAAAGAAAATGAAACTAAAACAAAACAAAGTTGAGAAACTGTATTTTTATATTAGGCTAATGGAATGTAACGAAAAACCACAATTCTAGTTAAATGTAAGCAACAAATTATAAATAATAAACTGAAAACAAACACAGAACTAAACGCATTATTTATTGTAAACTCGAATGAAACGCAGACAAAGGCGGCAATTACGTGAAGTACAGCATTCAGAAGTGCAGACGCTGCGTATGAGTAACGCGACGTATGAGTAACAAGCGTGCCAAAGTCAAAGCGATAGCGAAAGCTACACAAATACACGCACACACATACACACACAGACGCATACAAAGACTCACAAATACACACAAAAAACTCTCTCAGCTATACACAGTCCCAATCCCATGAACGCATGTCAAACTCATCCTGTAAATGCAGTAAAAAAATCAATTTTGACAAAGCGTCGAAAAAAAGGAACTTAAGTAGAAAAGGAAAAGCAAAAAACGAAATGCGCCCAATTGAAGGTGGCTGTATGTGTATAACCCAGCGTTTCCGTTACCAGATCCTTGCCCAATATCTTAGTCTAGCACCTAGGCACAGCTCTCAGCTCACGGCTCACTGTTCCACTGCTGCCAAGGCCGCGTTTTTCCCGTCAAATCTAGCTGTTTTTGAAGAGCATTTTCTAGAAAAATTGTGCATAGAATATAGAATATCCCGTATCGCAGAAATATAGAACAGTTTTATCAACAATGGCGTTAGCTGTATTTATTCTAAGAAAAATAAAATTATTTAAATTGCGTAGAAGAAACTTATTAGAGTTATGAGATTGTGATATAAATTGTTAAATTGGTGAATTCTAAGAATAAAAGCTTTTATTTTGGTTTTTTTTTTTTAATTTTTTCCCCGCCAAAAACGGCTTTTTTCTCTCAACAAAAAAATGTCAGCACTGCACAGCGCCCCTGCAACTTAGGACTGACTTTATTTTGTTGCCAGGACACACGTGAATGAAGCTGCTTGGGGACATGACAGACAATAAAATTTCGACGGTTCCACAGCATTATGAATACACTCACACTCACACATACACACTCACACACACACACACACTCATGCATATATTTGGTATTTTTTTAAACATATTCAAAAACACACAACAGGGTGACTAGCAAAGCATATTCAAGTGCCTTTGTGTCTATCAATAAGAACAAGGCAACAAGACATTTTTGAATTGAAATACTATATTAAAAGCAATAAAAGAAAAGAAAAGAAAATGAAAATGATTTAAATTTCCCCATGAAATGCTACTGCGCGTTTGGGCAACTTGGCATTTGGTGATTAGGCATATTTTATGCTTGGGCTGGCCTTTTTCCTGCCCCTAAAATGTGTCTGGTAATTAATTAGGAATATTGCAGATGAGTCTGAGGCTGCTCAAATTTTCATCATTTATTTTGTATTGAATTTAACTTAGCAACATTTTCAGAATTTACTATTTCAGTCAGTTTTCAAACTCACATCAAACGTAATTCATCGTTTTTTTGATATTTATACTGAACATACTTTACAGTTCACATACTTTTATAAACTTTAGAATATTGTTTTGTTAAAATTGCGTGTATCAAGCTAAACAAACGATAAGCGATTAACGATTAGCGATTATCGATTAATCGTCATGGCAGCCACACAGTATGAAGATGCGCATTACCTGCGCTGTCTGAGGTGCTTGAAGATCATCAAATGCTCTCTCTACGACATCAAAGCCATGGTGAATCATATCCACAACGAGCATCCCGATGTTATCGTTGAAATCAACGATAAGGTTAAGAATCTGCATAGACTGGCCAAGGAGCATGGGGTTAGCGAGGTGCGTCTGTCGGAGATTGGCCGCATGACGGGCATGACCGAGGCTCAGATGGCAGATGAAGCGGAACGCTGTGCGTCTTCTATATATGATACATATATATCTGAGCTGATTTATTATATATTTATCACAGATTTGGCCAAACGTGGCATGCTCAAGTCGCCTAAAGAATCGATTAGTGAAGAAGAAAAGCAATCGGAATTGAAGACACCGCATGTAGTCGACTCCATGGATCATCAAAAGCGTTATTTTTATCGCAGTTCCATCGAACGCTGGGTACCAGTCGATGGCCGCCTCTTCTGCCCCCACTGCAGTGCCCATAGTCCTCCATTGCTCATGACCAACTCTGAATTCTGCGCGCCCTCGCAATGCTACTTCTTCATATCCAGTTGTTGGCCATTCTGCTTCTTCCCCTGTCTAACCCCGTCCGACAATCGGGAGTATCTGCACTGTGCCAACTGCAAGACCTTCTTGGGCATCTACGATCGCGAGAATAATTCCATACGTCCGAATAAGGACTTTGTGCCGCACTAGGCTGTTGCAAAGCTTACAAGAAATAAATTGATTAAACGATTTGGTGCAGCAGCTTAAAAGCTGCCAAAAGCTCAAAAAACAATTATTTTTAAAGAATTTCCTTATAACACGATTTTTGGCTCTAAAAACTACATTTGTTCACAAAATTTATCCCTGTTCGGTTCTCTATACATTATTTTTCATTGCAAATCATGTAACGATCAAAATTGTACTAATAAAAATTATAAACTTTTTTGGTCAAAAAATGGATTCGAAATTTTAATAAACATAGTTTTTTTTTTTGCAGTGCATGTAAATAAATATATTTGAACTGTGACCTCTTAACAGACGAAAAGCTGCATAAAAGCTGCCCGAAAAGCTTTCGCTTAGCTTGGACAACAACCAGTGTTCCCCTGCCCCATTGCTCCAGTTCTCTCATTGGCTGAGGGGAACCACCGTTTGACTCTGTTGCTGCTGTTGCGCCTCCTTTTTGGCCTGTGTCTCTGCTCTTTTGGCCAGCACCCGCTCCCTGGCCTGCTGGGCGCGCACCGCACAGTCCTTGGGCTTGGTCTTGAGCCGCATTTCATCCACGACGGCCTGTTGGCGTGCCGACTTGGAGATGCAACGCTCGTAGCATCCGAGGGGCACATAGCGTCCGATGAAGCAGCCGCAGTGTCCACAGTAATGATTGATGTCCTGCCGCCCACTCCACTTCTTGCTGTTGAAGGAAAGCTGTAGACATAAGCCGAGGATTTGGCTAACCTGGCTAACAGATACTCACCAGAGTTTGCTCAGTTGCAGCAGACGCTGCAGGCAGGTAACCGCCTCCAGCTGCACCACGCTCAGCTCGAAGTGCTCGCAGGCGGGGCAGTTGACCATCGTGGGCTCCGTGCGCAGAAAGCCCACTTGGGGCTTGCTGGAGATGCTGATGGCGATCACGGGCGACTCGTCTACGGCCATGTTGTCCGTACGGCGTCTGGAGCGAGACTGAAAACAAGCAACGCCCCAGCAGCCAGATGGGAGGGTAAAAGAGAACGCCAAAGAGAGAGAACGCTAAAGAGATAGGCATAAAGAGCACGCTAAAGAGAGGGAGAATGAGTGGGAGAGGGGTTTCTAGAGAAGAGAGCTATGCTCATCCAAAATAGACTCTTTCTCTCCAGCTTTTTTTTTTCGAGAATAAACAGCGTTTTTTTCGAGGAAAGCATAAAAAAATCTAAACAAATTCTTGAATAAATTAAATATATAAAAACAATAAATAAATAAATTTAAATAAGTTGATAAATAAATGTTGTTATGGACATATATTGATGAAAATTATGAAAACAGTCCCATAATTGTTCCTTAGTTGAACATGGATTTTATAAAATTTAAGAAAAGTCTGACAAAAAACTAAATTATTTTTGAAAAAAGGCCAAAATTTTTTACATATTTTCAAGCAACAATAGTTTTATAAGAAGAGAGTTACGATCGCACAAATATAGACTCTTCTCCGTATGCTCTATTCTCTCTCTCTCTCTCTTTCTCTCTCTCTCTCTCTTTCTCTCTCGCTCTTTCTCTCTCTTTTTGTCTCTCTCTCCCTCCATGCACTTTCGTCGTTTCCCACTTGCTGTCATCGCTCCCCTCCATCAAAACACAATATTTGGATCACATCAACACTTGTATTTTATTTTTATTGCATTTACAGCTGGGGCCGTCTGTAGACGCCCAGATACTCGCCACACGCGCCACAATGATGCCGCTTGGTGCAGCAGCGCAGCCAGGAGCGGGAGAGCCGCGTCTTGGCCAGCACCTGGCAGTAGGGGCAGGTGATCTCGCGTGCATTGGGGCCAACTGCAAAGTAGAGTGCGGGTGGTGCGGCAGCTGCCACTTGTGTCTCCTCAACCATGTTGCGTAGTGTAACAGCCGGACGTCTGCTTGCGATCGTGGGTCAATTGATACTGAGCATTCCAAACGCTCTGAGTTGCGTCGAGAGACGCAAAAAACTTTGAGCGCTGCAAAGAATTTCGTTCAAATATTTTGTGAGTGCAAAAATGTGTAGAAAACATAGAGAGAGCGGAGCGGTGGAGAGAGGGGGACTGCGTGCAAACGCATAGATACACAAATTTCAAGATTAATTGTATAGAATTTGTTTATTTTTAATTTCTTAGTAATGAAAGTAAATTAAGCAGAGATGTGGGGAAATGGAAATTCATTCATTAACAAAGATTGTGCGATTCGAATTCTGCATTAAATATAGTTATATTGTAGTACGGAATTCTGACAAAAAAAAACATTTTACTAAATTAAATAATGGTTCGAAAATAGTTATTTAAATAAATAATTATGTCATTAATAATAAAACTATACAATTAATTCTGTAAAAATATTTATTTTTGGTGAAAACTACATTTTATTAATACATTTAATGTTTAGTTCAATAATTTCGTTAAATATAATTATTATTTATATTTTATATTTTTGTTAATTCAAAGACTAGTTTATTTAATCCATTTTATGCGGTTTATGCAATTTAGACATTTTTTTCGTTATAAATAAAATATAAAATATTAATATAAAATTATTAAGCAAAAAACTTTTAATAAATATTCATTAAATGTATTTATTATAATATTCATGTATTTTATTTAATTTTAATTGGTGCATGTCGCTTCATGCTGCGCCCCAGATAGCATCCACAATTGCCACAGTAATGACTGCGATCGGTCTGCTTGCAGGGTATCCAGTAGTCCATGCAACAGCAGCAACAGAAACTCCTGCAAAACGTATAACCATCAGATTCAACTCAACGGCTAATTACTTGCACCACCTACACAAACAGACAACCCACAATGCGGTTGATCTCACTGGCCCACCACTTGAGATCATTCTGCACCACGCTCTTGTCCTTGATGCCGCAGGAGGGGCACTTCAGCACCACCGACTCCTTGGGCAGGTTGAGAAAGGTGCCCGCCAGGGGCGTGGCAAAATTCTGATAAATATCACGCTCCTTCTTGGCCTGCGCTGCCTCCAAAGCCTTGGCAGCGGCTGCCGCCTTCTGCTCCTCGGTTTCCGTCATGGCTGCTCTGCGGCTGGGGCCCAACTGAAAGCGAGTTGGGGCCAGCGCCAAGGGGCAACCTGTTTGAGAGCGCTAATTGAGAGCAGAGAGCGAGAGAACGTGCCGAAAGAGCAAGAGAGAGCTTGAGCACTGAGCGCAAATACAACAATATCAATTTGAATGCTTTGGAAATACATATCATAGTGTCATCAGTGCAAATTGTTATTAAAATTTGTTTATAAACCACATAATCAACAAAGCTTTTTCACAGTGTTTATGCCTAGAATTTCTGCAAATATAAATCGCATAAAAATATAAATCATAAAATAAATATCTTAATATGCAGTTTTATTGAAATGTCCCAATATTCTTAGATTTGTTTTCATTTACATTAAAATATAAATCTCACATAAATATAAATCATAATATCATCTACATGCAGTTCTATTAAAACTTTTCTGTAAGCCCCATGAAACGAAACAAAGTTTTTCACAGTGTATGTGCCCAGAACTCGCATATTTCTGTTCATGGCGCGTTCTTAATTGACTTAGATGCGTAATAGAATTAACTGCAGAATAAATATGTTAAATAATTAAATTATTTTAATTGCCTCAATCGGAGGTGCTCTGAATGCCCAGCTTGCCGCCACAGCGGCTGCAGTAGACGCCCTTGTTGGTCCACTCGCGGTTGCAGCCACACCAGGTGCATACGCAGCAGATCCAGAAGATCGGAAAGACGCTGCACAAATAAATACATAAATAAATAAAACTTTAGTTCCCCTCCATCCCATGCTCACCAGGATAATAGACTGAGGCAGCAGCTGATATCCTTGCAACCTGCGGCACGCATCACAGCCGCATCGCTTCTCTCGCGGCACAGCGGGCAGAGCAGCTTGTAGGTGGAGGGGCCGGGGGTGTAATAGCGCAAGCGAGGGGCAGCTGCCGGTGGGCTGGCAGTGGTGTTCAGCTGTGTCAGCAGCTTGGTCTGCTCCAGCGGCTGGGACACGTGCTCGTCTATGTAGGGCACCAGGTCGGCATGATGATCCTCCACCACGATGTTGGCTATAATGTTGCGGGCCCGCTCCTCAGCCGTCTGCGCTGGCACCAACTTGAGCTGCAGCGTCTGCGTCTCCATTGTAACTGAACTGCCGCACAGCGCCACAGCGATGCTCAGCCAGAGAGCAGCGATAGATGAAGCTGAAGAGAAACACAGCGAGAGCAACTGGGCGTATGCGCAATGTGCGAGTGCGTGATTTATTTGTGTGCATGTGTGCGTGTGTGATGATGTCAGCAAGCATAACAACAACAACAACAACAACAACAACAACTGGAGCTATTCTGTGTGCCATGCCAAGCATAACCAGAATCGATTCCCAGCAGCGATTTGGCTTTTGTTTATTTGCCCAACAGAATGTGAAACATTCTCGGCACGTCACACATTACGAAATGCCAGCGATCGATCTGTTCAGATATATATATAGCAGATATATACAAAATATGATAAACAGACAGCACTTGAGGCTATCTGGCAGGCTTTTAAGTTATAAGTTACAGTGTATTCTACAAATGAAAGTGGAATCAGTTATATATGAAATTAAATTAAAAAGAAATTAATAAAATTCTGCCAATTAAAAAAGCTACAGGTTAAAGAATAAATATCAGTTTAAAGTGGAAAAAAATGTAAAATTTTAAATAAACAAATGTATTTAGGATGTTTATATCTATTAATTAAACGTTAAGCCTTAAGACAAATCTATTACTGAAATTGCTGAAATTACTCTGGAAATTTTTCACTGATAACTGACAAAGGTAAGGCGAAGTCCGCTAATTGCAGACCTATTTAAAAACAATATTATTAACGCTAATTTTACGCATTTAATGGGTACAGGCTATAGTTATAAATAGTATAATATTACAGGGTATTCCATAACGTACCTTGATAAGCCAACATGTTGTCTAGGCCATGTTTAAATGATATGTAGTATTAAGTTTTAGTTAAGCTTCACTGTATGTTAAGTTTGTTATCTCTTTGTTTCCTACTTCCTCTATGCATGCAATTTCGTTCTCCCTCTCTTTATCTATGTTAACTGTACAACTCCTAACTCCATGTAATCTAGGTAGACGTAAGCTTATAAAGTCAAATAAAGAACATTCCAATATTGAAGGTGAAAAGAAGAACAACGTGCAGCGTGCATTTATTACATTAATATAAAACCAAACCACATGGCGACCGTGACAGGAAACAAAGAGATAACAAACTTAACATACAGTGAAGCTTAACTAAAACTTAACTGGTACGAACAGATCACAGACCGTTAGTTTATCTATTTTCAATGAAAGACCCAAGCTCTAAACTGACTAGAGTTCGATTAGATTTGGAAGAATACGACTTTACTATAGAATACATCAAGGGGAAGGACAATTATGTAGCCGATGCGCTTTCCAGAATAACAATTAAAGATTTGATTGACATGAACAAACAAATACTTAAAGTATCTACAAGATCTACAACCAGGCAAGACCACAAAAACACAGATATTACCAAAAAACTGCCAGAACAAAACAAATTACCTTTTGTCTACGATGTAATTAGCAACAATGATGTAAAAAATTACATTAGAACTACTTTCGACTCTTATAGATGTTTATTTAAAAAAGGGAAGAAAGTCGTTCTACAATTCGATGTTTATGATCTGTATTCTAATGAAAATTTTGATCTAGTTCGATTTTTTCAAAGGCTGAATAAAATAGCCGGGATGCATAACATAGAACATTTACAAATATCACCTAGTGAACAAATTTTTAAATTTGTATCATTAAATGATTTTAAAAAATTAGGAAATATTACCTTAACTAAGGTAAGAGTAGCGCTACTCCAGAAATTAATCCTAGTAGACAAAAATGACACAAAACAAATCGAATCTATATTGCACAGATACCATAACGACCCTATTGAAGGCGGCCACTCAGGAATTACGCGTACCCTGATGAAAATAAAGAAATATTATTATTGGCCAAAAATGACAACCCAAATTTCAAAATTCGTTAAAAATTGTGTAAAATGCCAACAGGCTAAAACGACCAGACATACAAAAACCCCAATGACTTTGACATCTACACCGAAAAGTGCATTCGAGTCAGTACTGGTGGATACCATAGGCCCACTTCCAAAATCGGAAGCAGGAAATGAATATGCAGTCACGTTAATCTGTGACCTTACAAAATATTTGGTAACAATCCCTGTACCTGACAAGAGCGCTAAGACAGTTGCTAGAGCAATTTCCGAATCATTTATTCTTGTTTACGGCCCTATGAACATGATCATAACCGATATGGGTACTGAGTATCGTAATTCTGTCATAAAAGATATATGCAACTATATGAAGATAAAAAATATTTCATCAACATCTCATCACCATCAAACGCTTGGCACAGTGGAACGCAGTCACCGAACATTTAATGAATACGTACGATCATATATTTCGGTTGACAAAAGCGATTGGGATGTTTGGCTGAAATATTTTACTTATTGTTTCAACACTACACCATCAGTTGCACACGATTATTGTCCTTTCGAACTTGTTTTTGGTAGGCCACCAAAACAGTTTATGAATTTAGACATATCTGATAGAGTTGACCCATTATACAATATAGATGATTACGCGAAAGAGTTAAAATACAGACTAGAATCAGCTTATAAAAGAGCTAGAAACATGCTTGAGAAAGAAAAGACGAAAAGAAAATTATATTACGATAAAAACGTACAAGACTTTTATATTAAAATAGGAGATTTAGTATTATTAAAAAATGAAGTTGGTCACAAATTAGACATGAATTACAAAGGACCTTACATAGTAGAAAAAATAGAAGATAATGATAATATAATGATTAAAACTGAAAGAAATAAGAAGATAACTGTACATAAGGATAGATTGAAAAAATTTAGAAAAGACTGAATAAATGAAGTGCTAATTTT
>JAWNNJ010000238.1:0-253621 GCA_035045125.1 Hypselothyrea guttata
TTGTTTTCCTTAATATAATATTTATATTTTATTATTTTTCATATAATATCAAATATTATTATGATATGTCCACCTTTTAAAATAAACCACAATCGTCTCTATCGAGTGTTAATTCCAAATCTACCAATCTTTTTATTAAATAGTCTATTTTAAATTATTTAATTGCAAATAATTTGAGATTCACCCTTTTATCACTTTTTAATTCTCTAACTTCATTTTATGTACAACTTTAATTATTTATTAATTTATATTTCTATCTTTAATGGCCTTGTCGAGTGCACTTATGTAGTTGACATGAAATAAAAAAATTAAACGAAATAAAATAAATTGCGCTCTCTAAATGAGTTAAACGCATTTGCTGATTAAACCAATGAGCTGCGTGCTGAGGGCTGAGAGGTGAAGGGGGGCAGGAGATTCCTGCACAGCGGGCGTCTCTCGTGAGGCGTAAAATTTCGCACATTATTATTGAGGCTCTCGATAACATTGTATCGGCTAAGCTGCTATCTGAGGCACAGCTGATAATGCGAGTTTGCGCCGCAGGACATCAAACAGAGCCACAAACACTCAACTTGTTTGGCCAATCCGCTTAAGGATCGAGAGTCCTTGTTCAGCGTTGGCAGGCAGGATTATCGCCTTACAAGCCGAGTGCGATTGTTAAATGAACAGCCAAAGGATGCGTCTCTGCTTACCTGAATGTCTCTCAGTCTGTCCGTCTCTCCGTCCGTCTTAACCACAAACAAAAACCACATTTTCTGCGCTCTGCTTTGTGCTGTCGAGCGTGTGAGCAAGATCGTTTTGCCAGCCATGTTGCAAATTGTTTGTCCCCCCTCCCCCTACAGCTGCCCTGCCACATATATATACACATACGTGCATATGTATTCAGGTTCACGCAAATGGGAATGTAATCGTGATCCTTATCGCAGCATGCGACCTTTGTGAGCTTGTGTCCTTTGTCTGGGCGCTGCTTCATTAGCAGCTTAGGGGCGTTGCTGCTGCTGCTGTTTACGATGTTGTTACTTGGCCTCATTATGTAGCCGAAGAAGCAACACACAAAGTGTATATTTCCTCTCCTCATTGTTGTAGTTGTTGCCACTGCCGATGTTGTTATTCTTTGGCACACAAAGGCGAGCAGTCGCATCGGTGTAACCTTAAAAATTACTCTTAGGGTATCATTGGCAGAGACTTCCACTGCTTTTAAAAAACAATAACGCCCACTTGAGGTTGGGAAAAATATGTCTTAAAGGAAAAGTGAAAATTGTTGAGTTAGTGAGAAATTCATTTCCTCTCATTAATTACCTTATTTGAAAAAAATAAAATAAATGTTGGCATGGAATTTCTTTATTTTTATTTGCAATTCTAATTTAGTAATCATTTTGATACCCTGTTTTTTTTGCTGACATTTGCTATGCTTATTTACCTATCATATTTATACCGTTTATGCCTAATTCTTTTATCATTTTTATGCCCTGTTTATTCGTTACCTTTTGTTAACTCGAATTCCCTTACACCTTTGTAAAACAGTTGAGCAGTCTGAACGCACAGCTCAGTATTTCATCCAAGTTTCACACCCATTGCTTGCTCACACGTTCCCAGCAAAGTTTCGCACCATTTAATATACAAGTTTGAGTTCGACTTCGAACACGAACCGGCTGTAAGCTTTTGGTTTGGGGTCGTGTCTTTGCTTAATGTTGACTGTGTTCTCGGCTAGCTAAAACACACCACGATTTGTAACTTGGCTAACATTTGCGCAAGTGAATAGAAAATGATAAAACGATTTATAAGAGGTAATTGAATTGAATTGAAATTGTTAACCATATAAAAATATTAATACAAAAAATATTATTTATATATTAAAAATAATATAATATTTAACTATTAACCTAACAGACAGAAATTGTGAATATATTCTTTGTCAAACTTGATATGTTGACTGTGTTCTCGGCTAAATTGAGCGTAACTTAGCTGAAGCACACCACGGTTTGTAACTTGGCTAATTATGCTGTAGGTGAATTGAAAATGATATAAATGATTTATGATGTGTTACTGAAATGACTTGTAAATGTTAATAATATAAAGAATTAATTATGCAAATATTAAAAAAATAAAATAAAAGATTCAGCTGTTAATATAATTGTGATAATATGCTTTTTAAAACTTGAAATAAAATTATTCTAACTTTCACTTTAAATAAATACAACTCTTTAATTTTATTAGACTTGCAGAACACAATTGTCGCGAAGGTTTTGTAGACCCTGTCGCAGAAAGAAGCAACAAAGTGAGAAGCGAAATAGAAACAACGACAGAACGGGGAGAAGAGTGAAGATAAAAGATAAAGACAGGCACTAAGCAGGAATAATGCGTTACATGAAACTGCACTAAGCACAACATTTTGGGCTGCCTGAACTTGCGAATTTGCTGCTATTTTTGATGCCATTTTTAATGCGTCAAGCTGCACGCAAAGTCGGCGCAAAGTGAAGTGGCTAAAAGTGAAATCCTTCAACTGGAGCTGGAGCAGGAGCCGGAGCCTGAGCCTAGACAAATTACCGATGAGCAGAGCCTGAAGCTGGAGCCATCCGTCAGAGCCTGAAACTGTCCCATGTCGGCAGCAGGGGCCAAGCGGGGGAGAGGGGAGCAGGATCCTCAAAGGAGTGAATGGCAAAAAATGTTGGCTCTTTGGGTCTAGAAAGGGACACAAAAAATGGACGTTATTCGGAGCATATGCCTGGCTAATTAGCCAAAGCAAGCCGAGGCAAGGGAATACAACAGCAACTGTTGCCAGAGGGGAGGGGGATGTAGTTGGAAGGATGAAGGGGTGAAGGGGGCTGGGGAAATGTTGGGGCTCAATTAAATGCTTAAGCTGTGTTTCTGGTGAGCTTGTCATAAATTTTGACTGATTATGCGTATTCGTCTTTGTCTTTGTCTTCACACTGTCCCTAAGAGGCCAACCTGCTCCCTGTCGCCCCCTTCGACCCATGTGTGCTTTGACAACCTTTTCGTGACAACTGCAGAAGAAATTCTGCGGTTGCTGAGGTCCCTTTTGACTTGTTGTTCTTGTGCCACAACATACTCCAGCTGCACGTCCCCCTGCCCCGCTGGGCTCCAAGTGTCCGGCGCAATTCATCATTCAATTAAATTTGACCGCAGAGCCAGGCACATTTCAAAGTTTTGGCGAAGTTCGTCGACATCGATTCGAGGCTTTCGAGTTGCCAGCTCTGCTTTTTTAAAGTCGCCCACGCAAATCCTTTAATGTCGTTGTCGTTTGCCATCGATTATCCTTTCAATAAACGCTCCGGCACAAAACAAAGACCGACCAAATTGAGCTCAGCACTCGAATCCTTGGCATTGCCATTGCCATTGCCAATGGCATTCCTTGCCTTGCCTTCTGGCATGTGGCGTAAATCTCGCGCTTGATTTATGCGCTGGCTTAAAAGCCAATTGATGTGAGCGCCAGAGCAGACACAATCCAGTGAGGATGGAACAGATCAGTCGGGCGGCAGGCTACAGTCGAACATAACCGACAGCAGGAGAGCCTGTAGTTTGTGTTTTCATAATCGCTGCACCACTGCCCCTCATTCACAGAGGCAATCTATGTGTGTATATTCACAAATCTCCACATCAAGCACATTTTCTTTTGCATATCTTCGCTGTTTCTTACTCTATTATATTGTAGTGCCCAGCATCATGAGAGATCGCTAAAATGCTAAATTACAAGTGCTGCTGTGGATTTTCATGGATGGCCGGTGATGGTGGGAAGGTATCAACATTTTTAAACAAATTTGGCCAGCGTACAGCATAGGAGAACCTACACATAAAAAATTGTATCTTTAGTTTCTATAATTTACGACATCTAGGTGTTCATACAGACAGACGGTCATCTAGAAGGATGCACGGTAAAACGGACATATCTATAAAGACTTAGATAGTCGTCCTAATTATAAATATATAAAAATTGTGGGATTTACCACTCCTTCTTCTGCATGTTACACACATCATTCATTTCCACTAACTTAGTAGACCCTATTCCCCTTTTTAAAGTGCAGGGTCTCAAAACTGTCAAAGGGGGTTGAGCGTGAGCAGGGAAAGGGCCAAGATGTTGTATCCTTGTTGCATGCTACACGTACGCCTTCTGCTTTCGGCTTTCAGCTCTTTGCCTCTTTTGGATTTGCACTGCGTGGCAGGCTTAAGCGTCTCTTTGTCGCTTTGACACAAAGTCAAATGTGGCGAGCACAAACTGTAACTGCCGCTAACAAACGCTTAGTATGCCAAGTGGCGCCTCCATGTGCAGGCTCAAACATGCCGGCTCTGTCAACAGCCAATATCCTGTTTGGCATTTGGCAAAGTGATTTATGCCCCGAGTAACTGCAAGGCATCTAGAGTGACCTCTAATTGAGCTCCATTCGCCTTGACTTCTAAGGCGTAAATATTTTGAAATTCGACTAGTGCTGCCCAAATATTTGCTCAATATATCTGTGATTATTTTCGTACAGTGTAGACCAAATGCGCAACTAAACCAAGCGCCTTTGATTAATTAACACGCTCGAGCATGGCTGATAACAAAAATTCAAGAAAAAAAGATAAATATACGAAAAAAAAACTATTGACGACATGAAGCTCTAATAAACGAGCTCAACACCAAAGATTGAGATGTTTTCACGATTATATGGCTTGTTTATTTTGCAGATACTCTAAGACATTTGATGAAGGGGTATATTTGCTTTGAGATCAAACAAGTGACTTTGTGGCGGGATTTAAGTGTAATCCTACTCAATCTAAGACTGTGCTAATATTTTTAAAAATAATGGAAACAACAACATATTTATTTTAGGTCATTTACGATATTTAGCAGTTCGATTATTATTTTGGGAATTTATTTTATGTTAATTATTTGGAATAATTAATTATTAAGGAATAATATTCTAGATTATAGCAACTGATGCCTCATTATTGATTATGAGAATAAATTGATTATAAAAACAAATTTTGTATTTAAATTTATAGAAATATTTTAAATGAAATGTCATATATATTTTTTTGAATTTCGTGTTCATTCAAGAAACATTAAGTACATATCTCTAGGTTTTTCTATGTAATAATCAAAAGTTTTAGACGTTACTGTACTCTATATAAAGTGCTGGGATTCGGGTTGTGTTTGCGCTATCGACAGTCCCTAGAACTACCTGCTTAGATCTGGAAAGTGCCTGTGATATTTAACAGTTCTAAATGTGTTTTACTGTAACAGTTCTAAGCAGCCAGACAGACAACTCCACAGACATGAAGATATTTCATTGTAAGACTCTGATATTTCCTAGATGTTGCTGCCTTTACGCTTTTCTTTTATTTGAACTTCTTGTGGTTGGTATTTTTTTTTCTCTTTTTTTGTGTTAGTTGCTTGTGATTTGAGTTTTTAATTAACGCCCGAAATTTGTTTGTTTGCGCGCACTTGGTCGACTTGTATCGAAAGAGCAGTCCAAGTGTGGCCAGGTGGACAGAGGACAGAGACTGGGGCTGAGGCTGGCAGGTATTCGAGAGAGGTGGGCGTGGCACGCCTTGAGTGTGCTGCTGCTGCTGCTGCTGCTGGTTGCCATGGCAAGTTTCATTTTAACAACATTCTTTGTTGGCTAATTCGACATTTTGCATGCTGCACAAATATAAAATTCCGCTGAAAGCGCCCTGACAACTGACTGCAATGCTAGGGCAGGGGCGGCAGGGGGCACATGGGCGTGGGCATGGTCGTGGGTGATGAGAGGAAACTAATAAGTGAGCACGACAACAGGTGAGCGTGTGGGTCAGAGAGGTCGACGAGAGGTGACACGTGGCTTATGGCTAGAGCTGCTAGCAGGTTGCTGGTAGTCATCATCATCTTCTGCCGGCTGAAGGCGAAGGCGAAGGCACGCGGCTCAATCTCTGTCATCCAGCGAGAGTTATGCTTTATACAAATTCCACAGTTTTGCCGCCCCCGTTCGCTGACTTTTGGCAATAACTGTGAGTTGTGACTAGAGCTGCATCGTTTAGTTCCGTCACAGTTCAATTGAACCGCTTCTCAAACTGAGCCAAAGAACTGTGTTGCAGTTTTTAGTGCTGCAAGTTTGGCCTATTATACGCTAGATTTAGCATTGTTAAAAATGGAAAACCCTATAGAGTTTGCAAGTAGCTTACATATTACAAATATTATTTAGCTGTATATATCTATATACATATTTGTACTCAATTTTTAGTAAATAATAGTCAAAAAGTAATTTTAAAATAAATATTGAAAATTTAAGTTTTATCCTTATCCTTTTTTTAAACTCATAATTATTATTGGCGATCCCTGATTTTACTAAATATTTTATAACTTTAATATGTTTCGCTGTAGAAGAAAACCGGAACTTATTATTTATGGCATCATAAACTTTATTCTGATGACGGTTTTATTGTTTAACAAAACAATAACAATATTATATTTAATGAATAAATTTATTAATTATTCTTAGTTGACTGATATTGGTAGACATTTAAATAAATAGATTTGTCAAAATAACTTAGTATTTTTATGTTTATAAATTTAGCGAGTTTTTCAGAAAAATATATTCATATAAATATGTCAATCTTTTTTAGTTCTTATTAGCTCATTTTTACTTTCAATCTAGCTGGGTTAATATAATATAGTAATATAGTAATATTCCAAAAATTGAACAAAAGAACTACATCCTTGAACAGAACTACAATGGGCAGCTCTGGCTGTGAGCTCTGCTCGGCTGCGGTTGCCACTGCGACCGCCCGACTGTGAGGCAGTTTGCTTCGGGGGTGGCTGCGATTAATCCTGCGCCTATCGCTCAACACTTATCGATAGGCAGGGCCTATCGCTCTAACAGCAACAGCAGCAGAAAAACAGTGACAACAACAACCGCACGATAACAGCAACTGCTGTTAGCTTTTCCCCATTCGCTTTCCACGCGGCATTTGCATGCTTAGAGGCGGAGCTTCGCTACGCATGAGCCAACAGACTGTTGTCTCGCTCTGCAGCTTGACTAGCGGCAGTTGAAGCGAGACGGCTAGTGCTGCTGGCGTGTTGCAGCCGTTAAGATGGCAGCTGTGTGCTAGCGTGCTCTCTGTCTAACACAGGCGTTGATGCGGGCGGGTGGAAGGGAAGGCAGCATAGATAACACGCGTCTTACCAGCTGCTGTTGTTGTTGTTGCCTTTCGCTTGTCGATTGTTTGGCAAGCTTAGCTAGGGCAGGGGGTGGGTGGGCTGGTGGGGTGGTGGGCGGATTGGGCTGTTCTGCTGGCGATTGAAATCATCGTCAGCAGTGCGCAGCGTCAGCGTTAACGTTATCATCATCGGAGTCAATTCGTTTTGATTTTTTCGTATTTGTCTCAAATGCGAGCGAGTCGCCTGGCAAACGTTACGCGTTTCGTTCCGTTCCGTTGAAAGAATTTTTGGCAAAGCCGTCGCCGAAAAATCAGCATCAGATTCGTTGGCGTTGGCGGAAATAGTGTTCCCAGAGGCGAAACTTACAAAACTGCTTATAAATTATGCAAAGCAAATAGTGTGTGTTTGTGTGGGCCAGAAGAAGAGAAGAGAAGAAGAGAAAATCAATTAAGCGCAGATAAACAACAACCACAACAACAACAAGCCGCAGTCCGGCAAATTGCGGTGCCCGCCGGACAGTGTCCGGCTGTCAGTCTGTCAGTTGGTCAAACAGTTCATCAATACAAAACGCTACAACTTCCGTTAACATTGCGTGAGCTCACCTGCAAGTGTGTGTGTGTGTGTGTGTGTGTGAGTGTGTGTGTGTGTGTGAGGGAATGTATGCCTGTGTGTGTCTGTGTGTTAATGTGCGTGTCTTGTAAGCGGCCAAGAAAACTTTTCAACTTCCGGCCAAGTGACTTCGATTTAATTTCTTTGGCTTTTTTATGGTCAAGGCATTTAATTAATTTTACTATGGCAATTTGAGCTCTACCTTTGCCATCTGGACTGAACTCTGACCCCACACACAAGGCGCTTAAGCTGCGGCAAATAAAAGGGCTCGCAAGGTGAGTAAGTGCCACATGAATCGAGTCAACTGCAAATGCACAATCAAATTTGCTCAATCCAATCAATACAATTCGTATTTAAGACAATTAGTGTGCCGTATTGTTTTGGCCAATAGCCAAAGTTTGGCAATGCTTTAGGCCCAGTTTAGGCAGCAAGATTAAGGCAGGATTACAATTGATCTATACGCTGCTTCTAACTTGCTTCTCTCTGGGTTATGAGTCTGAACAATAAAGCAGTTTTCACTAGAATATATATTTATTTTATTGAACAATATATATTGACCAAACTTTGAGTATACGGGATAGGTTCAGTGTTGCCAGAAATATCTTGATTAGCAAAATATCGTATCCAAAAATAGCTTCAAATAAACATAAAAATTATAAAAAAAATCATAAAAATATATAATTAATAATAAAATTAATATACAATATTTCAAACAATTGTAAATTTTCAAATAGATTTATGATGAGTATAAATTAAATTCTGAAACCATATAGTAATAGATTGACAACCCTGTTTAAGATACTCTCTGACTAATCCGTTACATAATCAATAATCATATTATCCATTAATCTGAATCTTTCAATATAACACTAATCAGATAGAATAAGTATATGGAAATAAATTTATCAACTTATGTTTTGGTCAAAATATGAAAATAATAATTTGCTGTAAGCAGGTTATAATAAATCGAACTATACTATTTTACTTTTTATGTTTTTTATACCCTAGAAAAAACAGAGTTAATTTTGCTTGTCAAGTATTGCTTTATCTGTTGATGTATTTATCTTTAAGCTTATGAATCTGTTAATTATACAAATACTTTTGACTATACCTATGCTTATAGATAAAATTACAATTATTATTGCATATATTAATAAATACATATATGTATTTATCTATCTAATAATCTATTCCATTTTGTCTATAAATTTGTTTTCCCCTCGACTGTCCGTATAGATTTTATCTCTATCACTATCTATCCAACAGTTATTATCTATATACCAACTAAATATTTTGATCCGCTATATATTCTATCCCAACTTAACCACTCTCTTCATATTTTTTACAGGCTTTCTTTGGGCGCGTTGCAAACTTGACATGTAATTATCAAAGATAGAGACATAAACAAACTGTGATAGACGAGTATACGAGCAGTTTCCTTGGATTCTGACTAAGTTGTAAACGATTGTAAGCGATTGGCAATTCAATTCAATTGAATTTGGTGTTTTCAAGCCCAACGATAACAGAGAAAGCGACAAACTGTCGACACTATCGATAAGAAACTTCTCGGCAAGCATGCTGAACAATCTTGGGGCCAATGTGCTCGGTAAGTACCTAGAGTAATTAGAGGATCAACTAAGCATGCAAATTGCACTAAGTAGGGTGAGAAGTGGGTGGCAGTGCGTATAATTATATATGATATTGCAATTAAGATGTTTGGGCGAATTGCGCTAATATATAATAATATATGCATTAATCTAGCTGGCCATAATTAAACTAATTTCTTGAGCATACGCGCTTGTCTGTTTCCCTGTCTGTCTGTCTGTCTGTCCGACTGTCTGCCTGTTTGCAGTTACTTCCGAGTTATTGGCTATTTCTGAACGTCTGGGCCATCGATGCCGCTAAATGGCCTATAATTGAGGCGTCTAAACAGCTGGGAGCCGAGCCGAGAGCTGGCGCCTATGTCGCGTGCATTTAGCAATAATTAAGTTGTATTTAACTAGCTGGTATTTGTTGCTGTTGTGGGTGTGAATAAGGGCTGACATCCTCAAACAGCCGTTTGTATGTGTGTGTGTGTGTGTTAATTGCCATAATTGCTCTTTTAAATATGCCGCAAATTGTAAATTACATTTGTATATGGCTCGACCACGCACATAATTATCAGTTCATACTCATATTTATCATATGCATGAATATGAACTTCCTTTTTTAAATACGACCACATTGTTGATCATTTTTCAAGCACTTTCAATTTTGGCAATCAATTTATAGCTGCTGCCAAGTAGCCAGCCAGCAGGACTTGCAGCCTTGCAACCAAACGTTGCAGCTGCAAACAGTTTACACTCGAATGAGTTATGTGTGCGCGCTATTTATTGAATATATATTTTTCGCTAACCAACTCGATCAACTCCTGCCCCGCCCCGCCCTGCCCCCACGCCTTTTGTAATTAATTACTTTTATTAATTTATTGCCATATTTCTGTTAAGGCTGCCAACAGCACTCTGGCATACGCTGCGTATGCGCAATCTCTGCGTGGCCATAATATTTTTACTGCTAGCAATAAAAGTGAAAGTTTTGCACTATAACAAAATTGTTTGCTAAATATTGCAAAGCTGACAATGGCTTTAGAAATGTTGGAGAAATTAGTATATGATTCAATTTTAAAGTTTTAGTAGCTTTCAGGCAACTCTTTGTTGGTGCTAAAGTCTGTCAGAATAAACTTGGGTTAAGCTTAGTTTTAGGAATATATTATGCTGCTTAAGCCGAGATTACCAGGCGTAACTGTTCCTGTACCTAAAATGGCTAACAACAGAGCTAACATTTTTGTGAAAATTAATGTAACAGCCATTTTATATTTATTCCTGATTATAAGTCGATTCAAAGCTTTCTGTTTATAAGAACGTTGAGATCTCGGAAACTATAAGAGCGGTTGCAGCCATTTTCGGAATACATCAAGTTTTGAATGTTGGATGCCACGCCTTATTTACGAGCTAATCAATATAAACAAAATAACAAGCGTAATATTGAACATAGATTGATATTCAGAATATACCTTTAAAAATAAAAATGGTTAATAAACATAGAAGATATTAAAGAAACAATATTGGAGGCTCTGCAATTAAAACATGGTATAGACAAAAAAGTAAGCTAAATTTTTAAAGACATTTTCAAATTTAGGGTACAGGGTATTCGTTCGTCGGATCCGTCCTACTAATCTTCCCCTTCCATTCTGGTTTCACATACCTTTAAACATCTAAGGTTTATATGCTCACAAATAAAGCCAAATTTTAGCCCAATGTCAACGCGGCATACATACTATGAAACTATAAATTTCAATAAAAGTTTTCATGTACAGGAAGCGCCGAGAAATCCTTTTTGGCAAACGGCAAATCCTGCCTGCAGCGAGTGCTCCTAATAAATTTCATAAGCCCCCTGGCAGCAGCAGCAGCAAAACAACAAAGCTGAACAGGGAAACTATGCGAAGTATTTGCATATTACGTATGCGCAGCGTAGGCCAGGCACAGCCATTCTACTGAGGGAAGCGGAATGAGTGAGAGAGACAGAGAGAGAGAGAGAGAGAGAGAGATCGAGAGAGAGAAAGAGAGAGCGTGCACGTCGCACCCAATTAAGCGCAATTTGCATGCGAAAAGAAATGCAAAATGGGGGCATTCACTGTGCTCTAATATGGCCATTCATTTGTGCCGTTTGGTCGCGACGAAAAACTTAAATCGTTTCGACTTAATGCCGCTCCGAATGGCAAATAAACATTTACTTGGAATTTTTGCCCGTGGCGGGGATTAATTAAATTAATTTCATGATTGCATTTGTAATTTACCGCACCAGACCAAACCAGGCAACTAGCGGAGCTTCCCCTGCGCCCCGCGTCTCCCGCCGCTGCCTTTTAGGCCTTTGCGTTGGCATTTTTGCGGTTCGCTGGTGAAATATGTGCAGAGTTCCCTCCTCTCCCCCTCCCGAGCACCTACACCCACAAACGGCAGAGGATTCCAGCTGCTTTGGTCCAACATTTGTATTGAAATGTTTTGCGGTTGCTGCGGATTCGGTGCAACTGTTGCTGCGGTTTTCACGTGGCTCAGGCATAGGCTGCATGCTCCGGCTTTCTCTTTCCGCCTCCCAACCACAGCGCACAATTTCCAAATTTCAATAATTATGCACACAGTGTGTGCAACTGATGTCTGCAACTGTAGCTGCAACTGCGATTTTGCCATATATTTTGTGGCAGATATTTGCATTTAGCGGCAGCTGCAGCTGCAGCCACCAAACTGATTTGCGCAAATTGTGCAAATTGCTTGCGCGATAAATTCATGTTTGCCAATTTTAATTAATTAATCGCTTTGTGCGGTTTGCAGCGCACAACTCCCAAGCAAAATGGCCGACACACACACACGCACACACGCAAACAGCATACACGCATGCTTGTAATCAGTTTGTGCCGCCATGTTTTATTGCAACTGTTTCCCCTGGCATCGGAATCGGCATCGCCATCGGCATCGGCATTACACGGCATTCAACTAATGTCACAATGATGCCATTTCAAATTAGAGTCCATTTATGATTGATTCGTTGCATCATTAGTCATTGTTACGCCCAGGATATGTCAGCAGCAAATATAGTACAATCACTCTACGTCCATCTGCCTATGTAGGCCAGTGTATATAAGGCAAATTAGTGTTTCCTACAGACTTCTTTCTGACTTGCTCAACTACAACATGCTTTAATTAAGTCGAGTTATAGCCAACTTATTGGTTGATTGCAGAGAAATTTTAATGCTTTTTGTTTTGATTTTGTTTTATTAAGTTCAATTATTTATATCAATATATTTCATTTACATATAGAAGTATTTATTTATTTATTTAAGTCTCGACCAAGACCAGTCGGCCAAGAAAAATTAAATTATAAATTCAAATTAAGAATTATAAAATTAAAATTAAAATAAATAAAATTTATTTCAAAAATATTAGAATTTTTTTTTATGTTTTTGGAGAGCTCTAGTTTTGTATTTAAAAATTTTCTGTTAGTTTATTTTTTGTAGAATTGTGATGATAATTTATGGGGTATGGTAGATTACTATTGTTTTTCTGAGCTTTTATGATCTCTTGGATCTCAAAAGGTTCTTAGAACCGAAGTAGTTTTAGAACATGCCAAGTACTTGCCAAAGCTTCACAGTTTCTCATCATTACAGATGCTGATCATCTCAGACTCCGTCTTTGAGCTGCAAATGTTTGCCGGCTCACACAGATTAACAGTTAGAATTCGGCTGCAGTTGTTGGCTGCATTTTCATATGCATACGTCAGAACTGTAAAAATAGTGTTGACTGAGCATCCGAAGCTTGGCTAAAAGCTGCAGCAGAGTGCGATTTCGAGAAGTGGCGCTATTTGGTAAGAGCCTGAGCGTTAGAGCCACAGACTTGCAGCTGGGAATGGCAGAAAAACAGCTCTGGGAGCAGTTGGACACAGCTGAATGCTAAAAGTCGCACTTCTTGTAGTCTCTCTCGGCAGTAGCTGAGCCTGGGCTGGTTTTTGGGCTGGGTTTTTAAGCCCAGTTGTAGCATAGCGTTGTAGCGTGAAGTCTGTTTGAGTTTTGGCAGCTGCAGAGATCGCACCTAACACCACGCCTTAAATTTACTAATCACGACGCGGCAGCATCTAAATCCGCAACAATCTGTTGCCCTGGCACTGTTACAGTTGCAAGTCAACAGCAACAGTTGCTGCCGTTTCTGTTGGTGTTGCTGCTGCTGCTGTTGCTGTTAACTGTAAAATGCTGCATTGTCAACAAGCTAAAGAAACTGCTGCCACTTGTAGGCTGCCGTTTCTGTTTCAGTTTTAAGTGTTTGACAAACGTCAATGGGACACTTTGCTCTAGAGCTGGAAAGCGATCGATGGTGGGGACTATCGATTGTTTCGATTGTTTATATCGATTGTTTCTAATAAAATTCGCTAAGTTCAAAAGATCAGCAAAAGATTTGCAATATAAAATACAATTACAAAGTATTGTAGGTTATTATTCTAGGAAATATTCACACAAATTTTATCAATCTAACTAATCGATATAATCGATAGTGCCATGAATTGTTTTCCAGCTTTACCCTGCTCCCAGTTTGGCAGTTTGGCAGTTTGTCCGTCTCACCGTCGCTGTCTGTGTCTCGTCATTTAAGCTGCTGTCGTGAGCGTCAGGCGCGTCAAAAAATTGCTAATGAACAGTAGCCACGCTGGGTGTATGTGTAAAAATTAGCACTTTGCTGGCAACGCTTTAAAAGCGACTGCAGCAGCAGCAGCAGCAACACGTTTAAAAGACTTTCCGCTTGCCTCGCATTTGTTTTTTATGTGGCGCTGGACTTTTATGACGGGACTAGGCTCCCCAAGGCGGCAATTGTTGTTCAACCCATGCTCGAATCAGTTCCAATTTCAGCAGCTATAACTGGCAGGCCCTGGCACCTGTTGCTGCTGCTGTTGCTGCTGCTGTTGCTGCTGCTGCTGCTGCTGCTGATGCTGCTGCTGCTGCTGCATCGATTGCTCCGGTTCTCTGTGAAGTTGCCGAAATTTTAACAAGTCCATTTGAACACAATAAAAATCATTGATGCTGCTGTCGTTTGTTTGCACTGCACTGCACATCAAAGTCGGCTAAAGCCAGGGTATGCTTCCCCGTATACCCTGTAGAAATTTGCATAGACTTATCGCTTTCAACGGAAATTGCACGCCTACGGCAGAGGTACAGAGTCCAGTGAGAGTGCGCATAATTAAATGATTACTAATAAGGACGGAGCAGATCAGTCGGTCGGAGAGGCTACAGTCGAACGTAACCGACAGTGGCAAACCCTGTGCGTCGTGGTTTAATAATCCACACACAGTTTAGTAATTTGTAGCTTGCATATCTTTGCTGTTTCTTACCCAAGGTTTAAAAAATCTAAATACCATATATTGCTTTTGTAGCTCTTTTACAGTTTGCGAGAGGTGTTCATACGGACAGCAAGAAAGCCGGACAGACAAACATGGCTATATATACTTAGCTCGTTATCCTAAAGAATATTATACATACTTTATGGGGTCTTCTGACTATTACACATATTTCCTCTTTGTACTTACTCAACAGACCGTTTTGTAATTTTTAAAAGTACAGGGTCTAATAATGACAACATCAGCTTCAGTCTCTATCTCAGTCTCAGTCTCAGCCTCTATCTCAGCTGCTCTTGCAGTCTGTGCCTGGGCTGAGTCAAGAGTCGGGCCCAAAGGGTTATGTATTGTCGAGAGTTCGCATCAACTGGCGATGAGTAAATGTTTGACTTGTAGCCAGAGTTGAAATATCAGAAGATGCAATGCCAAAAAGAGCTGAGCGGGAAGCTGAGCTCGTCTCTTTGTTGCCTCTCACAGGCAGCGCCTCGCACATACATGTTAAAAATTCCAGACATACGTTGAGCAGCATCATCGCAACTTTGACTCCATCCAGCCCTGATTCCATCTTCGACTCTGCAGCCCACTCCGAGTGCTGTTTGTATTGCCCATGATACGCGTACGCAGCGCGCTCTCTCTGCGCTTATGTGACTTTGTTATGTATTACCAACTGCCAGGCTGTTGTTGGCGGCTCAGTCGGATGCGACCGACTGTAGAATACCCTGTACTCTATACAACATACCAAGCGCAACAGCATTGCTTCTTCTGACTATATTATTATTCCTTTAATAACTTCTGTTTATAATTATTGTTACAATTATTTATTAACAATTTCTAAATGCTAGAAGTACATTAATTTAAGTATTTCTGACTTGAAACAAGCAATATATTTCTTGTTTTCGAATTCTTACTTAAATCAAGAAATATCAAGTTAAAAACTTTCTAGAATTCCTTAAGACATTTTTCGAAATGATTTAATCTATGAAAATCAAAAAAGATTCTGGCTACTTTTCCCTAAGTGTTCATATACTTTTTTTTAGTCTGCCACGCCTCCCTCTGCCTGTTACATATGTACATGCGCACAAAGCTATTCACCCTGTTTTTACACCTTTCATGGGTACAGGGTATAAAAAACGTTACGTCAAGTCAAGTGAGCTAAAGGTAAAAAATATATACTCGTATGTCTCGCTGTCTGTCCATCCGTACGCCTGTCTGTATCTATGAAAAGGGGTTACGCTGAGAGCTAACATTTTTTGTGTCTGTATCTGTATCTGTATCTGTTTCTAGGCATTCACACACCTCTGCGCCTGTGTGTGTCCGTGTGTGTGTTTGTGAGTATCGCACCTCTGCTGCTGCTGCTGCTGCTGCTGTTTGTTACTGTTTTTGGCATCTTTTGAATGACAGGTTGTTGAAATATTCAATTTCAATCCGATCGCAGCAGTTCGGTCTGAGCAATACATGAGTTCGTACAACTCCGGCGCACACTCGCGGGTTGCAGGATTCGATTTTCCGTATTAGATGTGTGTGAAAAATTAATTAGAAAATTTATAATCAAAGAAAACAACAGCTACAACTATAAATTAGCATAAACAAGTGCATAAAGTTCTGTGAAGATTGAGAGAAATTACCGACGGCAATGCGATTATAGTTAATTCTGAGTGCCAATTGTGCGTGTACAGTTAATGAAAGCAAATCTTTTGCTTAGATTATTAAATAAAGTATATAAAATCACAAAAAATAATTAAAACGGCTTTAATTGAGATTTAAAGTAATTTAAATAACAATAAATAATTGTATAAACTTTAATTAAAATACAATTTCAATACAATATTCCGGTCACACTTTTAGTGAGTTTTGTTTTGTTTTTTTAAATTGTTGGTCAATGGAAAATCTATTAAATTGCTTGTTAGAAACATTGACAACTTATTTAAATATTACCAAAAGAGGGAATCAATTTAAAAAATAATTTAAAATATTTATATCAAAAAGTAAATCATGATAATGAAAAACCTTAGCTATTACTTTATAGCTAAAGCTACAATTAACATTTCATTTTCATTACTTCTGTCTTTACCTTCTACTCTGATTTTCTACTCATTTTAAAACCACTGTTACAAATTAATATTTAAATTATTTTTAAAATTATAATCAGTATTAATTATTTGCTCTACGCATATCAATTTCACTTTTAAGTAATTCACTTTAATTATAATATATTCAATTATAAAGAATATATTTTACAATTCAGCTTATCTCTTACTTTCACTCTTCTTGCTGCCCCGTAGGTCCCAAGGATTGTGATCTTCCCAAGGCGGCAATCACAGCGCTGCACGCGGGCGTCAACAGCTTTGGCCAGCTGCCCGGAGGACCAAATATAGCGGATCTTGGTGGTGGCCCTGGTGGTGCAGGACCGGGCGGTGGTGCTGTGGGTGCCAGCATTGGTGGTGTGGCACGGTTGCATGTCAGCGGTGGACTGTGCGACAACAGCAATGTGCTAAACGGTGGCAGCAGTCATAGCAACAACAACAACAGCAGCAGCAACGGCAACGGCAACAGCAACAACAACAGCGGCAACAACGGCAACAACAACAGCAACATGCAGCAACAGGATCAGGTGAGCATGCGGAGCGAAGACACGCTCTCAGAGACACATTTAAAGCAGCAAGTAAACGCTGAATTTTTTAATAATCCATGTTCTTTTCGATGTTTTTTCCTTCTCAAAAACAAAAACAAAAAAATCTCAAATAAAAACTGAAACCAATTCGAAACCAAAACTGCCAAAATTATGCCAAAAATCAAACAATAAACAATTAAAAAAAAAACCAAAAAAACGCAATCTGATAAATCATTTGACTGAAAATGTGAATGTGTAAAATTGTGTGTTCGATTGTGTATAAATAAACATATATATCTATATATATATCTATTATGTGCAATGAATTATAAAAATTTAAAAAAGTAAGTGTGATTTTATTTCCATATGTACTTTATGTAAAACCTTAAACAACAAGAAACAATAGAAAATTATTTTACGTTTCCGTTTCCGTTTCTGTTTATGTTTTGTTTCCCTTTGTACCTATTTAATTGTAGTTTATAGTTGTAGACGTACTCGTAATTGTTGCTCTTGTTCTAATGCTGTTGTTATTGTTGTTGCTCCTACTTTAAACGCCCCTCTTGCCACAACACTCAACGCCCCCCTCTCTCTGCTCTCTCGTTCCCGCAGCACCTGGACAAAAACAAGCAGAAACGACACCGCACACGCTTCACCCCGGCGCAGCTCAACGAACTGGAGCGCTGCTTCTCCAAGACCCATTATCCGGACATCTTCATGCGGGAGGAAATCGCCATGCGCATCGGCCTCACCGAGTCCCGCGTCCAGGTGAGTCACCGTTCCACACCCCTCCCTGTTCCCCCCCTGTTCACGGTTACCTCTACCAAATGTTAGCTTGTTGTCAGTAAACTTTGCTGCGGCTGTGTTGCGGCCGCGTTGCATCGCTGATTAGTTGCAATGGCCTCTCTCTCTCTCTCTATCTCTCTCTCTCTATCTCTCTCTCTCTGTCTCTATCTCTCTCTCCCTTTCTTGGCCATTTTCTCTACCTAGCTTCGATTGCCAAACTGACAGTTGGCCAACTGTCAACGGTCGCTTGACACTTGTCGTTCGTTTGGCTCTGGTACATGACAGTTTGCTCGTGTTGCACAAACCGCAGCTAGTTGCACGTGCAACAAACCGAGCGCAGCCAATGTTTGTGGTATTTCCGCGACTTTGCAGCCTTACCAATATTTTGATCATATTTAATATTTAACTTCCTTCAAAACTGTGAAAATTGTTTATGAATTTGTAGATTTCTTCAGAAATATTATATAATTAATTACCCTTTATCAATTTCTTATTATAAGTTGCCAGAATTTTTAGTTTTTATTTATTTACTTTTTAAAAAATTTGCTTACCTTCAAAAATATGAAAATTTAACTTTTACAATGGTAATTGTATTTTATTCATTATTCATTTATATTTTAAAGTCTATTGCATGCTTTATTAAATTTTAAAGAGTTTTTTAAAATCATGATTATTTTATTCATTATTTATTATCATTTGCAATTTATTTCACATTCCCAGACTATTTTCGTTTTTATTTATTTACTTTTAATTAATGTTTATACATATTTGTTTTTCAATTGGCTCATTTAACACGTAATTAATTGGCAAATTTACACTATTAACTACACTAATTACTTTTATTATTTAAACAAAAATTATTTAGTATATGCATTGTTTTTTGCTTACTTATACCTTTGTAAATTTTTATAAATAAGAAATAGAGCTTTTATTCTTTTTTATGTTTTATTGTTCCAATCGAAACTATTTTTTTTGTAAATATTTTATTGAAAGCGTTTTCATCATAAATTATTATTTTAGAATACATTTAAGCATTTTGTCTTATTTAATATATATTTTTTAATGTCAATATTTAATTAAAAGCATACCATTAATTGGAATTGCAAGAACTGACTTTGGCTTTCACTGGCAATTTTATATTTTTAAATTTCTACAACTTTTTTTTTGTAATTTGAAGCATGTTTATGATATCAAAGGACTTTTCAGCAGCTGTGTGTGGCTTTAACTCGCAATTTTGGCTGTTTATGAGCTCCTGTGCTGGAGGCACGCCATGCTGTTTAAGCGCCCAAAATTATACTTTATTAAAGCACATAAAGTCACATTTAGGCGGCGCTGCTGGCCCTCCTACCTGCCCCTCTCTCACGCTCCCTCTCTCGCTGTCTGCTATGCTCTGCAGCGACTTATGACTGGCGCAGGGAGCACAAAAAAGTTTGCCAAACTCACACACACAGACACACTGAAGAGAGAGATAGAGAGCAGAGAGAGAGAGAGAGAGAGGGAGATTTCCACAGTGAGCATTATCCTTTTGCGGCTCCCTTGCTGCTGCTGCTGCTGCTGTTGCCATTATCCTGCTGCCTGTGGCGTGCGCCTTGGCCTTTTGCATGCGGGCGGGTTTTGTTTATGCGACAATCGAATTTACTGCTTCATTAAATTTGTGTTTAAGCTTCCGCTTCCTGCAGTGCCACATCACAGCGCTGCGCTTCCGCTCTCTCTCGCTCCAGAGTGCCTCTCTCTCTCTCTCTCTCTGTCTTGGTTTGTGGCCAAAAACTATGCAATGCGAGAAATTGTTTTGCGGTTTTAATGAATGCCAAAACTTGGCCCCGACATTTGCCATCTTATTGGCCAATTGAATGGGTTTCATTTGCAACTTGGCCAGAGCGCCTAAGAGAGAGGGGGTAGAGAGAGAGAGAGAGAGAGCAGAGAGGCAGAGGAGAAAGTTGCTTGCTCTTTATGCTCTGAATTTTTTGTTGTATGCCTGCCAGGCTAACGGATGTGCTACTTTGATAAATTGTTTTAATAATTGCGTATCAGTGTCTGGCTGTTAATGCATCCTGCTCATCCGGCAGTCAGGCTCCGGCACCGGCTCCGGCTCCGGCTCAGCTTGCAGGGGTTGGATAATGCGTGAGGCAGTGCCATGGGTTAGATATATCCCCCCGATTTCTGTTGTTATTTTTGTTGTTTTTTTTCTGCACGTTTGGGCGGCTATTAACACGCTATAATGTTTGATTTTTCGTTGTCGTTTGGCTTTTTGCGGCTTATGGAATGTCAGCCCTTTAGGATTAGCAAGGACTTATTGTATAAATTGTTGCTGCTGTTGTTGTTGCAGTTGCCGCTGCTGCTGCTGCTGCTGCTGTGCTGGGCTGTTAATAAAATTAGCATATAAATTAAGTTTGCATGCTGTTTTCGGACGCTGCTCTCGGCTTCCTCGGCTGACACACATTTAAGCTAAGCATTTGTCGAAACTTGTATTTTATTTGATATTCAACTTGTTTTAGACCCTGTACTTTTAAAGAGTAATAAAGGGTCTATTCAATTAGTGCAAATAATAGATGTGTGCAACAGTCAAAGGGAGGCGTGGTAGATCCCATAAACTATATAGATTCGGTAAAACTCAAAAAACCACAGCAGCTACAAATTAAAAGCTACACTACTAGTAATTATGATGTACGTAGTTTATGGTATTTACCATTGATGCGGTGATTTGCATTACGATCGTATAAGAAAAAACAATGATATGCAACAGACAATTTGCACGACTTTGCAGAGGGCGAGATTGCAAACACAAAGTTAAGGGTTTTCTACTGTCGGTTACGTTCGAGTGTAGTCTTCTGTCCGACTGTCCTTACTAGTATTTCATGCACAGTTTAAGCACAAATTTCACATAAATTTAAGCATGACTTTTGTCAGTTTCCTTTACCCCTCTCTTTTGGCCATCTTTAGCAGCCATTTCATATGCACACACACGTCTGGTCCTAAATCAATCTACAAGGATTTGCAGCTAATGATGGCATAAAGACAGCCAAACCTCTTCCCCTCTCTCCCTCTCCGAGCAAATTGTTGCCGTATTAACACGAAAATCAAGTCAGGCCAACGCACACATGCTTATTCCCTATGTGTGTGTGTGTCTGTCAGCTGCATAAGTTATGAAGCTCACGTAGAGCGACTAAACGTGGCCAAATACAGCGCTTAGCTGGCCAAAAGGCGTTTGAGACAGCTCTGGGCCTTGATTCTCTCAAGCTGCTTAATTATTCGTGGCAGAGACAAGAAGAAACATGCATATGCATGATGGCATATAAATATAATTTAATAAACTGCAAATAACTGTGCACTGCGCTGCGTATTAGCCCTTGTAACAGCCGCTTTTCTAGCCAACGGGGGTGGGGTCTGTGGGGCATGCCACAGCACAGCGGGCGCTGCAATTGTTAATTTGTATTTGCCACACTGCGAGGCAGACGGACCGACAGCCGGACTGAAATTGACAATTTGCGTGGCGGCATTAAGCGGCAAGCAGCAAGCGTCTTAGCACCCTCCCCTTGGCTGATACCCCCCGCATGCTAGCCACACGTCCGAAATTGACTTATCATGATTTTACATTTCGTATGGACATGGGCAATGTGACAATTACATGTTGTGTTTGTTGTGTTTGCTTGCAATGTTTTTGCATTTATTGCTTTGTTTATTAAATTGTTGCAAGCTCTTAGCGGCAGAGGCAGCACGTGCCACACAGACTGCCAGACCTACTGCCAGAGATTCAGGCAGCACTTGCGAGCTAAATGAATTTCTCACATGATTAATTTCCCTGGCAACTGGCCTGAGGGGTAACTAGGTTTTAACGGAGTGTAAGGGGCAGGCACAGGTGATGGGCTGAGTGAGGAGAGCGAGCGGTTATCAGTGCGGTTATTCATTTCCAATAAACCGAGATTGTTGCAAAGTTTATTTATTAAAACTACTTTAAAGTTGTCAATGGTATTTCAACTTGATGTAAGGAAGAACTATTAACTCAAGTGAAGAACCGAGTTATTCTCAGGGAATTTTATGGTTGGTTGCGTCCGACTATAGCCATTGCGTACTTAATATTAACTTGGTGCAATTGGAGTCGGAGCAAGAACTCAAAACGTATTTACCTTCTTGATTCGAGTGAAGAGCTTAGGTTTTATATGGGAATTATATTGTTGGTTGCCTCCGACTATAAACATTCGATGCTTTTTCTGGTTTTTCACAAAATTAGCAATAAGCAAAGCTTAGAACAAACTTCAAGAGATTGAAAGAGAAACTTGAATTCTATTAAAGTTTTCAAAAATTGTTTATATTTCAATATATACCAAATTTATAAGAATTTTAAAGCAATTCAAGTATACATTATTTACTTTATCAATTATTGTTTTTAGTTACTTTTTAAACATATTTCAAGACATATTTAATTTAATTAAAAAATTTCGTTGTTGAATCAAGAATTTTATGGCTCATTGAACTTTCGACACCGGAAATTCTGGATTTAATTACAATAACTCTTTTCAGGATCTTAGGAATACTTCTCTTCGTAAATAAATAAATAAATTTATCTCCTTGCAATATTTCTTTCGTTTTTTCCAAACTCAAGCTCCGTTTTTTTTTATCAAGTTCATTAACGGTTTGCTTTTCTGGGTGTGGATTTGCTATATTATATTTATTATGAGTCGTTGAGTCATGTTCCAGAATTAACATGTTTTAGAGCTCTCAGAAAAATATTGCAGCTTTGTTATTCATTGCCATTGATTCAGAAGTATTGCAATTAGTCACAGGGAAATGTGCTTACTTTATGCACGTCATTTTATGAAGATTACATTTAGTCATAAAGGTCAGGTTGACACCTAAGGTAGTCCGATTAATATTATATAATAATATATAAATATAATAATATATATATAATATAAAGCAATATAAAGCAGTTATTAAGATTCTAAAAGTCAATACAAAAACCAAAATCCGTTAACAGAACTTCTGAAATCAAAATCAAACAAACTAAGACACTATTCTGCACCTCTCTCATATCGATTGGCTATAGACAGAGGCTGAATTGCACATACGCCACCTCTGAGGCAGTGATAAATTATGTTCTCGACTTCAGGCAACTAATTTATTTGCTGAGCCGCTTAATGCCGGCTATAATAATAGTCCGATGGGTGGCAAGGCAGCAGGGAGAAGCAGGATTTATGTGAAATTTGTACTCTCGTTGTAGTTCCAGCAGTATTTAGACCCTGTAATTTGAAAAAGTGCAAAGGGGTCTATTATTTTGGTATTTAGGTTCTCATATGCAGCAAGCAGAATAAGTTTGTTTTTAGATTTAAAAAATCTCACATTCACAATTTTACGTAGTCTATGGCATCTTCCATCGATGCTGTGTATAACATTACGGTCAGATAAGAAACAGCAAAGATATGCCGCGGACAATTTGCTCGACTATGCAGTCGGGGTATTGGAACACAACATATGGAATCTTCTACTGTCGGTAGTGTCCGACTGTAGCCTTATGCCCAGCGGATCTGCTCCGTCCTTGCTGGCTCTATTTGGTTTCTTTTTCGCTGTGCAAAGTACAAATGAAAACGGTTAGAATGCAAAAAGCGAACTTGCTAAAATTTAATCAAAACTGTAAAAAACCTGCAAATGGAAATGATGAGAAGCTGGGGAGGATGCGGAAGGTGGGAAAAAGATTACACAACTTCAGCTTGAACTAAATGCAGACTTTGGCGCGCGTTTGATAACCATGGCATCGCATTTTAATTAAACTTTAATTGAAATACCAAAACGAAAATATGCAACAGTAAATAGGCAAAGGTAAAGCGGAGGGAAAGAGGGAGAGAGAGAGGAAGAGTAGGGAGTGGAGACAGCAAAAGCAGAGGAGAAGGACAGCTGAAAGTACAATATGCTGAAAACTTTAAAACTGCACTGACTGCTTAAAGGCAGATGGAGCAAGCGAGAGAGATGGAAGAGTGAGAGAAAAAGAGAGAGAAGAGAGGAAAAGAGGAAGAGAGGAAGAGAGGAAGAGAGGAAGAGAGGAAGAGATAGAACATCGATGGAGATTGTGGGTGGGGCTCTGTCTGTGCTGGCATAAAATGCACATAAAGAGCATAAAGAAAATCTGGCACGCATTCTGTTTATGGCATATGAAGCAATTTCAAAAGCAATTCCGTTGATACTTTTCATTGAAATGTTTTGTGTGAAAATGGCGTGCCAAAGTGTCCACTGACTGTCTGGCAGCACTGTGCTAGTGCTTGTGCTTGTGTGTGTGTGTGTGTGTGTGGCCATTGGGATAAGCCCCCGACATGGCTGAGCGCACACTTATGCGCTCTATTGATAAATGAAAAAGGTTCCAATGCTTAATACTTTCGCCAGAGAAACAAAAATGGCGTAAACAGCAGAGCAAAACAAATGGAAAACAGCAACAAAAGGCATTAAAAATATCACAAAAACTGGCCATTTATTTTGTCACTGAGCTGCGCATGCTCCAGCCTCAGCTAAAGCTCCGATTTCAGCGCCAGCTTCTGTTTCTGGCTTCCGTTGCAGCTCCACTTCCGGTGCAGCCATTTTCGGGGGTTGCATTGTGTTGCATGCACTAGCTACACTGAGAGAATTAAGCGGCACAACTATTGCAGCACAATTTATTCATAAATCAGCCAACAGCCTAAACTAAGCCCAAGTCCAGGACCATCGAGGCTGGACCAATAGTTGCCGGGGGCAGACAGCAACCCCCAATGGAGGGCAACTGCAAAACTTGCTGTCGAATATCTGTCCGAATGTCCCCCGTCTGTCCGCCCCCCGCTGTCTGTCAGGCGAGTGGGCGTTGTGCGTTGAGTTGGAGCGAGACAGGCAGAGTAACAGGCACACAGCCAGCGGGTTGGCTGGGAGAGCGAGAGCTGGCCAGAAGAGAGCGGGGAAAAGTGAGGGGAGGGGATTGGGTTTTGGGCAGAGTGGGTGGGGCATTTGGAGTCGCAGCAAGTGTCGCTGGGCGCGCTCGTAAAGCAGGATTTAAAGGATAACATAAAATAAATCGACTCCATTTGTGTTGTTGCTGCTGCTGCTGCAGAAAGCTGTGCTCGCTTTATGAATTTATACGCAGTTTTTATATGCGCACGAATGAAAAGATATTGGCCGAAAAGCGATTTCCATAAACCACTCAGAGCAGTCAGAGTCAGAACAAAAGCCAGAGATGGAGGAGAACAAAGTAACAGAGACAGTCCAATAATAATAATAAAAAGCTGCTCAAGTTGACTTGAGTTGTTGCTCAAGTTGAAGACATCAAAGGCCAGCAGACGATTGGACTGAGGGGGCAATCATAATGCCAGTTGCCGTTTGGTTGGCTCGTTGGTTGGCTGGCTTGGAGTGGACGTATTTCATTTTATGATTGGCAGTGTTGCCTAGCACTAGGCTTCAAAGAAAATGCAATAACCTGGCCAATTGATTTTTGATTATGTTGCAACAACAGCAGCAGCGGCAATCATAACCAGCTGAAATTGTCAATAAAAGCAAGCCAAAATATTATTGCTGCCACTCAGAGTGGGCCAGAGTGGGCCGGAGAGGGGCAAAGTGGTGCCACGCCTTTTTCGGCGCAGTTGGCGTGCAACATAACGTATGCTTAATAAATAATATTTGCATTTTGCAGCTAATCGAATTTTGATTGCAATTTTCTGTTGCTCTGCTGCTAGTTGACGTCGCTTTTCGTTTTGGCTTTTAGTTGATTGATATTTTTGCCGCATATTGGCTTTTTCAAGTGGGACAGAACAAAGTGCATTTCTGTGTAGAGTCCGCTGCTCTCTACAGCATATTGCACTTGAGTTTGGCATATGCAAATATGATTTGGCAATAGCCACTGCCAACTACCAACTACCATAACTACACGGCAACCTCCGGCAGCGGCAGCTCAATGACAGCTGTTTATTGGCCATAATGTGCAATTAATGTTGCATAACGAGCCGCCAAATGAGAGCGCGCGTTGGCTAAACATAATTTCACAGTTATTCCTTGGCCGGATATTCGGCCAGATGACAGCAGGCCATTATAAATGTGCCGCAATCATACTCGTAAGTCGTGAAAGGCTCAGCATAAAAATGCCGCTGGGTCTTTGACACCAGCAGCCCCTGTTCCCTGACCCTCTTCTTTCCCCTCTCTTTAACAGCCAGTCATAAAATCAAAGCAAATCACTTGTTATCCCATTGCCATTGCCCATTTAGCTCGGAATTCAGCTTTGCTTTCCATTTTCATCCCCTCGATGGCTGCATGTCATTTGGCAGCTACTTAATTTCTGACTTCTCCCTGCGTTCATCCCCCTCTAGTGAGGCTAGTTGTGGGTGCGTCTCCCTGTTGCTAATATTTGTGGCCTGCCGCAAGGATTTGCTTTTTCATGAACTTGACTCATTTATTATTTGCAACAGTTTTTCAGCCTCTGCCCCTCACACCTCTGTTGTTATTTAGCCCCTGTTGTTGCTGGTGGTGTCTGCGTGTCGCAAGTGAAAATTAAAAGTCCAAACATGAAAATGCTTTTGTTAGTAGCATATGGCCTGAAATTATTTCGAAAACTGGTTTTCTCTGTTACTCTCGATTCGTTTTTTTGTCCCTCATTCTGCTTTGTTTTGTTTTGCTTCCGTTCTGCTCCATTTGCTTTAGCAGCAGCAGCAAAAACAGCAGCAATTTTCAGACGCGTATTGAAGCTGCTGTTTTTTTTTTTTGGATTGGAAAGCCAAATTATTAGAATATAATTATACTATGGTAGAACAATAAAAGTTAATACTTATCTTTGGTTATTTTTAATTATTTATATATTTTTTAAAGATGTTTGGCATTCTTTATTCATATATATTATAAGTATTATGTTTATTACTTTGTTTAAAAATTAGTTTTTATAGTGTCATATATTTTAAAGCATTTAGTCAAATTATTTAAATTTAAATTAAATTTTATGTCAGCACAATAAAATTAAATAAAATTCTACCATAATTCATAATTCAAATAAAAATATTTCTGTATAATAAATGTTTTTAAGATGTCTGTAGACAAAATACAAATATATCTGCCATAATTAAGAATTCAATTAATACGATTACAGGATCCTAAAAATTCAAAATTGAACTAAAAAATATGACTTTTTAGTGAAAAAAATTATAGTAATCTCAATTCTATAAATATTTCTACCTCATCAATGATTGCTTATAGTTATCTGTAGTTTTTCCGATTAAAAACATTACCGAGAAATATTTTTCCCATTCAACGCAAATTTATAAAGACGCTCAATCACTTTAGTTGTGTTGTTTTATAGCTGCATTATTTGGTGCTTTGATAATCTAATAAATCAAAAAATTTGATATTTATAGGAAGTGCCTGCATCTACCTCCCCTCCCGCCGCTGTCCTTGGGTTCGTCCTTGTGCTTCCCCTTTTGGCTTGAGCTCGCTTAGACACACTCAGTTAGCTGATAATTTATGCATAAGGGCGAAGCTTAAAAAATTACAGTCAAAACACAATTTAACACGCGGCATAAGGAGCGTCAAAAACAACAACAACGAGGGCGAGGGATGGCGTGAGGGAGCGAGTGAGGGGGTGTGTGTGAGGAAGCAGGGCATGCAAAGAGAGGGCGGCGATATGTAGGCAAATAAAAGAGCAACATGCAAACACACACATTATCTGACTGTCTGCCACACACACACACACCCTCATATGTTTATGTGTGTGTGTGTGCATTGGGTGAGGCGCATAAAAAATAAATGTTTTGTTTAACCGACATTTTAACGCCTATTTATCGTGCCGGGCACGTCATGCACGTTATGCCAATTTAATGGTCTGCCACGGCGCCTCGAAGTAGGCAATGACTTTTCGCTTTTGCGCTCACAAAAAACCATGAGCAAGACGAAGAGAAGAGAGCAAGACGAGGCTAAAGAAGAGCAGCAAGAACAGGCACAGCTCTATAAATAAATGAAAGCAGCATAAAAGCATATACGAAAAAGACAAGCAAAATAAAAGAAGCCAGAAAAAAACCCAAAAATTTAATTGTCGTAAACAAAAGCGGCAAACATAGAGAGAGCGAGAGAGAGCACCATATTGTGTGAGCGAGAGGCAGAACGGCAGACAGTTGTCTTAAATTATTAAATTAAAAGTTAATGAATAGAAAGAGCAAGTGGACTGTGCGAGCAGAGACGGAGAGATGGAGAGACGTGGGGGGATGCATAAACATGTAAAAAGCATAAACAAGTCAAGGTCGCTGACGTTGACGTCGCTGTCGCTGTCGCAGTCGACGTCAGTGGAAACCCTCTCACTCCGCTTTCCCGTTTCACCCCTTCCATCTCTCTTTCCCTCGTCTATGGTGTTGCTGACACTCTCCCCCCTCAGCCGTCTGTATGTGCCACATTAGAGTCCCTGGTGTAGCATTGCGCGCATATTTAGTGAACACTGTGCTTCATGCCTGCCAGTGTGTGCACACTGTAAACAATAATTGTTACAATAAAGAACATAATTTAATAAACCGCATTATCAATAGCAATATGCCAAAACTTTTATAGATTATTCGAACTTTGAACTTATTTGTTGAAGTTATATCATGAAGCTTTTATTGTATACTTTGTACGCATTAAAAGGATTAATAACTTGGGAGAATGTAACTAACTTTATATATTCTGGATCAGAGCGACGTGCAGAGTCGATTTGGCCCATTTCGTCTGTATGAACGCTCCGAATAGGAGTGATCTATTAATATATCTAGAAATTTAATAATAAACACAGAAGTTTTTAAATTAATAATATTGGAATCTTTGCCTCACTCACCATCTGCCAATGCGGCAACAAAAATATGGTGCCGATAATAAAGTAAGAAGTGGCATTGTGCGGTTCGTATGATATTTTATTAATATTTTTAAATTATATTTAAAATATGAGGTGCAGATATTCTATAACAACTTGGGAAAGCAACTTCAACCTATAAACCGTGTTATTGATTTTACTTTAATTATTTGTCCACTCTTTTAAGTTTAGTTTTATATATTTTATACGAATCCAGCAATTTTGACTTTTGAATTTTACACAGATTTTTAAATTCTTTCTTACGCAGTTGGTGTACAATTTCTTGCAGTGCATTAGTTTAGCTTACGGCTGCATCTGCTACTGTTACTGCTGCTGCTGAGGTCTATGTTGTCTGTCTGCTGATTGTCCCTGCAACTGTCTGTATCTTCTGTATTTTCTGTCTGCTCTGCTCTGATCTAGCTCTGGCTCTGACACTGACACTGGCAGCTTGGCCGACATATGACAAATTCACTGGGGACCATCAGCGTTACAAGCAAAGTTACTTTGCAGCACAAAACTTGCCATTTTTCTTTTGCTGCTGTTTGTGCTGCTGCTTCGCTTTGGCTGTATCTTCTTGGCCATTAGTTGTGGCTGCCGCTGACTCAGGCAGACAGACAGACAGACAGAGAGGCAGGAAGGCAGGCAGATGAGGCACGCAGTCGACAGTCGACAGTCAGCGAAAAGCGTTGACAGCTCAAGATTGAGCCGGCGGATTGCCACGGATTTGGCCAGGTTGTGCACACTATATATAGCTATAGACGTGAGAGAAAGAGAGAGAGGCAAGCGGCGAGTGGTTAAGTTGTCAACCCATAAAAAACAAACCAACAGAAATAAACAAAAAACAAAAGAGTGACGTGGATTCAGTTTTCAGTTGTCGCCAGCGTTTTTGTTATGCAGAGTCGGAAAAATCGTTTTCATGTCACAAGTCATTCATTTCGCTCAATGTTAAAACATTTGCAAAGATTCTGCTTGCTCTTTTTTTGTTGTATTTTTTATTTAGCATTCGCTGAAGATATTAAAATTCGTTACAGCAAGCTGACTTGAAATGTTGCATGCAATTTGGCTCCTAGAAGCATGCTATACATTTCGCAAAGCTCTGGTTTGTGTGTGTGTGCGTTGTGTTTGTGTGTGTATGTGCGTGTGTGTAAGTGTATGCTGCTTGTAAATGTCAAAACCTCAACATGTCTACACACGTCGTCGTCGTCGTCGTTTAGCTTTGATTCTTATGCATATGGAAATGCCAATTTGAAAACATTCTGCACATCCGACATGGGCCTCGACCGCTGTCTCCGTCTACGTGTCCCCCTTCCGCCTCCTTCCCTCCGCCCTCTGCCCTGCTGCTGCCAGCCAAGCTGCCTATAAGACAAAAGCCAAAGTGGTTGACCAAAAGATGCGTTTGGGGCAGATGCTGCTGCTGCCGTTGAACTTGCTGCTGTGTGCTCCCCTCTCTTCTCTCTGTCCCTCGCTCTGTTCGGTTTCTCGTAGTTGCCGTGGCCATAGTTAAAGAATTTACATATGGAATTTATGCTCATGTGTGCGTCTGTGTGAGTCGAGACATGTTTTGACTGTCACGGCGGTAATTGATCTCGATTAAGACCATGTACGAGAACTCGCTTAACAAGCAGCCAACACATGTACGCACAGCCAAGGGGCAAAGGGTATAAATAGAGCGAATAGAGGGCGGATGGATAAGAAGAGGGTGTAAAATATATTAATAAATAAGTATTTCTTAAAATATAAAAGTATGTTACTGTACTAAGTATAATAATAAATCGAAATGAAACTTGTATAATAGCGTAAAATTTAATAGTTAAAGAGAAGCATCTTCTTCATACAACTTTATTGATTTTATATATTTTGATAAATAAAAGAAAAATTTAGAAAACAAATAATATTTTTTTAAATTAATAAAAGCTACAATTTGTAAAACTATGTTCTTAAGTTATTTTTTTAAATATAATTGGAATATCATTGAAATACTATATTTGTTTTTCAATAATATGAAACAGATATCTATAACATAATAGGGATGTTTCTGAAAATTTACAATAGTATTTTATAAAGAAATGTTCTAGTAAATTTAAATATTCATTTATTTTATTAGTTGTACTAACGAATTCAATTTTAGATAACGAGAGTATAGGCCAAAACAAATTAGACGTTTCGGCTGCAAATGTAAATAGTTTTTCCAAAATTATATAAGTTTGATTTCAGTTATCGTCGCTTACATAAGCTGTTGTTATTGTGTAGAAAATTAAACTATTGAGATGGGAAAGTTTCTGAAAATAAATATTTATATTTTCTTCATATATTTAAAGTGTACTTAACTTTAATTTTATGCCCCGACTATTGCTACTAAACTTTGTCCTAAGTCGAAACAAAAATTGGTTTTAATTTAAGCAAAATGTTCGTTTAATTTCAGGTCTGGTTTCAGAACCGCCGCGCCAAGTGGAAGAAGCGCAAGAAGACCACGAACGTGTTCCGCACCCCGGGCGCCCTGCTGCCCTCCCATGGCCTGCCGCCGTTTGGGGCAAACATAACGAACATTGCGATGGGCGATGGCCTCTGTGGCACCGGCATGTTTGGAGGGGATCGCTGGAGCGTGGGCGTGGGCGTGAATCCCATGACAGCAGGTAGGTGGCAGGAGGTGGCAAGTGGGCCTGAGATAACTGCTAACTGCTAACTGCTAACTATCTAAACTGCCTCTGTTTGTGCATTGCTACTAAACCGCACTGAAGGCTTTGGTCAGCTGAATCAATCGTCATCGCTTTCGTCCTCGCTGAATAGCGGCCTCAATTCGGGCATTAATATGGGCTCCGCCCTGGGGGCTGGCAGCTATCAGCATTATGGCCTGAATGCATTGGGTAGGTGTTGCATCGGGCTTGAATCATTAACTTATCCATCAGACATCGGCGATCACATGCTCGACAAACTTGAAACTTTCCATTCAAAGCGTTGACAATTTTTTGTTTTTTGTTTTGGGTTTTGTTTCTGTTACGTTTGCTGCTTTATTTCCAGTTCGAGTTCTGGCCGACAATTGCCCAGACACGACAGCGTTTTCATTTCTTTGAACTCATAACACTTTTTTTCGGTAGCCAAAAAAACATAAATAAATAAATAAAATAGCGCTCAGTGTGTGTGTTTTTTTCTCTCTCTGTATATTTGCTCGTTCAATTAACAGACATTCGTTTAATTTTCAGGAATACCCAAAGGCATTCAGTCAACACTCACAATATTCGAATATTCGTTTTGTGCGACACGTCTTCGTCTTCGTCTGATTTTGTTTGATTTCGTATAGTTATGCTAATTGATATTTTGGAGACAGGTTTTTTTATCCCCTTCATTGTTACAGTTTCTGCTTATTTTTTCTTTATTTTTTTTCTATTTTTTTTTTTTTTGAGATTTTATTCTAGCTGAACTTTGCTTGCATTTAATGTTATATTCATCTGGTATTTGTATTTGTATTGTGTTTCGTTGGCCACAGGCGACTCCATGATGTATCAGCACAGTGTGGGCGGGGGGGTGAGCTGCGGACCGGGCGGCTCCCCGAGCGCCACCACACCGCCCAACATGAACAGTTGCTCATCGGTGACGCCTCCGCCGCTCTCCGCGCAGCCGAATGCCACACAGAACGAGCTCAGTGGCGAGCCCATGGTGAGTTTAGCAAAGACACGAACCCAAAACCAAGTAACTTCTGCTGTAAAAACTTACGCTAGCCACTATTGCCAAATCCGGAATTTCCCGATAAATCTGTTTATAAAGAGCATTTAATAGAATAATTATAAAGCTGCAGGAAGCGCAAATATTACCTATTTTTCCAAAAATTCAATACCATCTGAGATGAGATGAGATAAGAATACGATATTGTCGTTCAATTGAATTGTTATTCCAAATATATATACTCTACCATTACATATAACTATCCTGAAAAGCTCATTAAAATCGGTTAGTTAGCACAGAAGATATTAAAGAGACAATATTGGTGGCTTTGCCTCCCTCACACTCTGGCTTTAAAGCATTATGTTGCGCTTAGTAAAACACTTTTAAAATATTTTAAAATTATATTTGAAAAATATTGAAAATATTGTAAAATTGTATTTCAAATATTTAAGATATAATTCATATATTTTAGCATTATTCTGGTTTATTTTCGCAAACACGTGGCAACACTGACGCTAACATTCGTTTAACATTCGTCTTACAGTCGCATCACCAACAGCAGCAGCAGGGACACCAACCACAGCAGCAGCAGCAAACTCACCAACAGCAGCAGCAAGTCTCTCACCAGCAGCAGTCAGCGACACCAACACAACAACAGCAGCAGCAGCAGCAGCAGCAACAGCAGCAGCAACATCAGCAGCAGCAGCAACAGCAGCAGCAGCAGGATAGCGGCAACTTGCTGCCGCATTGCCACCAAGCCATGCAGTCGCCAGATGGCGCCACCGACGAGGACGTGTGGCGAGGACACAGCATTGCAGCGCTGCGGCGGCGGGCGTCGGAACTAAACGCCACGGCGATTCCATCCTATCTGCATCATGCCGCTGCCGCCCACAACAATTACGAGCACCACAATTCGGTCTACTGAAATTTGTTGAAGAGCTTTGAAAGCTTTTCGGATTACGGTTTTTCCAATTGTGGCGCCCACGAGTTTTAGAGCCACAGCTTGGCCCACAGTTTGGCAGCCACCAGACAAAACAGAATGTTTTAGAACCTTAGGATGAACACAAACTGTACAATTTATGAGTTTACATTGATTTAGTTGCGCTAATGCGATTTGTCCACGTTTATTTTCCAACTCGAAAGACTATAATAATTGTAAACCATGTATACGAGAAAGGGCATCTGAAAAGACGCCGAGATTGTGAACTTTATTGAACTAAAAATAAAAAACAAAATAAACATATACAATTCTATAGATGTATTGCATATAAAAAATCGATGCGAAAATTTGTATTAAAACTAAAACTATTTAGCCATTAAATTAAGAGAAATTATAAAACAGAAAAATCAGACATAACTGTATACGAATTGAATGCAAGGTTTTAAGGAAAAAAGTCAATGAAAATGTGTAATAAAATGATAAAAAATATATAGTCAATATCAGACTACAACAATAATTTTGAGACAAAAGATGAAAATATTTCAAATGCTTTGACTTGATGAATTACGCTATATACCTACTATATAGTGCATATATCATACGTATAGGAATAATCTGTATCTCTATGTTTAGCCTAAGCATTTGTAGTTTATATACGTAAGTGTTGTTGTTTTTGTGTATAGCTCTTCTTGTTTAGTTCTTGTCTTGCTATTCTTAACCATACATACATATGCATATACAAATACATATACATATATATATACTATATAGTTTAATGTATCCACAGGCACAGCAACTGCAATAAACAATATTCAATCAGAAATCAGAAACCAGAGATCAGAAATCAGCATATATTGAACGAAAATAAACCGAATCCATAGCTAAAGAACAGTCTTGCATGCACTGTTGATTAGTTGATTTCATTTTCCAATACAATATACGATAAATACAATTATGAAATACTTGTAATAGAGACTTTCTTCTAAACATTAAGCCTAAATTTAACGGTATAAAATTACAGCACGGCAAATGCGAAAGGAAAACAACTATATTAATTGATATGTATGTAATTATGCGTATTATTAAACTAGTAAACTAAATTAAATATGAATTGAACGTGATTGAAATAACAGAAAATGCAACAAAACCGAACACAACAGAAACTAAACTAAACGAAAAATAAAAAACTGATTTCAGTGTAAAGAAAAAACATGTATCATGCGATTTACTGTTTACAGTTTTCATTTAACTTTTAATTACACATATCGCTCGTGTTTTGCATACCCTGTAATAGCTCAACTATTATAGGTATATATTTAAATATATTCCAATTTCCTGTGCATTAAAATTTCTCATGAGAAGCTGATAACAGACAATGCTTCTAAAACCTCTTTAGTTCAAACTACAGCTCAACTGCTAGTCGCATACTTGCTATTTTTTCTGTTATAATAATTAATTATAATGCTGAAAACGCATTTAATGCCAACTCAATTAACTAACAGGGCAGGGCAGCAGAGGGGCAGGGGCAGGGGCCGCAGGTCAATTGGCTGTAAGCGAATTAGATGGCAATTTGCAGCAAAAACCAATTACAATAATTGCATGCGAGCTGTGCTTTTGGCTGCAGCTAATAAAAACGCCACTACGAATGCGCCACAAACAACTTTAAGCTGAAAATTGGCAAATTGATAAAAGTTTGACAGCACACACACACACACGTGCATACTCACACACACACACACACACACACACACACACACACACACACACAGATACACGTGGGTTTGAAACAACTGACCAAACAACCATTGCACTCGCATTGACTTTGCCTGCCCTGATTGGGGGTCAACAGCAGCAGCAGACAACAGTCAGGAGAGTTCGGCCACGGGCAGTGGAAGGGGCAGGGGCAGGGTCAGATCCACAACCAACAACAGTGTCTGTTGTATGTTTACGGCTGCTGTGACTGCAGCTGCCCTGCATGCGCCCATACCCTGTGTTTGCCTTGGGACAGGTTAGCATGTAGTTGAGGCTCGCAAAGACAAAAGGCAGAGCTTTAAAAATATCAAATAAGCGCTAGAGTTCTACAATAGATCTAGAAAGCCAGAGCTAAGGCCGCAATGGAACAGACAAACTGGGAAGCCAAGGCCAGAGCTTAAGATTAAAGAGAGCGTGCGTAGACAAAATTAGTGCTATACTTAGAGAGGATGAACTTAAGCTGGGGTTACAGTTAAAATACTATTTTAAAAGACATAAGCGTAGAGCCAAAGAGTTGTAGGTAGAGCTTATTTAGAACAGAGTTGGAAAACAATAAAAAAATATAGAAACAGTGTTGGAAAAATTCATAAAACAAGGCTTCATTTTACTTTTTAATTTTCTGTAGCATGCTTTTAGGAGCGATCTAATAGAGTGCAAGCAGGAAGAGCATTATTCTTGAATAACTTATGTGTACGTACGTTACCTGGTTTCAATGCGCTTATCAAGATAGATAAATATTATGGTTAAAAGTATATTCGCTTTAGAATAACGTTCAAGTTTAAGCTTGAAATCTTTCCTTTCCTCAAATGTTTCCCCCTTCATTTTGTATTCAAAAAACTCTTTCAAAAATCATAGTTTATCTTTGTGTATAGTAACTTTTATTCGCTTCTAATGCTACAGGGTATCTGGCGGGCACTTTGGCATTTGCCAGCTGTCATATTATCGGTTATTGTTTATGTTTTTTACTGCCGCCCATAGGTGGAGTCTGTGTGCAGCTGAGTGTGCATCTGGATATGAGTGCTGTATGCATATTCTCGTACAACGAGGCTTATAAATATTATAAAGGCTGTTCGTTTGGTTGTGGACTTTGTGACATTTGACATGGACATTGTCAGGGCAATTGGCTCGACTTAATCACACTGATGGCTATTTTATGTGATGTGGCAGTTGCAAGCTGCACGCTGCAACTGTTGTTGCTTACTTACTTAAATATGCTTACTTTTTATATGCGTATGTGGAATGTGGAGAGGAAGTCGGGGGCACGCAGGATGACGTGCTCGAATTCCAAAATTGATAGTTTGCCATCGCCGTCGACGTCGGCCTCTTCGATTACCTTGTCGGCAATCTGTTGATGCTCCTCGGGACTCAGCTCCATTTTGGTCATTGTCGTCAGACAGGACATGAGGTCAGCGTGCCCGATGAAGCCGTCTTGATCGAAATCTGTAAAGACATTCCAGACAAGACATGCATAAGAATTGCCCCGACTTACATGTGTATGCAAATCGATGGGTGTCTGTGTTCCATGCGTATTATCAAAGCTGACATTTTCATGCATAAAAGTCAACTGATGTGTGCAAAAACTAAGTTATGCTTCATATTCCACTCTATATTCCTACACAAAACTCTGCTCGAGAGTGTGTGTGTGTGCTGCATGCTGCATGCACCATGCATCATGCATCATGCATCAATTTGTGTCAATCTAATAAAACACATTCGGCACAAAGAAGCAGCGTCAGAGTCTTCCAAATATTATTTTTATAGAATATCTGCATGAGTCTGCATAAAGTAAACTTGTCGGTATATTATTTTCCTCATACTATTGAATTTTCACTCAATTTCCATTTTTTTTGACAAATATTTACAGCTTCAAAAAGAGGAATTTAATTTACAATTATTGCCAGCATATACCATTAACTTCTCTATACATAATTTGACTGAAGACACGCAAACAACTTGGCGTATTTATTTCAAAATATTTTGCTGTCTGTGTGAAAGTTTTCATTCAATTTAGTCGATTGCTTTGAACTTTGTTTATGCAGCGCTAAATTGAATTTGCGCCCAGAAACTAAATGCGAATAGTTTACACTTAATTGTGAGTCGAGTGAATTTATCTCTGCATTCACTTTCATCTCTTGTTGTCAGTCGTAAATTTAAAAAGGAGTAAAATCAATTTACAAAACGAGCGACATTTTTGCAGATTCTAATTTAAATTTCAATTAAAATGCTTATTAGAATTTATGACTGTCCTTGAATTGTACAAATCCTCCACGCATCCCCCTCTGCTCCACAACTATCACCAAAAAAACAAACAGCCATGGGCTTGGACCTGGGCCACAAATTACCGAGGCACGACCTTTCAGTTTTCTGTTCGCTGTTCGCGTTTCTGGCCAATGGCAACGGCAATGGCGTCGCGTTCGCCATGTGAATGCCAAAGACAGACAAACAGCAATGGCCAAAGCAAGCCGGAAGACAACAGTCGAGTTGACTCGACATGGGTTAGATTTGAACGCTTTAGAGTCTTGCAGAGTGCATCCAAAAATGACTTCTAAATACATATATTTATAAAAATAGAATAAAGTATATTTAACACAGCGAAGATATGCAGCAGACAATTTGCTTGGCTTGACAGAGGAGAGTATGTGACAGGCGATTACTTTGTAATCGTTACAGAATTTAACCCTCTAATACCCAAGGATGTCTCAAGACACGCATCACATAATTGTTAATTTAAAGCAATCGGTTTATTAGAATTTAAATTTAATATTTTTTTCGGTAAGCCAACACTACGACAAACATATAATCAAAAGCTCATAAAGCTTACTTAAGCTTTAGCGGTACTTTTATTTTGGCATTTACACAAAATTGTTTCTTGCGCGCATGAAATGTAGTGGCTGCAGAGTGCGATTTGTTTGGTTTATTTAAACACACTTTAGTCAGCTTGATTAGGTTGATCCTTTTTTTCCCTAAAGGTTTGTTTGTTTACTAACTAATTGCAGTTTTATTTATGTGAATGTATAAAAATTGTGCAGTGCAGCAGTGAAAAACCTATGAGTGTCTTGAGACACGCTTGGGCTTTTTAGGTGTACTACTTTTGCGAACTTTTACATACAATTTTCCCATACAAAATGGTAGTTTTTTGTTATAAATAAAAATCGGCCAAGAACATTTAAATCCCAAAGTACATTGTATGAAAACTAATTCAGAAAAGCTTCAAATTATCGGAATTAATTATTTATCAACAGTTATATATGTTTGATTCTGCTATATCTGACGATGAATTGTCATGTCAACTTACAAGTAAAGTGATAATTTTGACATTTGAAAATGCATTAAAAGTCGCAGTAAATGATGTCTACATCTTGAATTTGACCCTTAACTTGAAAGTGGACATAGTTATCAAGCCAGTAATCATTACAGACGGAGCCGATAAGTTAAGAGGAGTCAACTTCTATATCGCATATCCTTAGATACTCTATCTACACTCTCTATAAAACTCTAAACTATACACACTCAACTTATTTATACGCTATATACTATATATATCTTTTTACAACTTGTATTCTTATATATTCTTATACGCCAACTGCACTGAGCTATGCAATAAAAGTAATAAGAGAAAAGTGAGAAAAGAATAAACAATTTATTTTTTTTTTTTTTTTTTAATGTATTTTAATAAGTATAGAATCAGTACAGCAATAGAATGTACTATAACAACACAACAATTTATTCGCTCTATTTTTGACTGTATATAGCCTTAAGCTGATATATCTCGATATATGTTTTATATATTTTATTACAACGATTTCACTATATTTTAATTGCATTTGTTTAATTTCTGCAAAACACCAAAAACAAAACAAAATAACACAAAATCTTATTTTACATTATGCAAAAATTCGATACGATTTTTTTTAATCATACTTAGTTTTAGTTGTATTTTTGTGTAATTTAGCACTTTATGTTTTATCATGTTACCAATTATATATTTCGCTATAAATTTTTTATTAAAATAAAAAAAATTATTAAACAAGTTTTATTTTGTTTTAAATTAATTTTATTTCCATAAAAGGCATAATTCATTCAACGCATGCTATTTAACAGAAGGCTGTTAGCCGCTCAGCGCACGTTTAACAGTGGACGTCAGCTTGGATCGACACCAGAACTGAATACACGGGCTGAGTCGATTTCGTTTTGGCTGGATACCAGGCGAACAGAACTGGATAGCAAGGTCTGGCTGCAGCCTGTGTAAAAAACTGTAGCCTGCTTACAGGCTGCCTGTGAAAAATCAAACCCAGCTCTTGCATCCAATCAGTATATAAAATATAGCATAGTTTTAGGCCGCTGCTCATATTTGATTTTTCTACAAAAGCCTGAAAGCAGGCTACATTTTTTTACACAGGCCGCAACAAGACCTTGCCATCCAGTTCTGGATCGACACCAGAACTGAATACACACAGGCTGAGTCGATTTCGTTTTGGCTGGATACCAGGCGAACAGAACTGGATAGCAAGGTCTGGCTGTAGCCTGTGTAAAAATGTAGCCCGTTTTCAGGCTTCCGTAGAAAAATCAAATATGAGCAGCAGCCTAAAAGTATGCTATATTTTATATACTGATTGTAAACAATAACTGGGTTTGAAACCAGGATAATATATTTTACAACAGGCTTGGTTTGAAACCAGGCTAATTTATTTTACAATAAGCTTGCTATCCAGTTCTGTTCGCCTGGTATCCAGCCAAAACGAAATCGACTCAGCCCGTGTATTCAGTTCTGGTGTCGATCCAAGCTGACGTCCACTGTTAAATGTGCGCTGAGCGGCTAACAGCCTTCTGTTAAATAACATGCGCTGAATTAATTTGGCCTTTTTATGGAAATTAAATGAATTTAAAACAAAATATAACTTGTTTAATAATTTTTTTTATTTAAATAAAAGCTAAAATTTATAGCAAACTACATAATTGGTAACATGATAAAACATAAAGTGCTATGAAATAAATTTTCACCAAAAATCTAGAAAAACAATCTAAATATATTTTTAAAAAATTGGCAACATCGGCTGACTGTATCCTATAGCCTTTGAAAAATCAAACACACGTGCTTGTTTAAGTTCTGGCTTAAACATTTATTTTAGCTAATTCTTAAATATTGTCTACAATTCAAGCTTATACTGTAAATTTTGGAAACAAACTGCTAGCTGCTAATATTTAATATAAAGCTAGTTACGACCCGAACTATCTATCTAACTATCTTCGGTGTTTCTTATCGCATAACAATGCAATTCACAGTATAAATGAAGAATGCCACAGGCTACGTACATGCCGAATTATAAGTCTAAGATATTAAAATTGTACCTGCTGTGGCTCTTAAAGCTTGCAAGAGCAAGGTGGGAGCTGGTGAAAAGGGGGGTAAAGGGGGGAAATATCAAAAATTTTAAAAATCTTCATCGCCGTACAACATATTACAATTTACATACCAAAAATAGTGTCTCTAGCTCTTATAGTTTCCAAAATTTAAATTTTCATCCGGACAAATTTTATATGCTTGAATGCCCAAGCGTGTCTTGAGACACGCATCCGTATATTGTCACCTTACAGGTAAACGAAAGCTCCCACAAACTTTTTAAGCTTATTTTTGAACGCAGAAGCCACCATTTACCTTAGAAAAAAATGTTTGGTTCAATTTGCCTCATTAGTTTAGATTTGGGCATTAGAGGGTTAAGTGAGCATAAAATACGAGTCTGCTTCGATCGGTTACGCCCGACTGAATTGCTGCTTCTCTACGTAACAAATAGTTTCAAAATGGCGGCTTAAAGTTGACTGCTACGACACTCGCTAGTGTAAGCCTTATATACCCTTGAAGCGTTATTAAGTACCGGCAAGCGGAGGAAAACGGCAAATGCATAAACCAGACAAACCAAACGAAATGTTGGCCAAGAACGTGCAACAGAACAACAAGAACAGCAACAAGAACAATCGTAGTTGCAACAACAATAATAATTACAACAACAACTCACCATAAATTTTGAATGCGTAGAAAACTTTAATATCTCTGGGTGCCTGTTCGCTGAAGACGGAGAGAGCGTCCAAGAAGTCCTCAAAGGATAAATTGCCCAGGCCATCGCGTGAGAATGCCTCGCCTGGTCATAGATGGAGGGGCGTTCGAGGGGCGTATGGAAAAAGAATGGTTTTGTTTATGAATATGCCTGGTACGCTGTTCTATTGTTGTATGTTGTAGTACTCACATATACGGCGGCGAAAGGGATTCTCACGCAACTCGGGCATCTTCTCAATGCACTCGCGTGGAACCTTGACACTTGAGGCCTGACCCTCGGTCATTTGGCGTGGCACCAAATCCGGACGTAGCTCACGAAACCGTTTATGCACGCTGTGTGCAAAAGAAAATTTAGTACTTGATAAAAGCCATTGTGTATGTACGGATGTATGTGTTGGGAGGGGGGAGTGTGTTTTGCTGAGTGCTGAACAAAAGGATGCGGCAAACAATGGCGCCGTTCAGATTGCTTACTCCGCATTTGAAAGGAAAATAGTTTTGCTTATTATATTAAATTCGCATAACAAAGCGACAACAACACATGACGCATACGCCCCGTATTATCATTTCTATATGGACTAAATTACGCTTAAAATATTGACCAACAAAAATAGCGCAAATACAGACCGTAGTATTTCCTTTCTGGTGAAGAACGTGCAATCCTTTGGTGAAAAAAGAAACAAACGCATAAAATGTTGATTGAGTAAAAGCGAAATTGAACAGCACTTGAAGCGGAATAATCCCCAACTTCCCCGCTCCCCTTCCTCACCGATCTACCTGATAGTCGTCCAATTGCTGTTCGGTAAATGTCACAACTTTGTTGCCCATCGCTTATCCAATTGCGTTTGTTTATGCAGTTCCTGGCTGCAGCTGCTCACGGTTCAAACTGTTGCCTTCGACTGGCGAAACAACACTTTCTGACTTTGCATAAAACAGAAAACAGTATAGAGGGTCTACAGAGGGGCCCGGCCCATATTCACTGGCCCGACTTACATGTCCTGCGGCGCCTTTCGCATCGCGTGGCTCCAGCTTGTCCTGCCCGCATTCGCATGGAAATTAATTAAGGAGTGTTCACGGTTCTTTTTTCTGTTTCCCTTCATTTTGCGCTTCTCGTTCGCTCACAGTGTTGTGTGCTTTTTTCAGCGTGTTTTGTGTTGTGTTTGATTCGCCCTCGTCTGCTCCTGCCCCCCTCGATGGTTTGCCGCTGTCTCCCGTGGACAGCGAAGAGACAGCGACAAAAACGCTTTTAGAGGTGCGGCGAAATGGCTAAAAAACCAACAAACACACAGATAGCTTAGTGTTAAAAAAAGATTAAAGTGCATGAATATATATGTTATATGCATACCCTGTAAATTAAATACTGCGGAGCAGGCATATAAAGTCGTTGTGAGGCAGCTTGCCAGTGTATGAGTAGAAATATTTGTTGCTCTTATTGTGAATTGATAACGATAGTTTTTTATTGAAACAATACATATGTAGCTTATGATTATAGTTTTTTTTTTTTAATTTTAATTCATTTATAATTTACGTACATTTATGATACATTAATAAATAATATCATTATTTAAGAATATTATTAGTACCATTAATAATTATTAAAAATTAAAATTAGATTTTATTATTATACTATAAGATTAAAATAATATAGCATTATAAAATATGAGATTATTATAATATAATACTATCATCATATAGAATTATGTATATCAGATAGTAGGAATATAGTATTAGAAAATCAGGTCATTATATAGTATTCTAAAATGAGATTATTCTAATATAGTATTAATTATCTTTTCTTAAGAGTTGTCTTTTATACACTGCGACTAGAGGTTGATATATTGTGTAGAACATTTTTGCAGGGATACGAAAATTCGTAAATATTTTGTTTGTTGGATATTTTGGGTCTTATTGAATTTTTCCGATATTATTTGCCGATATTTTGGTTTGCTTTAAACTTCATGTTTTGTAAGTAGGCATGATGTATTCCTCTACATATAGTTTTATAATATCAGATTATTATATTATATAATAACACGCTCTTATTTCCGTTTCTCTAAGCATATCTTTTTCTAGGGTATACCATCGAATGTAGCATAGTTTTGTGCGTCGTAATGAATATTTACGCACACAGCCTGACTTTATTAATTAATTTAATATCTCGCGGCGGCAGTTTTCAATTTCCAACGTCTGTTTTATGTATTTGTGAAAGTGACTATCGGGCTTGGGATCCAGATCTAGCACACTCAGTTTGGTCAGAAATTGCCGGTGCTGCACTGATACCAGCCAAGGTTGCAAAGCGCTGGAAAAAATGCATAAAAAGTCATTAGTGCATGGGTGTGTGTGTGTGTGTGAGTGCGTATTTCGCTTACCTGTTGTGCTCGGGCGGACAGCGTATTTCCTGGAATGTCAGCATTATGGAACAATCGAGCGCCGTGGCGCCCAGCATGTAGGCCTGCTCAGCTGGCAGCTGCTGCACGTTTTCCAACACTGGCTGCTGCAGCAGTGCGCGCAGCGCCTCGTAGGTGGGCGTGGCGTGTTGAGCGTGACCGGCGTGCCACATGTAATGAAAATGACGCTGTAATTGCCAAAAGAAAAATATTTGCGAAACTTAACGACAGTCGGGGTGGAGGAAGAGAGCAGGGGGAGGAAGAGGAAAGCCATGCCGACAGTCTGCTGGCCAGCATGGCCGCCACTTGGCTGCCATCCAAGTGAGCCTTCAGCGTAAATCCCTAAGCAGCGGCAGAGCACAAAAAGAGCAAAATAAAATAGAAGTAGAACTTGGCGCTGACCAAGCTGTCCGTTAACCGTTTAGCCGTCCTTTCAGTCTCTCTTCTTCTTCTTGCGCTTTTGGCACGAGGCGCTCACTTGAAGCATTGTTGAAGCATCAGCCAGGTAGCTCCATACCGAAGTTGCCTGCCTTTGTGTGCCAGCGTACCGGCTGCACTTGAGCAGCAGCACAAAACACCAACAAAGAGAGACTAGTGCCGACTGCTGCAGTCGCGTGTGCTGTGCATTCATTGAATTTGTATGGCATTAATATAAAAGTGGGCTATAAAAAGTCAACTGGGCCAATAAGAACTGCCCGAAGTTGCATGAAATAAATTTAAAAAAAAATAAAAGAAAGGCGCTAGTCATGTGTGCTTGCTATTATAGATCCTAACCATACTATATCTATTTGCCCTAGCTTGAATATTTCCACATAAATACAGAAGAATATGCATTTATTATATATTATTAAATATACTATATTATTATTTATGAATGTGAGCACTTGGTCTCGACGTCTAGCAATGAGAGATTTTCAATGGAAAAATTTGACTGTGGTCAGATAGTACTATTTCGAATGTCGCCAACATTCTCATCAGTGACCTTAGTAACGAAAATTGTCAAACGTGTTATTATATTATGATTTATATTATATATATTATTTTATATCTTTGGAATTTAAAATATTTTAAAGTAAACAATTCTTTAATATCCCATTTTTATCAAAAATCTGACCTAACCCTTTGTCCTTGTCAAATCGGAAGATTGCTGTTGCTTTAAAGGTTTAGGATTTATAACTAAGCCGACCATTGCATACTATCTAAATATTGATCTACTGCACAAACTCTAGCCACACTTTCACTGCACCTTGGGTACAGTCATGCACAATACAAAATCGACCGTTGGCCATCATTGAAAAATGCCGAGTTTGGGCTATTTGGCCTTTCTCTTTTTGGGCGCAATAAAAAACCAAACAAAGCCAATAAAAAAGGGCATGCATGTGCTGCGTGTTGTAGTTTAGTTTCAATACTTTTTCTACTACCATTTTTTCTACTACCATTTTGCTTTTGTGTTGTTTCGTTTTGGACTGCTTACCTTTGGCAGCAATTGTAAATGCAAAATTTTTTGCAGCACACAATTTTTGGGTAAGTGAAATATTTCCGCTTTGTTGATCTGTGCTTGAGACGCAGTCGAATGCGAATGCGAAAGCGAATGTGAATGCGAATTTGTATTCGTTTTGGTATTCGAATTTGGTTTGCTATTCGTAGCAGCAGTTGGCAGTGTTTCCGTTTCCTTTCGAGTTGTTGCCGTTGCTGAAATTGCCACAATCGTTGACAAGCTGCTGCTGCTGCTGTTGCTGCTGGCTGTTGTTGTTGAGTCAATTGTTGTGCTCTTGCAACATGTTGCTGTTGTTGCTGTTACCGATGTTGCTGCTGCTGTTGTTGCTGGTTTTCCACTTGTTGTTGCCGCTGCCATTCTGCTGCGCTTTGTGTACCTTTGCGTGCTTTTTGCAGCAACTGCTGCTCTCGTGTGGCGCTGACCAGCAACAGCTTTGACAAACTCATCTATGCCACGGCTAGAGTGGCTGCCGCCCTGCCCCGGCTGCCCCCTCGCCAGCAACTGCTCTCTGCACTCCGTCTGCCTTTGCTCTGCACTCGCTTCTGGCACCTGCTGCTGCTCTTTACTCTGCTCCAGCTGCGGGCGTTGCTTGCTCCCTATTTGTTGCTGCTCCTCCCCTTGTTCCTTCTCTTGCTGCTGCTCCGATTCTTCCAAGTCCTCTCTGTGCTCCGAGCTTTCATTACTCCTTTGTTTCTTCTGCTGCTGTTGCACCTGGCACGCAGCAACATCAACATTAGCCACGCCAATTTCTGTAGCTGCTGCTGCTTTTGTCTTGTTGCTGCCACACTGTTTGGCTGTCGGCGATTCCCCAAATGCAACGCCCGCCACGTGGCTGCCAGGCTGCTCCTCCTTCTCCTGCTCCCTCTGTTCCTCCTCTGGCTGGTCGTATTCCCTGAGCAGGCAGGCGACCAGCAAATGTTTTATAAGCGCCATAATTTCACTGGAGAATTTCAGAGATTTTATGAGCATGGCGTTGGCATTGCGGATGCGGATGCGGATGGGAATCCGCATGCGGGTTTGGGGCAGGGGCAACCAGCGTCGCATTGGGATTCCGATGGTAATGGCAATGGCAAGGGGAATGTCAATGGCGATTGGCGTTGGAATTGGTGACTTTTCCGAAATTTCGTTTGTTAGCATTTTCAATGCACATTCCAATTTCGTATGGATGGATGTTGTTGTTGTGTTGTTGTTGGTGTCCATGTTGTTGTGCCAAGGTGTGGAAATGTGTGAACAAAACATGAAAAGGAAAAGCAAGAGCAGAAGGTAGAACCGAATAAAAATAGTTGAAGCAAAATGGCAATGTTAGCGGTTTGGCACTCGACAATTTTCTGTGCTCTTTGCTTGCATTATTTATTGAATATTTACGTGTTGAATGGATTTCCTTCACTCTCTCTTTCTCTCATTCTCTTTCTCTCACTCTCTCTGTCTTTCTTGTCGTCTTTCTATTAGCACGGCAATTGTATAGCTAGCCTCACAAATTTATTTTTATGGCTTACAAATAGGTTGTTTTGGTATGCAGTGTGTAAGGTCTATGCGAGAAGTAAACCAGATAACGCAGGAATAGTATCTGCTGGGAAATACTTGCATAACTTCCGTGTTTATCAAACATCCCTCGTTAAATTTTAGTTGAATTACAATTACAATTTAGAGTGTACATGTGAGAAATATTAAACTTATCTATTGAGAACTTTAAAAGTTAGGCGCAATTTACTAATTTGTGAAGGCAGGGGGCAATTATGCCAAATTCGAAATATATATTTAATAATAAAAATATAAATAATTGCCAAATCTGCAGAAGCAGCGGTCTACAAACAGCTAAGTTCTATTAATAGAGATATATAGGACAGGAAAGTACATGTTAATAAGTATCTTTATTTTATCGTTACAACTCTTTTATTTCACAATCTGTGTCTATTCTTACTGATGTCTTAAGTGTCTCCTTAAGTGACGCTTGCCGCCATTTACAAGCGTAGCTAATCGATAATTAATCGATAACTTATCTTACAGCTATGATACGTTTCATCTGTTTATAATTTTATATTAAAATTTTTACAGTATTAAATTACAATCCAAACTATACACGTTTACACTTTTGGCTAACCAAATCTATTAAAATATTTAAACTTAGTTTCTAACCAGTTTAAAGAGTAATCTATAAAACACTTTTCTATCGAGCCAGCAAAAACCTCCAACTAATCTTTCAAATCGTTTGAAAGTCCAACTTTGTCTAAATTGTTTAAAGAGCAGTAAGCTCTTTAATTCGGATAGCCGAACATTCTTTAAGGAATAATTGCACTTACCCAGGAAAAATGCGAGTCTGCAGCTCTTCAAAGGAAATCGAATTCGCGTGATCGCCATAAATTAAATTGCCGCTCTGGAATATACGTAAATTGTTTTGCGGGCAGGCGAAAAGTGCATTCAAGGCGGCCAGCATGCGGGATGGGGAGCTAAAAACGAATAAAATACATAAAATAAGAGACATGGGAGAATGAAAACATAACACTATTAAAACATAAATACGTATATATAGAGTGGGCATACATACGTAGGGATGGAGCGATATAAATTGAGGTTGCAGACAAAAAATACACCACATTTTTTGGGTGCAATGCAGACAGCGGGAGACAGGACGAGAGGCGTGGGACTGGGGAGGGAGAAGGGGGGCAGGGAGGCCGTAAAATGCCGAAAAAGAAATGAAACGAAAGTTGGAAGCGAAGCAGGCGGCAAACCGGAATGAAAGCACAAGCAAATTGAATTTCGTGCACGGATGCACGCATGACTTAAAACAGCGGGCCACAAATAAACGAATGAGCCAAACGCGCAGCCAAAAAAGCCAAAAAAAAAAGGGCCAAAAAGAGCCAGAAACTGCAGGCTGAAACGAGCCTCGGAACTTGGCCGCAAGTCCACGCCATAAAAGGCTTGCCCGGAAAACATGGCATATGGCAAAAATGCCGTGCCAAAGAAGGACAAGCCACAGCAGCAAAATGGGCATTGGGAACATCTGAAACTCTGGGAATTATGAAGCACGACAGGACACGCAAATGGAGCAGATGGAAATTTATGACTTAAAGGCGTGCGTCTGTGCGTCTACAGCGAGTTGCACCTTGCCTTTTGACAATTTCTACGACTAAAACTTGTTGAAATACTTACCCGGAAAAGAGCTCCAATGGGCAATATGCACTCAAATGTTGAGTTTTGCCTTTTTGCAGCTGCAGAAGACAGAGACGAGAACGGAAATGGTACACTGGTCAAAACAGTTGACTTAGTTTAGCGGAGCTTGGTAATTCAATTATTTATTATAACTAATTATAATTATTCAACAAATAATAAATATGCTAAGAGTAAGATTGGATTTATTTGAAGCAAATAAAATAAGACTTGGTTTGCTGTAAAATTGCCTAAGTTAAGCTGAACTTAGAGAAACAAATTAAGATTTTCTTTAAGCAATTTTCTTTTCGTAAAATTATTTTGAAACATTTGCATTAATAGCCTAATTATTTTTTAAATCCTTCTAAAGGTCTGAATTGCTTTGAATTGAGTTGTTATTGTAGAATGTACCTAGAATTAAATTTCCTAAAGCATAAATAAATAATTAAAAAATTATTTGGACTATTTTTAAACCAATTCCTATAAAAATTTAATACAATTTTAAGTAAATTGTTGCATTTCTTGCAGTGTATTAGCAGCCATGCCATGAGACTGTTTGTTAATCAAATAGCACAACAATATTTGGCGAAACTCACCTTCAGCAGTTGCATGCTGCAGTAGCGACACCTGCACTTGCCACAGACACTGCCACTGCCACTGCCGCTGTCTGCGATTCGACAGGCAACTGCTGGGCTGCGGGGGTTGGGGGTGCTGGGGTCAATTGTCTCGCTGCCCGTTGGCATTAAATCAAATAAATCGCTGACATCACTTGGCAACTGTAGCCAGCCTTGTTTGGGTTTTATTTCGATGGCAAACGTACAGCCCAGTCGGGTTACCTGACTATCCGCCAGCTCCGGTTTCAGCTCCGGCTTCTGCTCCGCCTCCTGCTCCGTCTCCTGGTCCGTCTCCTGCCCGGGGCTGCGGCTGCTGCAGATGTCGGCGTGCATGTCCTTTGCCTACAAATTATTTCATTTCAGTTCTTGTTTTATTGGGCCCGGTACTTTAAAGAACTACAAAAGGGTCTATTAAGTTAGTGCAAATAAGAAATATGTATAACACCCAGAAGAAGGCGTGGTAGATCCTACAAAGTATAAATATTCTTGATCAGAACGCCGAACTAAGTCGATATAGACATGTCTGTCTGTCTGTCCGTCCGTCCGTATGAGCATCTAGATCTTGCAAGCGAAACTATTGCTATGATTTAGGTTTTCCGATGCTGCAGGCAGTTAACATTTGTTTTGGATATTTGATACCTCCGCCTATCTAGATCTCACAAACTATAACAGCTGGGAATACAATTTTTGGTATTTAGGTTCTCCTATGCAAGCAGATCAAGTTTGTTTTAGTTTTGTAATATCTATCTCCCCCACTAGCCGAAAAAAACACAGCAGTCGAAATTTAAAAGTCAAAGACTTGCAACTTGGCATGTAAATAGCTTATGTCATACTCCGGAAACAGCAAAGATATGTAACAGACTCCGGAAACAGAAGATATGTAACAGATAATTTGCTCGAATAGGCAGTTAAACATTTAAATGAATATCTTATATCAAATTCGAGAGGCGAATCGAAATGCACAGTCTTCTGCTGCCGATTACGTCCGACTGATCTGCCCCGCCCTCACTGGGTTTCGCTCTGCATTTCATTGTTGTGTATATGCCGCTGCTGCTGGCAGTTATGGCTGCAGCAGGACAGGAGAAGCGGGGGAAGAGAGGGGACGGCATAAAGCTCGTGTACCTTTTGCACAGCGTTGACGCCATTTTGACTTGAAAATGCCAACGACAAGCGGAGTTGCAGAAAAAAAGCAAACAAAAATACACATAAAAATGCCAACAAGCGGCGGAGTTGGAGTAGGATCAGGAGAGGGAGGGTGAAAAGGAAGGGGGCAGGAGGAAGGGGCAAGTTGAGTCAGGTTATCGCATGTACATGAACTGTAACTGCCTTCTGTTGTTGCTGTTGTTGTTGCTGTTGCAGGCACATAAAACAAAAGTTGTTGTTTGCCACGCTGATTGTATGATGAGTTATGGTGCTGGACACTCCTCCCCTCCCCACCCCATTCCTCTGAACTCCTCATCGCTCCTCAGGCATCTCCACAGGTAAACGTATTCAGTTATTCTTTATTCTCGGCCAGCTTGTCCCAAGTTGAAATTGAAAATTAACATTTAAAGCCACAATTAAAAGCGGCATTTTTACTCCTCGGCCATGTGTTCCAGCTACCACGCCCCCACTACCCCCTCCACGCCCACCTCCGCCCATCGCCATAGCCATAGCCATATCCGGTATGCTGGCACACAATATGGCGTTAGTTATGGCGCCGTAACTATTGTTTTTTTCCTTCTTTAGTTGCAATTTTATTTCGGTCAATGCTTTGGCACCAAAGCCATAAATTGAATATATAACCATCGTGCCACGTTTGCTATTGCAGAGAGTGCAGCGTGCCACAGCCCATTTGATCGACTTGATAGTTATCCTGCAACAAGCTTCATTCGATGCTTATTAGCTATATGTCGCCAGCAGTGAAACCAGTTTAGCTTCTTTAAGGCTAAATCAATAAAATAAGGATGCAATAAAAGAATATAATGAAATAGCCGATGAACTACCATATCTCATATTCTATTTTAAATATTATTACTCTATTAAATTAATTTATTTTATAGCTAATTCACGCTAAATGTCAGCAGCAATGTTGCTAATTTAGCTTTATAAAATCTATATAAAGCATAGTTAGAAACAGAACATTAAAATAAAATAAATCTTCCATATTTTAAATATTATTTATATATATATATTTTTCTCTTAAATAGTTTTTTAAATTTATAGTATGCCTAAATTATACATAACCAAATAAAAATGCATATTACCCAACTAAATCTATTGTTTTAGAAAGTTTTAAATGAATTTAAATCAATTTTTATTGCAATTCTAGTTTATGTAGGTGCTTAAATCCTGACAACACTGATCGCTAGTTAACTAAGCGTTTTTCAATTTATTTTCCAACTTGTTAACACTTGTTATTCAAATCGTTTTGAAAGCACTTTCAAAATTTATTTTAAGCCTTTCAAAAATTTTGTTCTAGGCTTTTGCATGTTTAATAAATATAGGATCTTGGTTTTCTCGATAAGATAAATAAGATAAGATATATTTTTAATTACTAATCGAACATTGGGATCCTTAATTTAAATGTTGTTCCCCCGGAAAATTGCACGTTTCCCTCGAAAAATTCTTATATTTTTAGCCAAAGCTGCCCTTTCGGCTGTCCCTTTCGTACAGGGTATGTCTAGCTAGTGCCACTGACGGCACTTTCAAAGCAATTTTGGCGTCTTTTACAACCGCACCAACCGAAACAGGGCAATGTCGAAGCTTGGACTCGCAAAGCGCTGCAGTCGCGACAGCTCGACGGCTCCTCGACTGGAGGGTCTGGAGGGAGCGGAGGGGCAAGGGTGGGCAGCAGCAACAACAATGTGTTTACACTGTTGCCCACTTTAATTCAAAACAAAGCACCGTTGATTTATGTTGCCTTAGCCACCATGACCGTGTCCGACATCCATGTGAGGGCGCCTGGTTTAGGTTCCAGCTCCCTACGTCTATAAAGCATTTCTTTTTGTTGCGCTGGGCACACTAAGGCAAGCTAAACCGCAACATGAAGCGAGTAGCGAGCAGCGTCGCATATGGCCAAATAAAGCAACAAAAAGAGCCGAAACTATGCCAATATTGTCCTTGTACAAAAATACACAATATATTTGAGCTGAGCGCCAATAGGACGCCCGCTGGAGTTGCGGGAGGGGCGAGGCGGGGCAGGGCAAGCGGTTCACTGGACTGGGCCAAAACTCACCTGTAAATTGGCAAGTAGAACATCGAATGTGGCAGGCAATTGGGTCACATCTGGCAGCAGCAGACCGAATGGCCCCACAAATTCCTTATCCAGGCGCGCAACTGCAAGAGAGAAGGGAGAGGGGGAGTGGGAGAGGGAGGGGTAGGGAAAGTTTGATGGTTAGCGAACAAGAGATACGGAGAAAGTTGTATGTAAAGTGCAACGTGCCCCCGTTTTATTGATATATTGTAGCTGCCGCTGGGTTAGCGGCTGGCAATGATAAATTGTGGCACGTTGCAGCTAGTGAAAGAGAGAGTGAGAGAGAGAGAGCGAGGGGGAGCAGCCTGTTGCCTGTTGCAAGCCCGCGCAGAGCCTTAGCTTGCCTCAACTTTGCAGCAACATAAACCGAATTTTGATATATGGCTGCGACTATTGGCCAGAGCGTGCGCTGTCTGCTTGCCACACACGCTGCCACTGCCACTAATCAGTCCCATGTGCAACCAGACCATTTTGATGGACCATTTTAGAAACTGCAGCAAGCCCCGTCTCGCGTCTGCCCCCTCCCGCCCTTTATGATTGATGGCGGTGGCAGGCAGAAGGCTTTGGACACCGGCCAATGGCAAAGGCCAAAACGAAGCAGCCAGCGCACAGTGGTCGGTTTCATAGAACATGAATTCAAAAACTTAAATGGAATGTTGAGTTCGAATCATGTTGAATGTGATATTTCTTTCAAAAAAAAAACCTATTTAAAATGGAGTAATATGAATATCGTTCGAGCAGGTATTACGCTTGATTTAAGCCAATTCACTATTTGAACATTTCTAAAGTGCTAGTTGTGATCCCAACCGATTCCCAGAATTATAATTCTTTCGATCATAAATTCGTACGTTTAGATTAAAATAAGGCTAAAATTATGATCATATTACCTATTTTTACGGTTGTTAGATCGTGTACTTTGGGAAATTTTAGCAGCAAAAGTTTAAAAGTTATAGATTTGTTATTCGGTAAATTATTTTGGTAAATAAGACCTTTATTCCAGTTTTCCTCAAACGTTTCTAAGTAAGCTGTAGGATACAGTTGTCCCATGTTTTTCTATTGCACAGTTAAAATATTTTTCTAGATTTTTGGTAAATATTTTGTAACAATGTCCTCACTATAACTATTTTTATTCCATGCTTCCGACCACTATGCAGCGTTTGGCTTTAGCCGATCAAATACTGAAATTCCCGCCATGCCGTTAGCGCTAAAAGTTGCACCTAACCGCAGTTGCCCTACAGCTGTAGCTCAGCTGTGAAGTTGAACGGCGCTCGACAATGAAATGCCAACTCATATGCCTTGCCAGCTCATCAGATGTCTAACTGTCCGTCTGTCCCACTGTCCGACTATCCCACTGTCCGGCTCTCCAAGCGGGCTGTCCTGGTGGGTTAAACTCACCCGGTCTGTGGTCGCGTATGTGGTCGTTTATCCAGCGTCTATCGCTTTCCTTTGGCATGGCAACAATATCCGCTGCGCAGACAAACTCATTTCCTAATAGACGGCGCATTATCTCGATATAAGCCATAAAATCCGGCATTGTCAAGGCGCCAGCTGCAAAAAGAGCGGAGAGAAAATCGAGTAAGAAGTCAAGCAAGATAAATGAAATAAACACATCTCGCTGCATTGGCAATGGCCACAAGATGCACAGGCAGCTCATGTGCCACATAGACGCACATACAGATATAGCCAGTAAGCGCAGATCAGTCGGACGTAACCGACAGGCAGGAGACCCTGAAGCTTGTGTTTTCTCAATCACTGCTTTTTTTACAGCGTGTGTACAAGCCACTCCCAGCCCGCCAGTGAGAGTTGGGCCAACGAGAGACGGCAATCGTGTGTTCGGACGAGATTTCGGGCAACGAGAGAGCAGCAAGAGTTGGGACAGCAAAAGTTGGGACAGCGGAAATCGGGCCAGCGAGAGTATAGCCAACGAGAGTTTGGCCAGCGAGAATTCGGCATACGCGAGTTCGGAAAACGTGAGTTCGGGCAACGAGAGTTGGGCCAACTAGAGTGCGGCCTGCAAGATCCGGCCAGCGAGAGTTGGGCCAGCGGAAGTTGGACCAGCAAGAGTTGGACCAACAAGAGTTGGACCAACGAGAGTTGGACCAACGAGAGTTCGGCTAGCGAGAGTTGTCATGCCAAACATATGCTCGGATTCTTAATCTCTCTCTACTAAATACTAAATTATTTATAATGTATTATTTATAATATAATATATATTAATATTATGAGAAAATCTGAGATTATACGTATTTTACCTTTTACCCTGATTAGTTGTATGTCTAATATCCTAAAGGTCTTTTAAAAATAAACGATCGCTGCTAACTCAAAGTAAAACAAATTTGATCAGGCTACAGTATGGGAGAACCTGCATACAAAAAATGGGGTCTATAGCTCTAAAGCCAGGACGGACGGACAGACGAACATGACTTAATCGACTTATATTATGTTGCAAACATTTCTCATATGCAAGCTAATAGACCCGCTTGTGCTTCTCTCAGGTACAGGGTCCAAAGGAATGGCTTTATTGCACAGCAGACGCCAGCACAAAGGCGAGAGCAAAGCCAGCCAAGCGGGCAATAAGCATGGCACAATACACAAATTGGCCGGCAGCAGAGTTTGCTTTTGGCCATGGCTAGGAAGCAGCATTTGGAGCTGCCTTTGCTGCTGCCTCTGCTGCTGTTTGAAGCTGCACGCAGCTATTTCCCGTCCAGAATGGCAACAATAACAAGCTATATAGTACGCTATGTGGCACAACTGTATCCAGCTGTAGATGTGGCTTACAAATATCAGTGCAACCTTTGGCTGCAAGGCCGGAAGCCGAGGCAACGCTCGCCTGGCAACTCCTCTGGGACTCCGACTCCGATTTGGACTCCGCCTGCTCCTGCCTGCTGCATATCATTTTTGGCAGACGCAAAACTTTTTTAAATTGCGGCAGCGCCAGCACCAAATTTGCATTCCCCTCCGCCCGATACCGCAGCTGCACTTGGCTCAGCTCCATCTCCGGCAGCTGCAGCAGCGCGTTCAGCGTCTTGGCAGAGGCGGCTGCCCCTCCCGCCCACGCCAACGTGCCTCCTCCAGCTGGAACGTTGCTCTGTCATGACTTTTGCGTGGGTGTTTGCGGTTCGTTGCCACTGTCCAAATGCAACTGACACGGAAGAGTCGCCGCAGTCACTTCCAATGCCACATTCCCTCCATGCTGCTCTGCTCCGCTCTCCCTAATCCTGCTCTGCTGTTGATGATTTTGCCGATTGTGGTTTGTTGTGGTTGGCGCTCTGTGGTGTGTGGCACTTGTTATTGTGCTGTGGCACGTTTGCTATGCTTTTATTTCTGATTCTTTTATTTTTGTAGCGTCAGATAAGATAATCCGCTTAGAGCATAAGGCAGCCAATCGTGCTTCGTTCCATCCAGTGCTTGGCAGCTGCATAAAGAACTCAATATAGTAACTAACAAATACAATCTCGATAAATGTACATTTATTTACGCTCAAACACTCGAATAATTCAATAAAAATTTATAATTCAATAAATATACAAACTGATCACAACAAAAGAGCAAGCACAGGGTGACACGAACCACTGATGAGCGGCAGGCAATGTGGTGGTCGGGCGATAACCGATCAGCGAAACAGCATGAGTTCGTTTGCTGGCCTGTCGAACATGTTGTAAGCACTGTTGCATCAGTTTTTTACCGCGAGATTTGGCTGTTTTTGAAGAGCATTGGTTGGAAAATTTGTGAATTTGTATCGATATTTGCCTAGGTGCTTTTAATTTAAATGCTTGGCAACACTGGTTTGACGGTACCCCTCCAACTGCTTGTACCATCCATTAAAATTCAGTTAAAAATTTAAATTTGCTGTTTTTATTTGTGTTTTATTGTGGCATAGTGTTTGTTTTTAATTCTTGTGTATGTACTGATGACGATCCGTCTGCACCAACGTGTGCCCGCCAGCATGCAACACTTGTGTGGCTGTGAAATAAAAACAATGAAACAAAGTTAAACTGGCGTTAATTTGTGTAAATATTTAAATAAATATTATTACCAGCATCGGCACTAGCCAGCGCCGCAATGAGTGCAAAAACAAAGCCGCAAATCTTCAGGCAGTTCATGTTGATTTCTGTTTGCTGAATTCTGTTGTGGTCAAGTTAACAAGAACGCGGCGCTTTTATAGCTGCAAATTGCATCTATTGGGAATTCCAGAATCTATCAGCAGTCGAGGCAAGAAAATACCCAGTTACAGAGACTGACAGACATATATACAGCTGATAACTGGCTACAGACAATACTGACGATCAAGCTGATTATTTTAAATTTATTTAAATGCAATTTGTTCAAAAGTCAAAGAGATACTATAAATAAAAGTATGGCTTATGTTGGCATTTAATTTATTTAAATTTTGTATTAAATATTTATATTTGAATTAAGTAAAGGGTTGTATAAATTATATATTATATTAATTATATATTCTATCCACTTAATATGAAGTTTTGATAAAGAATAAGATATTGAAATAGAATTATATTATAATGCAGAAGATAATTGAGTTTCAGGCAATTCAACATTTAAATTATGCAAAGATCATATAATTATTCTGTGAAAAATATATGTAACGAAAAATTATCCATAATTCATACAAAAATATTGTAATTGGGTATAGGAGAAATTATTTATATAAACAAATTTTCCTTATTAATTAACTTAATTATTTCTAATCTAAAATCAATAGATCACACCTTTCAATTTTAATTACTTTTAAATTACATTTTTTTGAAAATTAATAAACCGGTTAAATATTTTTTTCTATTTAAATAACATATAAATATTTTTAAAATATAATAATTTATAACGGAATTATTTAGCATAAGGCAAAATATTTGTAATAAACAACAATTAATAATGCAACATTCATATGAAAATTTATTCAATTTTCCATAAATTCTGAGAAATTTCTAGAGCAGGTCAAAGCCCTTGCACACTTTGCTTTTTAGATTTATTGTTTGTCAATACTTGGCTTTATCTGTCTTTATCAAGAATCAATTATAGTTGTTAATAATATGCAATTAGTTGGCATGCAAGCTGTTTACACGAATGCGTAGAAAACCCAGCCGGTTTACATTTCTCGCTAATCGTAAACTGTAAAACAGATAACGCTGAGATTAGCTTAGAATACCTTTACTGTTGCAATCGATCTTTTAACCCGTAGAATCTCAACCGGCTAGGAATTTCCCACAAAGCACAGCTTCTGGAGCTATAAAAGCCCACTCGGCCTGCATTTTCAATCAGTATCAGTCAAACAAACAATCATCAATCAATATGAAATTCTTCCAAGCTGCCGCCGTGCTTTTGGCCATGCTCGCTGCCTTCGCCAGTGCTGAGCCCGTACCCAAACGTAAGTAGCCAGCAAAATACCCTGTAATTTATTTCAAATATTTGTACTTATTTTATTTATTTATTTATTTATATATTTACAGCTGGCACCGTGCTGGTTCAGACTGACAATGTGCAATACATTAAAACTGGTTAAGCCTTAAGATCGATTATGGAATTTTTTGCTAATAAATGAATATATAAATCTTAAACTAAAAGTGTTTGTATTTTAATTTATCTAGGAGTTTAAAGGGAAATCTATTAAATATGCTTTTTAAATATTCAGACATATTTTTTAGAAGTTATCTATCTATCATAAATTTTCAAGGTATATTGATTCTGAGAAAATTGTTAATAATCCCAACAAGATGTCAACTTGCAGTCTTTTAATTAAACTTTATAATTTCTGTTCAAGTCTGAATCCAATTTATATGCAGTAAATATAATAAATTTACATTTTACTATCAATGAGATTAATTTGCAATTTTAATCTATGTCAGTAGCTAATAGGAAAATTGTTGTGCGTGCCATGTTTAGAGCTTAACGGCAATGGGATTATAATATAAATGGGCTTATTTAATGTTTATTTAGAATATATTATAATATTGTAATCAGGTAATAGAAATGGTTGTATCAACCACAAAATATATAAAATATTTAAGCTATGCTTTGCTTATTTTAGAAATCATCTTATACAGCTACAATCTATTATCAGTTAGCAGTCGGACGCGTCCTATAATTTAAATAACATATAATTTGCTCTCTATAATTTGAAAATAACTTACAAATATTTATTAAAAAATTCCTATTCTCGAGGTATAGCCTGCAATATTGTTTGTGTATTATCTTTTGTGTTTGTTAGCCGATTTAAATGCGCGTTATAGGATAGCTAAATATAATAGTAGAGAGTATATATTCTGAATAATAATTACGCTTGTTATTCGGTTATTATTGATTAAAGCGTGAAGAAGGCGTGGCATTTAACGTTTGAAATAAACTTGATCTCGTATGGTTAGGCACCTATCTACATTCCGAAAATAGCTGCCCTAGCTCTTATAGTTTCTGAGATCGGACAGACAGGGCTATATTAAAGTATAGAAAACTTGGTCACGTGTCTGCCTGCAGTACCGCTACGCAATTAGCATACATATCAAATGCAGCTGAGCTCAGAACGGGTTTTAATTCCAATACTAAGTACTTGCTATCAGCTTGCTATGCTGACGTAGTGTTGTTATTGGAAATGCCCCGCTCTGCTGGCACTACATTTTCAGTACGGAATAAAAATATACTATAACCGATTGCAGTTTAGTCGCTCTATAGACAGTTCAACAGCCCCGGGAACTGTTTGGCATCTTTGGCTTTTGCGGTCTGGCTTAAATGCAGACCCTCATATTTATAAACATGTCGGTATGTCTGTGTGTTTGTGTGCCTGTACTGTGGGCAAAACTTTAAACAATTTGCCAGAGCGAAAACTATTTGATTGTCCTGCAAACCGCCGACTTTGTTCCGCAGCCATTGTTACAGTTGGTCGTCGAATACCCCTCCGCTTCTCCTCCCCCTGCTCACCCCTCTTTTCCTGCTGCTGCTAGTGATGATGCTGGCTGGCAGAGTCTTGGCCAAAAGCGTTTGTATGCTTCGTTACATCAACAATTATTTTAAACTTTTACCGCAAATATTTCGTGGGCTGGTTTTACGCCTGATATAAATCGTAATAGAAGTTGCCTTTGGTTAACACCGCCCCCTACGACTGGCGGCGACTTTGCGGCGTCCATTTGGCCAATGGCTGCCAATTTCTTGGCATCCTTAGCTCCAGTTCCAATTTCCAGTTGTAGCTAATCCTTTTGATTCTCAACTGCACAAAATTCCAGCTAACAACAATTTATGTGTCCTGGCCCCTGGCCCTCATTGAAAGCGTTTTGCTCCCCAGTTGCTCTGGCTACACTCGGAAAAATAAAGTATAATTCGCATTAAAAAATAATGAATCTTGTTTGGTTGTGAAAATGTAGTACACATTGAAAGAGAAGGGTGAATGAAATCAGATTAAGTCAGATTTAGTGCAATAACTTCTAAACAGTAATATTACAATATAGCATTATAATCTATATTATTCGATTTTTGTTGATTAGGGCGTAATGGGGGCATGTCATCCAACATTTGAAATATATTTAACATGCGTATGGTATACATCTGTCTACATTCCAAATATAGTTGTTTTAACTCTCATAGTTTTCGAGATCTCTACGTTCAAACAGAAGGACAGATAGAAGGACATACGGACAAACAGGGCTAGATCGACTCAGTCCGTTGCCCTGATCAAGAATATATAGACTTCTTCTGCCAGTTTCATCCAATCTCAATTGTGTACGAATTGTAAATAATGCTTTATATTAAAACTAGATGAAAGCACTTAAGTGAGGAATATAGCCCTTGAATCAAGAATATTCTGTCTAATTAAATTTTCAACACCGATAGTTCTTAATTCAATTACAAAAACTTTTGACTTTTCCCTCAGTGTACAACCATGCAGTGCCTGGTCTGCTCTCTCTCTCTCTCTCTCTCTCTCTCTCTCTCTCTCTCTCTCTCTCTCTCTCTCTCTGGAGCAGTCAATAGAGGGGCCATTGTTTGGACTGTGGTTAGAGGAATTTAGCAACGTTTACGCCGGAGTATTTATGCCCCTGGGCGACTGGCCTGAACTCCACTTTGCTTTCATGTACGAGTTTCAAAGTAAAATTTTGTGGCTATTGGAATTATGTTTCGAAAAAAAAAGCTGCACAGTTCTGATAAATGTAATCGAAGGCCTCTCATTGCTGCTCTTCAGGCGTTTATTGCAAATTAATTTTTACAAAACAAAACTCGATTCGAGTAGCAAATGAATGAATTCGAATTTCTCTGTGCAACAACATCGATTGCAATGTGTTTTGTTTCGAATGTTGGATGATTACCTGAATGCATTTTCCGACTGTACACAGTGCAAATGCCAATGTAGCAGAAATCAGGCAAATGCTAGCTCAATAGAAATTGACTGGAAATGCAAACTGATAACTCTCAGCACACAAAGTGCAGGAGAACTGGAAATCTTTATGTTTGCCATCGATTGGGCTTTTACGTAGGGGCTGGGCAAATCCCAGCTGAAAACCAGAAGCTGCAACGCAGTTAACCAAGCGCTTTTTAGCTATAAAAGCGCCAGCTGACAGCGCTTAGACTCACAGTTTGATTGAGACGACAATTCAGTTGAGACCAACATGCAGCTCTTCAAAATTTGCGGTTTTGTTCTTGCATTGATTGTGGCCCTGGCCAGTGCAGAGCCCGAACGTAAGTTCTTGAAATCTTTGAATAGATTTTAGATCCCGAAATTTAATAAAGTGCAGAAGGGTCTATTAAGTTAGCATGAAGGGGAAATCACCTACTAATCTGTCTCGTTGTGACTGTTTACAAATGTTTTAGATCATTTTGGATGCCATGCTTAACGTTCTAAGCTTAATATTAAATTTTAATACTTAATTTTTTTTTAATTTCTGTACAACCTAATTTCTATTTACAGCTCAGGGCACAGTGCTGATACAAACCCCCAATGGACAGGGCATTTTTACCGGCTAAAACATGAAAATGAGATTGTGATAAGATTGTGATGAATAAATATTAAAAAAATTTGAATATATAATTAGATTTATTATTTTATTTGAAAATGAAGCTTCGAGCTATTTCTTTTAATATTACATGTTAGAAAATTTATATTAAGATAGATCTAGGCATCCCTACAGATGTAAGACAAACTTAAATTTCCTAAAATAAAGCCAATACCATTCAAATACGCCATTGAGCGGATCAGTCGAGTGCAACCATTCAGCTTCTAATATCAAAATTGCTGCTAACATTGACAACTATTTTTATTGAAACCAGAAACATTCAAAATATAACTAAATACAATAAATAAAGCTAAAAGAACAAAGATTTTCAAAACGATTTCACATATCGATTGGCAATAGGCTGCTCGCTTCTTGAATTCTGCTTAATGTGTTTGCCATTACGACCTGAAACTGCCTGAAATCCGCTTAATTGAGCTTGGTTTAAGTTCAGGATACGCTTACAGACGAACCACTGGGTAAGGAGTTCAGTACTGCCATTAGAATAGTTGCCCTTGTAGCTGAAATAATTGGATTGAAAAGGAAGTACGATCGAGCTCAGTGCAAAGCTTCGCATTTCGATAGATGTGCTGGGCATCTGTATAATCGGCAGTTGATCGACAATCGGATGCAGTTCAGCATTCGGACAACCGTTGAGCGCAAACAGATAGGATAGGCAAAGAGACTTATTTGATTCATTCGCTATGTGCAACACTTGCATCTCCAGATCGTAGGCTCTGCCATCTATGCGATGTTCCGATGGGCCCCATTTGAATATTAGCTCCGTAAAGTAATACTTGCCAGTCAGGCCGGCACCGCTGAGATACGGCAGACGCTCGAGGGCACAGGAGATATGCAGCAGAACGGTTTTGCCATTGTTCTTCAGTATAACAAATGCAGCAGGCTGATCATAGAGTTGCCAGTTGAGTGGATGCTGAGACTCCCCTTTCAGTGCCTGCTTAGACTTAATATTAATTGGACTGTGATGCAGTCCAAAACTGGAGTCGGTTATGGACTTGGAATTCTGCTGCGTTGCAAGCAGCGATTGGCCTGCTGCAAAGTGAAGCACAATAACAAATCCCATACAGCCACAGACCAGCAGAGTCAAATAGTCGGATTCATAGAGGCTGTTCAGGGCTTCTGATGTCAGCTGAAAGACGGTGTTGAAGGGAGCAAACAGCATATCCAATAGCAACATCTGTGAAACAAATTAGCAAACTATTAATGGGGGAATAAGCGTATTAAATGAGTTTAAAATTGTGTACCATATGAACTGCTTTCTCCTGCTTTCTCCTGCTTTCTCCTGCTTTCTCCCTGCCTAATTTAGTCTATAGCAAATGCCACATATTTTGCAAAGCGCATTTGTTGTCCGTCCCGGCGTCCAGCTAATGCCGCTGCAAATGATATCAATAAAGCTGCTTTGTGCAGCAAAGCTGCCAATGCAACACACACTGAAGCTGACGTTGAAACATCAACTGCCACAGAGAGAGAGAGAGAGAGAGAGAGAGGGAAAGCCAAGTGGAAATGGGAGTTTAACAGCCCCGACTGCACTTTATGGGCCACTGGGCAATTACGTGTCCAGCTCTGCCAGCCCTCCAATGAAGGCCAACACAACTGGTGTATGGAATAGAGTTATTGGCATAGACATAGGCGTAGGCATAGGAACAGTGGTTGCGAACATAATCTAAACCAAATTTGAACCACATAGGAAAATGTAGCTCTTATAGTTACCAAAATCTAGGTGTTCATACGGACAACAGACAGGCAGACAAACAGACAGTAGGATATGGTTATATAGACTTCTCTTGCTAACCTATTCTTATTGAAAATTATTGAAGGGATTGATGGTGTATTTGTTAGAGGCAAAATATAAAAGTTTAAATTATAATGGAGAATAAGAAATTTGTTCAAATTTGCCCACATTTCTGTCTATAAAAGCTAATGAATGTAGTCCATCGATTTTGTTTTTATTAAATTTGTTGCTGCATATCAAATACTTTTCTAGATTTTTAGTCAAAATTTCACGTGGTTGTGAACTACTGTGCATGGGCAGCATTGAAGGCCTTTGTTGCTCCGAAGTGAGCCATGAATGTGAGACTTTTGAGCTGCAAATGCGCTGGGCATAAACCAAATACGATAAAACAAGCACAACGATGTGCGTTTCGGGTACATATTATGAGAGGACAATGCAATACACAAACACTCACGCACACCTGTGAGGGCTTAAATGAATATCTAAACAAAACCTAAACCAGGGACAGGGACAGGGACATAGAGGGAGACAGAGATAGAGACAGAGATGGAGACAGAGACAGAGTTTGTGCTGTTGCCTGCTAAACTTTGCTTCATAAAATAGTCATCATGCAGGTTTTTATGTATGCGTAAGTGGGCAAGGCTTGCACGGCCCCAGGCAGTTCTACCTACTTAGGTACACGGCCTATTTGGTCATAAGCTAGAGCTGAAATCCAAATATTTGGCCAAATAATTATGCCTAATACATACACAGGCTGCAGGCTCTTTTTCATGTGTGTGTGTGTTGTTTAAAATGTATTACGTTTGCCCATTAAAAGTTGTAAAGTCGCTGCAAAAACAAAAACTGAAATTGCATCAGGGACTTGCCACAGGCCGTGTCTATAAAATAATCACAGCTTTGCCATACTCTGTACAAGAGCTTTCCAAACTAACGATAATCCAGCATATTTGGCATTATATACAAAGTTTTTGCCTAACTGCATCAATATGATGAAATAAGAAATTCAAAAATTTATAATTCCTAAGCCTTAAAAGTTGCAACAGAAATTTAAAAGCAACAAATTCATGTGTTGGACCAAAGCACTTTGTGGAATGTGAAATGTGGCTCATAAATAAAAATTATAAAATTGTACATAAAATAAAGGGCACGGAGTATTCTACAGTCGGGCCCGTCCGACTGATCTGCCTCGTCCATATATTTATAAATACGATATTAAAAAAATCTAAAAATATATATGCCCCCATAAAGTAAAAATGAAGAATTGGATACTATTTTATGCTCATTTTTGAAGTCAGCATTTAAAATTACTTTAAAATTCGTCAATCAGTGTAATTCACTTTTCTAATATGTGAAAAAGCTGTGTTTTTCCATTTACCATTGCCACACTCAAGATCGCAAGTGCGCTCTCTTGGCATATGCCTCATTGCTGTTACAGTTATTGAGTTACAGTTACAGCTGATCCAACTGATAAGCAAACTTCTCACTCAAGCAGTCCAGTCTCAGCACCCACTGCACTTCCGCACCACACAACTGCTCAAGCCATCGGCAGCCACTGCACTGATCAGCTGAGCTCCACGCAGCAGCCTTTGTAGTGCTTGCACTCTGCGCTCCCGCTGTCTCTTGACTTTGCCAAAGAGAGAGCCCAACAGAAACCCACCCCCAAGCCCATGCGCTTTCACTGTGGTGAGAGCGTTCAAACGGAGCATCAGCCGCTGCAGCGCTGCTGGCTGCGACGCTTGCTGCGACGCTCTCCTTGAAAAGCTTCAGCGATTAAGCTCTCTCACATGTGCGCTCTTGCTGAGGCAGTATGTTTGTGTTCCTCTGAGTACAGTTCGGCATTACAGTTATTATTTTTGTAGAAGCCCAGAAGTATGCTATAAAAATATGCATATAATCATTAAAGGAAAAATTTAATAGACAAGAGAGAGAACAATGCTTTAAAAAAGTCTATTTTCACACTAGACTGTGGTTAGTGTTTCCACCCAGACTTCAGAATTGTTCATATGAACTCTTTATACACAATCGCATCAAGGGCGTTCAGGTTGCTTAAAACAAGCTGAAAGCAAAGAGCCACAACAATTGCTTGCAATTGACAGGCCAGACAAGACTTGCAGAGAAACGAGAGACGTGGCGAGGCAGAAGGAAGGGGAATCAGCAAAGGAACAGCAACAGGAACAGGAACAGGAACAGGTGGTTGTGGCTGGGTTAATGTAGCAACGTCAATATTACAGCCCTGCAGTAATTAAATAGAAACCACAGCGTGCTACACATACACATACACACAAAATACAAAACAAAAAAAATGAGAGAGTGGAAAATTGAGAGGCGAGAGTGAAACGGGCGTGGGCGTTGGGTGTAAAATGATTACCTGCCAGTGTAAGTTTATTTATGGCTGCCAAAGCAAGTCATAAACAGCAGCACACGCAGAGGCTGCTGTGGTCAGTGTTGCCAAATCCGCTTTTTTCCCGTCAAATCATGCTGAGTTTGTAGAGCAATTGCTGGAAAAATTACTATGTGAGGCAAAGAAGAATTCTGGTCTTTTTTAAAAATAATTGTGATTTTTCTTAAATCTTACAAAATTTGTTCTTCAAATTGTTTGTCAGATATAATATAAAAATTTACTGAAGTAACATGCGAGATATGTGATTTAATTGTGATCTCTTGTTATACAAAAGTTTGGCCAATGTTTTTAAATGTTATATAGCTTTATTTTTGTGATATTCTCGGCAAAAACAGTTTTTGTTCTATAAAATTGGCAGCACTGGCCGTGGTAGTGGTAGAGAGCAAGAGAGCGACTGAAATAGAGATAGAGAAAGAGAGAGACAGAGACAGGGAAGAAATGAGAGGTACATGCATTGCAGTCGCTTATTATTTGACTCTGGGCAAGTTTTTCCGAGCCTGTTTACCTGGCGATAACTTTTCACTTGCCAGGCACAAATATTGTTGTGCGTGTGTTTCAGAGTCTGCATGGAATGTTGACATAGGCACAACTTAATATTGAATTTATTATGCCATTTTGTTGGCCAGTTATTTTGCATTTTGCAATCGGATTGCATAAAGTTTTGCTTTGTTTTACGGTTATCTAGCTGCCGCTGCTTCTGGCCAAGTTAACAGCAGCTGTGTTTTATGCAAGTTTCCACTGAATTATGCGTATCAAAAAAGTTTTACCTATTCTGATATTTTTCAGGCCAAGTTACTCACCTTTGTGGTGTTGGCCAAGTTAAGTTCTTAGAGTGGATTCTCCCTTAACTTGATTAAGTTTTCCCTTCTGATTACTTCGTTTCTTTTTACTATTTATATAAAAAGTAATTTGCTATAATTTTATGTTTTGACTTGTATTTTTTGTTTACGTCATAGCCTAGCATTTTGGATAACAAACTCAGCGCTGCGATGATTGAAATTTTAATTTATTTAAGTTTAAATTGGGTAAACACCTTTTAAATTTTGTAAATTACAAATCAATACATTTACAGACTACGATTTTATTATTTTACTTACAGTATTATTATTTAATATTCTCGTTTTTAGCTAGTTATATTTTGTTGCATATTCTCCTGCCTGTTTTGCTCACTTTAGTTTGCATTTTAATTAAATATGTAACAATTAATAAATTAGCAGTCTAAGGTTTTATTATTTCATTAACAAATTTATTATTTTGTTTTTTGTTTTTTAGCTGATAACCATATAATATTTTTCTAGCTGCTAACTATTTATTGCATATTCCACAGTTTGGTTTAGTTTCTATTCTATTGAAATTACAAATCATTAAATTTATAGACTACGGTCATATTATTCTATTTACAAAATGATTATTTATTATTTTTGTTTTTAGCCGTCAACTATTTAAACTTTTTGTTATTTGCCGCCAACTTATTATTGCAAATTGTACAGCTTGTTTTGCTCATTCAGTTTCAGCTTGTATTTTAATCAAATTAAAACGGAAAGCTGGAAAATGCTCGTGATATTATCAGCTGAAGAGTTATTGTGCCTTTTTGTGTTTTACGAGTGGAGCTTGATCCTGGCTGGCATCGCTCCTTGACAGACGTCATAGAAATGACTCAAATGGCTACAAATTGCTTGTTTACTTGAAAATTATGCAAATATCCGAGCACGAAATGTTCGAATGAAAGAGCAGAATAGCGAGAGCTAAGCAGCGTATCCAAGTCCATGGAAAATGAGTTACATTTATGTCCGCTAACCCCAGGGGCAAGTTTAAGGACTTGAGAGCTATTTGTCCATGTCAGACTCTCTCTCTCTCTCTCTTGCTCTCTTGCTCTCTCTCTTTCTCTATTTCGTTTCCATATGCCCCCTCTTTCTAATGTTATGCCGGATTCACGTTGGTTGCATTTGCTAGAATTTTATGCTTTCAGCTATCAACTGAGAGGAAATTGAAAAGAAATTATTATAACTTGTACTATTTGCAGAGTTATTTCGCCCCTCCCCCCCGCTGCCAACTTCCGCCTTCCAATCGAGTCCAGCTGCTGCTAAACTTTTGGCCAAGAAGTCACTTCACTTGCATTACTTAATGTTCTTGTTGTTGTTGTTGTCTGTCTGTCTGCCTGTCTGTATGTCTGCCTGCCTGTGTGTATGCAAAACAGTAAGTACTACGTGAGGAAATGTTTGGGAAATTTATTCCCGTTACACGGCTCAAGTTGCTGTGGCCACTGCAGTGTCCTCAGCTCCTTTTTGTGGCTTGTTATTAAAAAACTTTATTCGAAAGTGCGTGGCATGTTTTGGCTTTTTATATGGATTTCTTTTGGGTTGCGAAACTTGCAAAATTAAAAGGATTAATGCAGCTAGTTTGTATACGCTGGCCAAGGTAAGTTTTCATCTTTTTCTATTTACTGCAAACTTTTTGATTGCAACTTTTTTGATAAATTACCGGAGATGCTCAAAACAGCAGCAAGAGCAGCTTGTCTTTGACTGAAGAAAACCTAAAGTCGGGCTTCAGGATATAACCAGCTGATGGCTTGTCTTTAACACTGCTGAAATTCCGTCCATATTCTGTCTCTCTACAGCAACAAGTGGGTATGATAGTTTTCTTATACCATGTAGCCATGAAATGGGTAAAAACAGGGTTAACAACTCTGTGATATATAATATTAATAATATATAATATATATATATTAATATGTAACAGGAACATGATGGTGTATACCATAGGAAAATAAAGCTTATTTTAAATATCTATACCGTAATCGACCGTGAGATCCATCTCGATGCACATGCTAATTACAAGTAATGCAGCGGGTGGCCGGCTCGTCTATAAAGAACACTCTTAATGTATAAGCTCCGAGGCAGCGCTTAACCGCTCTCCTTGCTGGCTCTCGAAGAATACCTCCTGCATTACAAGTAATGCAGCGGGTAGCCGGCTCGCTTATAAAGAACATTCTCTATGCATAAGCTCCGAGGCAGCGCATAGTCACTCTCCTTGCTGGCTCTCCAAGTATACCTCCTGCATTACAAGTAATGTAGCGGGTAGCCGGCTCGCCTATAAAGAAGAATCTCTATGCATAAGCTCCGAGGCAGCGCTTAGTCGCTCTCCTTGCTGGCTCTCCAAGCATACCTCCTGCATTACAAGTAATGCAGCGGGTAGCCGGCTCGCCTATGAAGAACACTCTCTATGCATAAGCTCCGAGGCAGCGCTTAGCCGCTCTCCTTGCTGGCTCTCCAAGCATACCTCCTGCATTACAAGTAATGCAGCGGGTAGCCGGCTTGCCTATAAAGAACACTCTCTATGCATAAGCTCCGAGGCAGCGCTTAGTAGCTCTCCTTGCTGGCTCTCCAAGCATACCTCCTGCATTACAAGTAATGCAGCGGGTAGCCGGCTCGCCTATGAAGAACACTCTCTATGCATAAGCTCCGAGGCAGCGCTTAGCCGCTCTCCTTGCTGGCTCTCCAAGCATACCTCCTCCATTACAAGTAATGCAGCGGGTAGCCGGCTCGCCTATAAAGAACACTCTCTATGCATAAGCTCCGAGGCAGCGCTTAGTCGCTCTCCTTGCTGGCTCTCCAAGCATACCTCCTGCATTACAAGTAATGCAGCGGGTAGCCGGCTCGCCTATAAAGAACACTCTCTATGCATAAGCTCCGAGGCAGCGCTTAGTCGCTCTCCTTGCTGGCTCTCCAAGCATACCTCCTGCATTACAAGTAATGCAGCGGGTAGCCGGCTCGCCTATAAAGAACACTCTCTATGCATAAGCTCCGAGGCAGCGCTTAGTCGCTCTCCTTGCTGGCTCTCCAAGCATACCTCCTGCATTACAAGTAATGCAGCGGGTAGCCGGCTCGCCTATAAAGAACACTCTCTATGCATAAGCTCCGAGGCAGCGCTTAGCTGCTCTTCATGGTGGCTCTCCAAGCATACCTTCTGCATTACAAGTAATGCAGCGGGTAGCCGGCTCGCCTATAAAGAACACTCTCTATGCATAAGCTCCAAGGCAGCGCTTAGCCGCTCTCCTTACTGGCTCTCCAAGCATACCTCCTACATTACAAGTAATGCAGCGGGTAGCCGGCTCGCCTATAAAGAAGAATCTCTATGCATAAGCTCCGAGGCAGCGCATAGCCGCTCTCCTTGCTGGCTCTCCAAGCATACCTCCTGCATTACAAGTAATGCAGCGGGTAGCCGGCTCGCCTATAAAGAACACTCTCTATGCATAAGCTCCGAGGCAGCGCATAGCCGCTCTCCTTGCTGGCTTTCCAAGCATACCTCCTGCATTACAAGTAATGCAGCGGGTAGCCGGCCTGCCTATAAAGAATGCATCGACCGCTCTCTATGCATAAGCTCCGATGCAGCGCTTAGCCGCTCTCCTTGCTGGCTCTTTCCAGCCTCTCGTTTTTACAGGGCATGCTATCAGCTTGGCAACTTTCACATACATATGTTGAAAGCAAAAGACAAACAGCAGATTGAAGTTGAAGTGAAAGCTTACGTCTAATGCTCATTGACTGAAAATTGCCCTTCAGCAAATTGCAACTCATAAGCTCTGCGTTTGTCTGTTGTCCCGCCGGATATCTACGGCATTTGCACTGGGGTATAGTAAATGCAATCTAATTCAATTTCTAATAATGCCCAGGCATAGCCACTGGATGGTTTCGCTAGTCTTCTCCCAAGTAGGAAGGATCATGCCCACGGTATCACAACGGGCCTCATGTGGCCTAAGTGGGGTGGAAGTAGTTTTCCACCAGCCGTTCTAACCTAACCTAACCTAATGCCCAGGCATAACTTCTGGCAATACCTTTACCTTTGCTGTGTTAAAAACTTTTGCACATTGACTTTTTTGTGCTGTCTTTTGTCGTCGAAAGTTCGAATTGAAAACGAAAACTTGGCTAGTTTTTTGGACAGGGAGCTGACTGCGTAAAAGTGAGTAAGAGTATATAAGTACTATAAGCTGCAAGTTCAGGTTCTAGTTCTGGTCGTTGAAAGTGCATTTGTATATAGTACATTCAAGCTGTCTTTAACTTTCCACACGCTCACTTGTGTAGCTGTAGCTGTGCAACATGAAGCTGTCAACACTTTTGCTTTGACTTCTGCTGGGCTCTTACTTCAGCTTTTGTTATTATACTTAGCTATTATTGCTCCACGTTTTTTTAGCTTTTTTTTTTTGTAGAGTTTTCTTGTTGTTTATCTGAGCGCAAAAGTTTTTGAAGAAGTTGCTGAAGTTTTGCACTGCATGAAAAGCCAAGCACAAAAACTATTAAAAGCGTATCGACTCATTTGTGCCAGAGCTGTATTTTTTGCCAAGCTTATCAAATTACAGAGAGGGAGGGAGATATTAAAAAAGAAAGAGAGAGAAAAAGAAGAGAGAACCAGAGGAAACGCAAGCATTGCATCTGATTCAACTGATATTCCACTTTAATATTTAATTTTCATATCCTGCAACGAATCATAACTAACAAGGGCAACAATAAACTGCAGAAAACCAACATAAGTTTTAAATAAAAATTGAGAAAAATAAAATGTATAAAAAAAATACAAAGTGCAAATGATATTTACATTTTAATAACTTAAAGATTTTTTTTTTAAGTCAGTGCTGTAAAATGTGATATCTTTATTATTATCTGAATAATATTCGATAAATATCACAGAAAACCAGAATGGGCGGAGCAGATCAGTCGGACGGGCCCGACTGTCTTATACCCTGTGCCCTATATTTTTTATAAAATTTTATAAAACTGTCATACGCAGAGTAGCAGCAATGCTTTCTCTGCTACGTTTCCTATGTGTGCCGCTTAATTGGCCGCGCAGCTAGTGAGCGAGCGTGCAACGCCTGCAATATTGTTTCGCCTATAACTCCTGTGTTTATTGATCGATTTTAATGCGCTTCTCAGGAAAGTCTTATATAATAGAAGAGAGTATATATACCGAATAACAACGTTCTATGTTCAATATTACGCTTGTTATTCAGTTTTTATGAATTAGGGCGTAAAAGGGGCGTGGCATCCAAAATTTGAAAAAGCCCTATCTGCGCCTGATATAGACCTACGAACAACTGAAAACAGAATTTATATAACTCGATTTGTGTCTCTTAAATTGGCGAATGAATTCTTTTTATGCTCGTTGTCGGCGTAAGGGGAGTGGCATCCAAGATTTGAAGTAAACTTGATCTGCGTATTTTATACACCTTTCAGAAATGACCAAAACGGCTTTTCTAGCTCTTGTAGTTGATGAGATCGACGCGTTCAAACAGACGGACGGACGGACAGACGGACAGACGGACAGACAGACGGACATGGCTATATCGACTCAGCTCGTCATCCTGATCAAGAATATATATACTTTGTGGGGTCTGCCACGCCTCCTTCTGGCTGTTACATACATTCGCACAAAGTTATTAACCCTGTTTCCCATTTTTCAAATGGGCACAGGGTATAAAAATGTGCATTGTAAAACGTTTAACAAGCCACATAATTCTTGATCCAATTTGGAAATACTTTATTTTTTATACGATTCGTTCTTAATTTAATCATTCTTCATTTAACTTTAGCTAAACCCAGATTTCTGCCTTTATTAATTTAAATTATTGTACGATTCTATTCCGATTTGCAAAAAGTTAATTGAAGAGCTTTGTTTTGTTGTACAAGTTAAGCCTTATATTTATGAAATTACAGGGTATGTTTTAACAAACTATATCTATCAGGTAATACCTTTCTCGTGTATATTTTGCGCCCTTGCTCTTTGTCTTCAATAACTTAAGTTTACTCTGCAAAGTGAAAAGCAAATCAATGGCGAGCTGTGGGATAAAAAAATAAAACAAGAGCCCAAAGCTTTGCCATGGATGAAGATGAAGCATTTTGCATACTAACCAACTGACCGTTATGCCAGGACACGGACAAGGACATGGACATGGACATGGGGAAACTACTTCAGCACTGAGCTGCTGATGGCAGTGGCAACTGTGGCAAGTGGCAAGTGGCAAGTATTGCCTGCTGCCTGCAATACTGAATGCACGCAAAGTGTTCATGCTACGTGACTCACATTAAGTATTGGCATTGCCTCAGTTATTGTTGTTACTGTTGTTGCTGCTGTAACAGCCACTACTACTACTACTACTATTACTACTACTACGACTACTAATACTACTACTATCGCTTTGTTGTTGGCGCTTCTAGCGTTTATTACTCGTGAAAAAATCATGCAAATGTCTTGTCTGTCCTCGAGTAGCTCAAAAGTTGCATGATGCCCTTGCTGCCCCATTCTCAAATGCCCTTGGCCAATGCTAATGGCTCTTAATACACCTAGCGACAAATGAAAATTATGCTAGTCAGCTTTTTAAGTGGATTTCCAAATGAAAATTATCGACTGCATGTGTCAACTCATAATAGAGCACTTTGCTCAACTCACTAAAAGGCTTTCGCAATCAGCTAATCAATATGCAAAACTCTTTCAAGTGTTCCTGGAGCACAGTTTAGATTCTGTTCTTGCAGTAGTTTTCGAGAGGTGTAAGAAAATACTGAGCAGGTATTGGATGGGCTTCAATTTAAACTGGACTAACAAAATGTTTTTTTAACTGAACCCTCAATTACTTTAATTCTCGATAGCTTTTTAAGCACCTTTAGTTTATTTTTGTAATTATTTATTTAGAGGAAGAATTAAAGCAGAAGTAAGTAGCAGCTGGAAATAGATAATATTATATATTGAAATATATGTGCAGAAAAAGGATATTTAAATGATTTATTGGAACTAATAAAATATGAATAATTAAATTAAAATTAATGATCTTGTCATTCAATTCTTCTATTTCTAAATATGCTTGATCTAACCTTAAATAAGCTAAACTGGCAATATTTTCTAAATAAACAAACAGCAACAGGGGCTAGTTCCACATCGAGCAAGAATTGAAAAATAAACTTACTTAAATTTTATAAGGCATATTAAACCGACATAACTGCCAACAGTTTGTAACTGCTTCAGTGGCCTTTCATCTGCTCACAGCTCCTCACACAGCCTTTTTTCTCAATTTACTGCGACTCATTTGCATTTTATTCAGCATTCGCTTTGATATTGCAATTTTGTGGAAATGTGCTGCATTGGTGACATGCCGCAAGAAAGCAGCAGAGGCAATAGAAGAAATGCAAAAGAAAAACTGAAAGGAAGCAGCCAAAGGAAAGAGGAAAAGTTCAGCTTGAGCTTTCTATTGCAGGCGACGAAAAGCAAACAAATAATTTTTTTCCTTTTCATTTGCAGCCGAGAACTTGCTGTGTAAGAAATACTTTGTGAAAAAATCTCGCGCTGCGCGTTCGAGCATACAGTAGGCATAGCCGACTGTATGTATACCCTGTACCATTTCTCTATAAACATATAAGACATCCGTACATTGGTGCATCATATTTCCCTTTGCTATTAACCGACTTGGATAAAATTTATAGAATTGACAGATATTGATTGCTTATTAAAAAAACAAAACTTTGATGCATTGTATCTCTTTTAATAATGGGTAAAATTTATAGAATAGATGGCTTGTTAGATAAACAAAACTATGATGCATCTTATACATTTTTCCAAATTATAAACAAACTTGGATGCAATTTACCTTTCCTTCAGCCGTTACATACATACTCCCAAAGTTATTAACCCAGTTTTTACTCATTTTATGCTTACAGGGTATAGAAATGCGAGAACTGTTGCTGCTGCTGTGCTTGACGCTCGAATTGTCCTTGGCGGTTGCAGTGGCAAGTTGCAATTGCATTGGGCCATTAATATGCAAAGTATGATATGGCAAGCAGCTGCAGTTGAGCTGCGATTTGTTGCGCCCCATTGCCAGGATATCAGCCGAAGCTCTGTGCAAATGTACATGCAGCTACGTGCCACATGCCGCATGCCACATGCCATATGCCAGGTGGCAATTGCCGAGGCATCCAGCTGCAGTTGCAAATACTTATTTGCAGTTCATTAATTTGCCTATGTTTGTCATCAAATGTTAGCACTCTAATCGCATTATGAGCGAGCTGTAGCTTAACTGCTTGCCTTGCTGCTTGCCACATGTTGCAAGCCCGCATTTGTTTTACGACCCGAACATTGCATTTCAATTAGACAACAAATAGTTGGCCTGCAGCCACTTGCCACTCAAAGGTGCACGTGTTGCACATGTAAAAATTCGTGTACTGCCCCCATCTGTGGCATGTAGGCAGAACTGGGAGAACTGCGTGAACTTGTAAATTGAGGAGTCAGCTAAAGGCCAGCTGCATGCCTCTATTACTAAGTGACAAAACGCGTGGCACAGCGCCACGCGACCTGCGGGCCCTTGCCACACATCCTACCCCTCGCCTGCTGCCTGCTGCCTGCTACCTGTTGCCACAGCCTATGACCTGTAGCTGGGCACGTGCGTTGCAGCTGCGGCGGCACACGCGTCGCTGTTGTTGTTGTAGTTGGCTTTGGCTTTGGCTTTGGCTTAATCTGTAATCCTTTTACTTTTACCTTTAGCTAGCTCAGGTGTGAAAACGCAATGGACCAAAATATGCAGAACTCTTTAGAGACAGACTTGCGTTATTCACAATCGCTATTGGCAAATAGTATACTAGCCTGCTTCTGCCTCGCTGTTGAATGCCTGCATGTTGCACTGCGCGAAAAAGTTGTGGGAGAAGTAAATTCATTTCAGAAAAGCAAAAAATTTAATGGCATTTTATGTTTTGTTGAAGTTACGGCAGTTTACGAACAAAAAAAAACTGTTATTAAAGAATGGATATATTAAAATTTATTTAATTAAATTTATTTAAAATTATTTAAAAACAATTTTATATTTACACAAAAAATTTAAATAAAAAAAACAAAAAACAAAGTTTTATTGACTCAAACTTCTGGGAACAAATTTCAATTAAAACTCTACACTACAAGCGAGATCGAGCAAGCCTAAAAAAATCATGGTTTATTTTTGCAGTGTATATGCTCAATAAAAATTCAATATGCTTGTCGCATTTCACAATATTTTATAAATATCAGAGCCCAGTGGGGTTCTGTGGCATTATGTCCCAGGGCATGCCAGGCATTTTGCGCATAAATTCCGAAAGGACACGCCGCACAAAAGCATGCAGCATTGCGAACAAACCGAGTGCCGTGATAATTCATGCACAGATATGCACTGCTCACACACACACACACAGAGACACACAGATACAGATGCAGATGACAAAGCCTTAAGCAGGATGCGGTATTGTGTTCGAGGTGGGATCTTAAGCGGGTCAAATACATTTCAGATCTCTGCCAGGGAAACTAATGTGTTTGGGCTAATAGGATTGCACTGAATGAACGCAACTCCATCAATGAAGACCATGAATGAAAGCGGCGTGTTTGAGCAGAGGCAAAAAGATTGGTAGGGTTAGAGCCTAGGCATCTATGGGTATACCTATATACCCTTTCTAATCTCTAGCCGTATGCTCTGCCTGTTCTTTGCTGGCTTTACATTTGCATTTGAATGCAATTTTAATTATACAATGCTGCGTTTCCTGTCTGTCCTGCAACCTCGCTATCTCGCTCTCTTTCTCTGCTTGTCTCTCTCTGTCTTTCTCTCTCTGTCTCTCTCTGTAGTGATTCGTTATCCTTATGTTTTATGCATGCCGTGCAGCGCCTCTGGACTGCCTTTGGGGCACTGCGCGTTTAACCGTTAACCGTTACAGCTGCAATGGCTGTTATCTTTCGCTCTATCTCCCTCTCTCTCTCTCTCTCTCTCTCTCTCTCTCTCTTTCTCTCTCTCTAGCAATTCTTCTTCTCGGCTGCTGTTGACCTGCTTTCATTGTTGCTCGATTGCCCTTGCAAATGCCATGCAAATTTTTAACACTGATTTCTGGGCGTTTCAATTGACATACAATTTTCCACTCTGCCTGAAAATCAGACCGAAAGCGTACCCCCCACCCCTCCCCCCTTCCCTTATATATCGCTAACTGATTTATTTTCTCAGTACCTTTGGACATGCATATTCATGACAGTTTTGTCGGCTGTACGGCGCAGAGCCAAAGCGAAATTGCAAGCGTTAATCAAACGCTAATGAAAGTAAACTCACTAACGCCATGCACTCTCTCTCTCTCTTTCCCTCTCTCACACTCTCTGTTTCTCCCTTTCTCGCTCTCCCAGCTCTCATAAAAATAACAGTAAACTTCGCTAATTACATCGAGAAGCAGCAAAACCTTGTCGTCGCTCAGTCGAGCATCAAAGCGAGAAATAAATTGCTACAGAACAAGCAGAAAAAACTAAGTCAAGCTGTATGATGTGAATACACTGAGAAAAAGCGGGGCAACATTACATATACTTACAATATAAACTATTTACAACAGAATAAATACAATTTATATAATGCTTTTAAAATACAAGCTTTGAAGATGCCTCAACTATTTATACCCTGTGGGTGTATTAAATGGGTGGAAATAATAAGATCTAGAGTAGATATTTTCAGAAAGTAAATAGATGGATACCATATCAGGTTTATTTAAGGTTGTTATTTACAGTGAATACTCTTCGTCATATTTACTTATTCTGGAAAAAAGCGTTAAAGTCATTTAGTAAACACAGAAGATATTAAACAATCAATATTGCTGACTTTGCCTCTCTCTCCCTAAAAGAATGGTACAGAGAATAAAGTAAGAAGAAGCATTGCTGATGCGTCCCGTATAATATTTTATAAACACTTAAATTATACATCAAAATCGGCTGTATACTGTTTTCTAATCCTTTCTCGCGGTGTATGCGTGTTTGTGTAATATATACAGTTGTGCTTATATATACAATGTAACCTGAAGCTTGAGAGGTGCAAGCTATAATCCATTTTGCGGACAAGGACATTTGCTCACACATACACACACATACACACACACATACATACAGAGGCGAGCGCTGTGCCCCAAGGACGTTAGCTCAGGCTCGAACTCGAGCTTGGGCTTGGCCTGTGACCCTGCGACATTTGTAATTCTTCATTTTCGAAGGGAACGAGTTGTGACATGAACTTGAATTAAATACGTTTATGTGTCACAAATTAAATTTGCACAACGTGACTTTTAGACGTGCGAGCGTTACGCGTTTTGAAGTCTTTAAATTTAAATTAGGAAATGGAAATAGAAACATGCGTGTAACGAAATAAAAAATATTAGAAATAGAAATCTATTTATTTATTTATTTATTGTTAACTACTCTCAGTCGACACAAAATTAAAAATACAAATTAAATTAAACGAATTAATAAATTAAATTAAATTGAAAGTAAATGATAACGTGAATAGTAGATACGTAGTATAATATTGAATAAAATTATTAAATAAATTTATTTAATATAGATATATAAATTATATTATTATAGATATAAAAATTATTATAGATATAAAAATTTATAAATAAAATGGGATGTATATTTTCAATTTTCTAATAGAACATACAATAGAAATTTAAAATAATAATTTAACTTCCTAAAAAATCTTAAGATTATATTGCAAATTAATATGTAAAATTTCATCCGACAATTTTTAAAATTTATGTGGCTTTACAGCTGTTATACCTATGCATTGCAACTGATTACAGGGTATACACAGCATAGGCATTTGGCATCCATTTGCTAATGCTGCGCCCAACAAAGTCAATAGATTTAGTATGTATTTAAAATGGAATTTGCGCGCACTCATTCAGGCAGAGTTCGGGTACTCGAAATGAAAAATCAAATCAAGCCAGTGAGTGCTGCGAGCTGTTTAATTTGCAAAAAGTTTACGCATTCGCAATTCGCCATTCGCCATTCGCCACTCGCAATTTGCATTTGCATAATTTATTAAATTTTAGCTACAAATGAATTGAAATGACACAGAGAAGCCAAAAGGAAAAGTTTTTCCGGGCAGGAGCAGGCGGAGGAGGCAGCTAGAGAGGGAGCAAGAGTTGCGCTTTTAGTATTTATTTATTTGCAGCAGCAGCGTCAACTGATTAATGAACATTTCAATGCATTGAATGCTAAGTGCGTGTGTGTGTGTGGGTGTGTGTGTTGGTGTGTGTGTGTGGGTGCACTTAACACACTGACAGCAGAGAGTAAAAAGTGAAAAAGTTTTAGTTTTTCTGCTGCTGCTGCGCTCCAATTGCCATGGCCCGCTCAAAACTTTAAATGCGGTTTTTTCAGCGCAAATTTACTCGGCGTGGGCATTGTGCGAGTACGAGAATTTTTTGCCACTTTTACACTTTCTCGCATTTCTTGCAGTTCCTGCCTCTGCTCTTTCTGTTGTTGCTGCTAATGCTGCTTGCCGCGAGGCACAGTGGTTCAATGGACGACTTTCAGTTGTCAAAAATTATAGCTTCTGAACGGATAATTTCCATGAAATGAGTTTTGAAGCTGACAAGATTTTATTGACGTGGTTTTTAATAAAATGCCCAATAAATATTTAAGAAAAAAATTGTTATTATTTATTGACAAAATTATATGTAACAAATTATTTTTATATGTTTTTAATAACTCTTACATAATTGTTTACTCGTATACGTATTTTGAAATGTTCCACGAATATGTACATTTTCGCAGAATGAAATAAAGTTGTTCAGCTTTGAGAAGCTATTTCTAAAATAACTAAAATCTTGGTTCTGGCAGTTTTAAATCATGAGAATTTGACAGCGAAAAATCAGTTTTGTCTTGCAAAATTTAGCGAAAGAGCCACAGTGCGATGTTGCGCTGCATTTTCATTACGTATACGCAACGTTAGCCTGGAGTAAAAGGTAGAGAGAGAGAATGGGAGTACGGGAGATACTGAAAGAGAGAGAGAGATAGAGAGAGGCCAAGCGGCAAGTAACCGTTTTTTGCATTGTGCCGCAGTTGAAGCTAATAAAAACGCAGCAGCAGCAGCAGCCACATAAACAAACAGAAGAAAACAAGTAAACAGCAACCAAAACAGGCAACTCGGCAGCAGCTGAAACAAACCAGCAGAGCAGCTCACAGAGTTGTATTTTCTAGCTGCCAGCTTGACTATATCTGTAGAAATTACAGGGTATGCTGAGCAGTTTAGCTTACAAAGCGTATGCAAAAGAAGCTTAGCTCAAAGTAGTTTTGCTTAAGCAACTTTGCTTCTTAGCTTTAAAGCGTATCTGCTAGTCGTGCAGAGTCTGCGTAGACAATTTCTAAGCATTGCTTGCAGTTTTCAGCATTGCTCGGTTTGGTTTTTTTCTCTTCTTGTTTCTTGGTAGCCCATTTCTATTACGCTCTTTGCTGTCTCTAGCCAAGTTCTGGGCAAAGTTTGTCTTCTGGTCAATGGCCAGAGCAGGGCGTAGTGAAGTCCGTTGCAGCCAATGAATTGAATTGTTTCTATACGTATTTTTTTGCTGTGATATAACTTTGCTATTTGCTGTTGTTTATGTAACATAAATTTTATATGCACTCGATACCAAAAACATTATTCATTTAGGCTGAAATAAGTTAAAGAATTAGCAAATATTTTGTAGTAATTGCCAACGTTTTTTTTTTTTGCTGTGTATTCAGTAGTTTTTGCCTGTAATAAGCTTTTCAATAATCGCATGAGAAACGCCACAAAGCATGCAACATTTAATTAAATTTCAATTTAAGCCCTCGCTCCGCCTGCCCCGTCTTTCCCCTTGCACTTGGCCGTCCTTCGTGCAGGCGTTAGAGTCTCTACAGTCTCTGCTGGCAGTCTACAGCCACTGCACATATGTTTTCATCATATAATGAGCAATTATGTCAATAAAACACAAAGGCAAACAAGCGGAAATGCTTGCCACTTTTGCACACACTCGAGCTTTGTTGCCAATAAAAGTTGTATGGAATGTGCGCAAATTCAGACCCAATATAACTGCATAAGTACCACACGCACACATACAGATGTTAGTGCATGTGTGTATGTGTGTGTGTGGGTGTGGGTGTGTCCATAAAACAAAGAAAATTCGCTAAATGAACATTTTAATTGTCAGTTAAGGAAGCACGGCAACGGCAATGGCAACGACAACGACAACGACAACGACAACGGCAACGGTGACAATGCGAATTGCTTTCGACTATTGCCTATAGCATGCACAGTGGGCTCAAACAGCTGCGTCAATGAATGAAATATCAAGTTACACAAATATGTCTAAATATATTAATGATTTTTACAACAATAATAATAAGTATAATATAATTTGCTACTAAAATCAAATCCCTCTTTCTATACTCTATATATCAAAAGACATGATTGCAAACTGATTGAAATTCTGATATTCTAGCCAGATGTCTATTTCAATCAGAATCCATACAATGATGATGCCGTCTAACCACACAATAATGTGCTTCTCCAGCCAGACAGTCTTACAACCTCCTATGTAAATATGACGACTTGTATAATACTAGATCAAATTAGATAAATAGATGAACCCATTGACTTATTTTTGTTCTTGGCTGACTAAACCAGTTTCACTGGTCACGCAATCCGTCCGACTTTATTGTGGGCACGTGGGTTAAGAAAGGTTAGGCTGATTAAATAAAACCGATCTTCAGATACAAAAACCTATGAATATTAATACAAGTCTTGCTATAATAGCTTTAAATTCATAATTTTAAATGCAGCAGTAAAAATTTAATATCAAGTTTAAGTAAATGTGGAATATTATATCATAAATATACATCAACTACAAATTTGAATTTTATTTTTTTTTTTTTTAGCATATATGCAAAAATACTGCGACTTTCTCTTCAGTTCTTGAGCCATAAAAGACGTGCAGAGCAGGTTCATAGTTTCAGTTAACTCCCGTCTCAGTTTGGCTCCAGATCGCACCATGAAATTAGTAATATTTTTCTGGGCAACGCTGTTCCTGCTGCTGTCCTTGTGTGCTCTAAATACATATGCTTCAGGTGAGTTTTAGATGGGAAATTCATTTGTGTTAATTTATGTATAGCTACAACATTTCTGTTTCAGAAGAACGCTTCAGATTGCGTATATATCCACTAAGGAAACACCGTCATGGACTAATTAAACGTTCCGTTACACCACTAGAGGATAGTGCAATGCAGGACAGTTCTGGTGGTGATGGTAGTTCTGGTTCTCAATCTTCTACTTCTGGTCGTCTTTAGAAAATAAGGGTTCGTTTAATAAAGGCATGTTGGGCCCCTCCCCTAAGCATTGCTAAGTATTTTTTCCCACTATATAATTGAAGTAAACAAATTATAAATATAGGCATACATATTTTAAATTATAGGCTGCAATAAACTTTGCGATGCCGTATCAATTGATTAGATAAATCTTAATTTATTCCATTTTCGGTGGATGTTTTACGATTTTCCTAATTATCTCACTTTTTTTTATTGAATTACAAAATTGGTAAAAATAATAAAAAGACAGACAAAAGCATTATTGAATGGCTGACCCTATTTATAAAAATGTTATAATTAATTGTTGAAAATATACTAAAAAACACAACATGGCGTAAAATGTATACTGACCACTGTGCACAGAATAGCATCATATGGGCAGACTAAGTCATAGGCTGTCCAAGTTTTTGCCGGTGTGATTGCGATTCTGATTTCTGCAAAGTGTGCAGTTTGGCGATGAAACTTCCCAATTACCGTAGCCACTGTCGAGCGCTTGTCTCTCTCTCTCTCTATCTATCTCTCTCTCTATCTCTCTCTCTAGAGCACGTAGCATAACTGTTAACTGGTCGTTCGTGCACACATGTGCGAATTTTGTAATTAAAATTTGCGCCCATTTGGCTTTTCCTTTTCCGGCTTTGCAGGCAAGGAGGCGAGAACTTTAAGGCATATCAGAAACATTTAAATTAAATGCTTTTCATATGGCAACTGGGATTTCCACCAACTGTATTCAAGTATGTGTGGGTGAACTCCATTAACAGCCACATTGCGTTTCCTAGGGGTTAAGTATACACAAAATGCTGAAATCAAATATGTAATTGGTTTGCGGCTGTGTTAGTTTCTCGCCCTCAGCTCAAGACTCACAAGTCTCTCTGTCTTTTGCTCTAGCGAGCATCTATTATGTGTGTGTGTGTGTGCGTGTGTGTGTGTGAACTTAATGCTATATGGTTGGTAAGTATTTGCCAACGCACACAGAGACACAGAATACTTGCCTCCAAGGCGTTCTAATTAATTGTTAATTGCTCATTTGAACGGATTATTAGTGTTGTAGCGATTTGTAATCACGCCTAAAACACATAATTGCTATGAATTATTAAATGCCGTCTCAATCTGCCTCGATTGTTCAATTATACATCAATTGTTCTTGTTGAATCTCGAGTGCTTGCTCGATTATTTCCCTTGGTTTTGCATCTAATGTGTGCCTCAAATAATACTTAACTCACCCACATACAATTATTTATGGTACGCCATATGCTCAGGCTTTGTGCATGTTTCCGCATTTTTAATGTGCACGTGCCTGACGCTCAGGTGCTAATAATTCCAGTTTAAACATTAAATTCATTTAAATTCTAAGCTAATTTCAAATATGAACTGATACGGGGCGAGAAATAAAATCCGCTCTCTTGGGAAATTTAAAAGTTCGGAGCTACAGAAACTATTAAAAGACATGCACATTTTAAAGCGAGTGAATCTCTGTAACTAAAGAAGTTCGACAGCTGAAATTTCATATGTAGCTAGCTGTATACACTTTGTTTCAGTTAAAATTTAGATATGTTATAGATATACAAAAACATAAATAATATACATTATGAATATAGTATATTAGCATAGCATAGCAGCAACTGGCGCCATCTAGCGTAGAGCAACCAAATAACCAAATAAAATACTACACTTGAATTTAAATTCAAGTTTCAACTGCTTTAACAAATTCATTTACTAAAACCTCAAATAAAATCTGGTAAATTTGCCATTTACGTTTTAATTACTCTGAAAACTAAAGCCATTAAAGTGCCTACAACAAGCTTCAAATCTGTGGTGTAATTAAAGCAAAAACTGTTGCACTTGAAACGATTTAAGCCAAATTGAGGCAAGTTCCTCGAGCTGATGATGAGGCACTTGTAAATAGGCCAAATTACCTGTCTTAGTTGGCTAAGTGAAGCCGTTGCCAACTGTCTGCCAGTTGAAACCTCCGCAACACTTTGCTGCTCACTTAACGCTGTGGAAGGCAGCAAATTCAATTAAATCATAATTTCAATTAGATACAGCAAAATTAACCACAGAAACCAACGGTCATTACACCGCAATTCCCCATAGTCCTGGCTGCCCCTCTCCCCATCCCCCTCTCGCTGCCCGCTCGCACTTCCATGACGCCTGCCACTCCCACTCCATTGCAATTCATTAACACTTCAAAGTTTCCCTTCGCCTGCATAGACAGATCGCCAGAGAGGCGAGCTAGAAAAGCCAAACGCAAGTAAAAAATGGAAACCGCACAACAACACTTGAGGCGCTCGTTAATTTGTTAGATGAACAACAAGATGCCGACGACTGTCTCTAAGCTCAGTTCTGCACTTAAAAAAATTTCTACAATTTTAAAAATGTACTCAAATTAAGCAATATGTTTGTGATATGTTAAAAAGGAAATAAATTGGAATTTTATTCAGAGCAAACAGAGAAAGAGGATTTAAAGAAGTAATAGTAAAACATGATTCAACCAATACCACAACAAACTTTAATTGCAGGAGCTATTCTTAAAAAATAATAAATTTTATTAGGAATTGACAATACATTTCACCTGAATAAACATTAATTTCAAATGACTTTTAAGCAGAGCACTAACGATATCAAAAATGATAAAAAAAGTTGGTTGTTTAGATGTATTTCAAAAAGAATTAATTCGTTAATCCGACAAACAAAAACAAAGCTTTTAATATGACCGAAAAGCTATTTAAAAATAATTAAAACTCTGCTCATAATGTATTTAATTTTTTTTACAGTGGAGCCCACTGTCCTTTCGCTGTTTCCTACAAATTTCAGTGCCGGCGGCTCGAAGACAAACAATAAATACGCGCGGGTGCGAAAGAAGCGAACTGAAAAAAATACAAAGTTACGCGATGCATAGACTGAGAGAGCGAGGGAGCTAGAGAGCGAGAAAGGGATGGAGTGAGAGTGGGGGGAAACCGCAAGCGGAAAGAACTATTGTTCCGGAAAAGTATTCGCAGCTAGTTACGAGCATCCGCCACAGTGGCAAGAGCCACAAAAAAAAAACCGCAGCGAGTTAAAATGATTTCGCACAAACTTTTCTGTTAGTCAATCATTTTAATTAAGTAATTTTTTCGCCTACTTGTCGTAAAAGTTTTAATAGCAGCTGAGCCCTGGACCCCATGGCCAGGGAGAGTCGGGATGTTTGGGGGGTTCAACATATTGCCCGGCGGCTGGACCGAAAGCGGGTCGCATTTCAGCACAAAATAAAAGACTTCGCGGATTCTAACTGCATTTGCGGTTAATTATAATGTTGAGCCTGATTACATTTTGTTGGAGCAAGGGAGACCGAACACAGAGAGAGTGAGAGAGAAAGAGAGTGATGGAGAGAGATGCTAGCAAGAGAAGTGGGAGTTAGCACATTTTGCTGCATACTTTCAGGCAACTTTTCGCACTGCGGATTGTCGCATGTTTAGCTGTCTCTCTCTCTCTCTCTCTCTATCACTTTCTGTCTCTTTCTGCGTTAGTTGCTCTCGCACTTAATTGCTGAGATTTGCACAATAAAATTGTTTGCTTGTCATTTCTCTCTTGGCCATGCTCTTTTTGGTTGTTGTTTGTTTTTGTTGCTAGACTATTTAATGACCTCATCAAAAGCCAATATCAAAGTTGTTACCAAACTTTTATTAGCCTCGTTGCAGTCCATCAGGCTGGCAGGCTCTTAGCTCCTTACATTGTTTTTGTTATTTATTGTTATATTATTAATTAACAACGAGTCGGCAGCGACAGCCAGAGCAGCAGCAGCAACAACAGCACGTTGCAAGTGCCTTAACAAAATCAATAAATGAACTTTGTGCAGCTCAGAGCAAAATTCATTTTTCACCTCTTGCTCACACCTACACACACATTGACACACACACAGTCAGAAGCCATGCTGGAAACCAGCTAACGACAGGAAAGAAGCGCAGCACTAACCAGCTTCAGCTGCTGCAAGCTACTTTACACTGCGAATAATTGGTAAAATAGCGAAAGTTGTATTTTATTGTATATAGCATATTACTAATATTATACCACATATTTATTTACCTTTATTTTTATAAGATAATTAATTGTGAACAATTATAGGGTAGAATTAGGGTACAAATATTTGCTTATTGCATAAGGTTTTCTCTCAGTGCCGTTGAGCTATGGCCTGATATTGCTAAACAAGCTGCGTGGACCCATAGAAGTTTGTCTTGGCATAGGGCAAGGAGAGACGGTAAGAAGGGGAAAGTGGGAGTTGTCATGGGCGGAGTCACAGCATGCACTTTGCATGCTAAGTATTGCGACTCTGGATGGAAACTGCGACTACAACTAGGACTGGAAACTGTGACTGTCACTAGGATTTGTTGCAGTTGTAAATGCTGCCGAAGCACACGCTTGATTTCCTAACTAAGCACGCAAATGAAGCGTGTACGCATCAAGGATGTGCCGCCTGCCCCACCTTCACCTGCTGTCGTCAATCGCCCCTCAAAGGCGGATAGAGCCAAGGTGCTGAGGTGGTGCGGCGGTGTGGTGGTGGTGCAGATAGCGCCGGCTACAAGCGCGTGCGGCAACCGCAGAGACAGACAGAAGATGGAGCTTTGAAGCCAAAGAGCTGGAACTAGAGCCCTGAGATCAAACCGTGTTTAAAAATTATGCAATCGTTGAAGTTGCACAGTGATGCAAGTTATTGAGAAAATAACTTTAATTTGGCAGAAATTTATAGGAAATAAACTAAAATATATATTTAATTAAAAGAACAAGGAGTATGCTCTAAAAACTGTATTGTAATTTTGAAAATTGCTCAAGAATATTTCTTTGATAGTTGCAATGTATAATCTGTATAATAATTTTCAAGCCAATTTTGTTCTATTATCATTTGTCATAACGCGAATTATTCAGAGCGTAAAACAATCAGCGTAATCAATGGCATATCGTCGAGCCATATATATGACAAATCTTTCTATCTTTCATTGGCTGAGTGTTAGTTAGAACAAATTAAGACATCTTTGACAGAGCTCGGCGAAAACGTGATGGATTAATTAACAAATCGGAGTACCAGTTGTTCCGCAACAGCAGATAGCACTCAGTTAGAGCCTATATATAGGCCACACACAGACGGACAGCTCAGTTGGATTGTGTGGGTTCTCCGGGAAGGACGAAATCGGAAAATAATTATCAAAACATTAGGCATGGCTGCCACTAGCTACGATAGCACCGAAAAGATCTGGTCGGGTCCTAAAGACAAGGAATACTATGGACCTGATATGACCCTAGGCGAGGTGGCCTTACTCATACTCAAACTACATGGCGATAAGGTGATGCAGGTCTTTGATCCTACGGGGGAGGCACTGACGGGTCTCCAGCTCTACGAACAGAGCCGTCGCTTGGCGCATGCCTTTCAGCATCTGAATCTGCATCGTGGCGATGTGGTGGGCATATCCGCCACCAATACCACCTATCTAACGGAGGTGGTTATAGCTGCGCTGCTAAGTGGCACTCCCATCAATCCACTGCATCCAGAGTTTGATAAGGGTAAGTGAGAGCTGGGAGTATTTGAAGCAGAGTTTGCCAATCTGTCCTTGCAGAAACTGTGGCCTACATGTACGAGATTACCAAGCCCAAGGTCATCTTTTGCGATGTGGATAATTACGAAACCTTGGCTGGAGTTAAGCAAAGTCTCAAGTTCAAAACGGAGCTCATACTGCTGTCTGGCACTCTACCTGGGGTGCGGAATATACAGAATCTGCTGGAGGACGGTGCCATTGGCTATGATCCAAAAACCTTGTATGTTTCCATAGGCTGGCCTTGCTTAGCCCTCAGCTAAAGACGCTTCTCTTTTAAGGTTTGCCTGCCCGCATTTGAGCGGCGATGACACAGCTTTTATAATTAGTTCCTCGGGTGTAACCGGTTTACCGAAGGGTGTCACGCGCTCGCACCGCAGTCTCTTGAACAACACCAAAATGTAAGTTCCGTGTGGCCGTTGGTCTACCCCTCTCATTGCCTCTACTCACCCGCAGCCCACAGCTGTTCACTGCCAAGACTGTGCTGTTCTGCTTCAGTCCACTCTACTGGATTTCCTGCATCTTCACGTTGCTCGCGTCCCTCGTCAATGGCTGCAAGCGCGTGATCACCAATCGTCCGTTTAGCGCCGAGTACTTTGCTGAGCTGGTGGCAAGGCACGAGGTGAACTTTGTGCTCACCGTACCGCATCACATGGCACTCTTGACCAAGTCCCAGGTTCCCAATCTTGCCGAGCAATTGCAATCCGTGCAGTCCTTTGTCTGCAGTGGTTCCAAGCTTCCCCTCAACATCTGGCGTCAGCTGTACGAGCTGCTTGGCAGAGAGCGTTTTGCCGTGCTCTACGGCCTCTCCGAGATTGGCGGCGTTAGCAAGAACGTGGGCGGACCCCTGGGCAGTGAGGGTAAACTGTTGCGTAATGTTCAGGTGCGCATACTGGACGAGCAGGGCAATAGCTTGGGACCCAATCAGACAGGACACATACACATACGGCTGAATCAGCGTTGGGGTGGCTACTACCGAAATCCGCAGGACACGCAGACTACCCTAACCTCATGTGGCAAATGGCTGCTGACTGGGGATCATGGCTACTTCGATGATGAGGGCCGCCTGCATTTCCAGACACGCGACACGGATGTCTTCAAGTACAATCACTTTCAGATCTATCCCAAGCACATTGAGGATGTCATTCTGCATCTGCCTGGCGTGCATGAGGTGGGCATCTTTGGTGTGCCCGATGATATATCCACAAATCTAACAGCCTGTGCGGTGGTACGTGATGAGAACGAGTTGGGTCAACAGCTGACAAAGGAGTCCATATCCGGCATTGTGGAGGAGCACCTGAGCGAGGCCTACCATCTGCGTGGCGGCGTCTACTTTGTGAATGAGTTGCCCAAAACAACCAACAATAAGATACAGAGACGCAGAATTCTAATGGAATTGAAGAACAACTATGGTGTAACTCATCTGTAAGAAATCGAAGTGTAATAAAACTTTAAAAAGCAAATATGTTTGTAAATTGTTGAAATGTATGTCAATAAAAAAGGAATAATAAAAGAATGAAAAACTCAATGGGCCTCTATTAATTGGTAAAGTTCGGAAAGGACAAAGATTTTATTTTGTAGCATTATTGTTTTAAATCTTACACAATATTTAGAAAAATAATATAGAGTAACAATCAAGCCTCAATTGAAACTAATTTATATGTACTTTTAAGAAGGTCTACTTAATGGTTAGTATATACGTTAATAGTCAAATTTTTACAGCATTTTTCGCACAACTGAAACAAGTTGAGTCAGAACCAATTCAAACTGCAGTCTATAATGAGAGAGAAATTAAACAGCCATAAAACAATCAATAGGCCAACTTAAGACTTATCGAGAAAGTGATTACATCACAGCCAAGCGACAACTTAATTAGTTTAATAAGCAAATCATGAGTATTATTCATGAATGGAATCTTTGCCAATGGACTGATACTATTATTTATCTAGCGGTTTAGCTCAGACTACAGTGCTCCAGTTCGTGGCACTGGAATCTTGAGGCCACTAAATGAGCATCCACTTAAACAACTTTGGCTTAACACTGACAATCAGAAGCAGGGCAACAACAAATCATTTGTTTTTCTCAGAACGTGTTGTGGCAATTAGCAGCTTCGATTTGTTTCGTTTCCTATTTACGACTCCAGAAAAGGTTGCCACATGTGAGGTGATATAAAAACGTTCTGAGGCGCAGTAGAGCGCCTAGTCTCAAAGTGAGCTTCAATCCAATAAGATGAACGGCGTCGGAGCCTCCACCTGTGAGGTGCACTACGATGCTGCCACACGCACCTGGGAAGGACCACGTGGCAAGGAATTCTATGGACCCGAAATGACACTTGGCGAGGTGACGATGCGCGTTTTGAATTTAAATGCCGACAAGGTGCTGCAACACTGCGACCCTACCGGCATGAATCTAACCGGTGCTCAGCTGGCCCAACAGGGTTTGGTCATAGCTCAGGCCTTTAAGCGTTTGGGTCTGTGCTGTGGAGACGTCATTGGCATATCGGCCAATAATACGACTTACCTGACGGGTGTAACAATTGCTGCCTTGCTCTGTGGCACGCCCATCAATCCGCTACATCCGGATTTCGATCAGGGTAAAAATCTCCGAAGTGTTAACCATGATAATATCAATTAGAACTTTGTATAACTTTTCACAGAGACTGTCAAATATATGTATGACATCACAGAACCGAAGCTCATCTTCTGCGATGTGGAAAACTACACGATTATCAATTCTGTCAACGAGAGATTGCTGAAACCGGCCTTGGTTTATCTGGTAAATGGACGGATTGAGGGAGTACGCGACGTCTTCGAATTGCTGAAGCAGGATGAACACATAACTCCAGAGCCGTAAGTCGATGAAAGTCTATTATTATTATGAGACCTACTTATTTCATATTGTCAGTTATGTGCCATGTCCCAAACTCAATGGCGATCACACAGCATTCATTGTGTGCTCCTCTGGCACCACCGGCATGCCCAAAGGTGTCACCCGCTCGCATCGAAGTCTCATCTGCAATGTCAAGAAGTAAGCGTGGATCACGATAAATTATTAACAGCTAAATAATCACCAATTTTTTATAGTCCCAATACCTACACCCGTGACACGGTCGTACTATCATTCAGTCCGCTTTACTGGATCTCCGGCACGTATATGCTCTTGGCATCCTTGTTGAACGGTTGCAAGCGTATCATCACGAATCGTCCGTATACGGTGGAGTACCTGCTGCATATGGTGTCCACGCACCAGGTGACCTTTCTGTTTCTGGCCTCCCATCAGATAGCGCTGCTCTCAAAGTACCACTGCGAGGATCTGCCCAAGATCAGAGCTCAATTGCAGTCAGTTCGTGTGTTAATTGGAGCTGGCTCGAAGGTGTGCAAGGCTGTGTCGAGGCGCATGTACGAGTTGATTGGCAACATGCGTTTTGTGGTGGGGTATGGACTGTCTGAGGTGGGCGGCATTAGCAAGAATCTGGGTGGTCCCCTGGGCTGTGAGGGTAAGGTCATGCGCAATGTGGAGCTGCGAGTGCTGGACAAATTACGTATGCCTCTGGGCATTAATGAGGTGGGCATTATTTATGCACATTTAAGATACAAATGGGCTGGCTACTATCGCAATCCGGAGGCCACCAAACGCGCCTTGAGCCCAGATGGTCAGTGGTTGAGAACTGGCGACATTGGCTACATTGACAGTGAAGGATATCTTTACATACAGACCCGAGATACAGATGTATTCAAGTACAATAACTTCCAAGTCTATCCCGAGCAGATTGAGGAATTTGTGCTACGTCTGCCTGGCGTAAGCGAGGCCTGCGTCTTTGGCATTCCCGATGAAGTATCCAGCAATCTGACTGCCTGTGCGGTAGTACGTACGCCCGATATCGAGGGCCAACAGCTGCGGGCGGTGCAGATCAAGAATATTGTGGAGCGACATTTGAGCGGTGCCTACCACATACGTGGCGGAGTCTACTTTCTGGAGAGTCTGCCCAAGACCTCCAATGATAAGCTGCAGCGTCGCAAGGTGCCGGATATTATCAGAGAGCAGAGTATAGCAGCTGAGTAATTATTGTTCTGATTTTGTGTATACCATAATGACTTTTCTATTTATAAACATATTGTAACCCTTGACGGCTGCAGTTTCACTTCATTTGTGTCGACTTGGCCTCAGTGTGCCTGCGAAAAGACATTGACCGAACTAATGCAAGGGATTCAATGAATTTTAATAGAGATTGAAATTGTAAATGCAATGTCCCCCAGCTGGGCAGGTTGTTCTGGCCAACTGGCGCACCGACGAACTGCCTGAAATGGGAATAGAAATTGGTATGGCCTGCGAATTGAGGGGCAAATGGCGAATGGTGAACGGTGAATGGTGAATGGCGTTGGGTGTAGGGAGGGGCAGTTGGGCGAATGACAAGCAATTTGTTATTTGTGGCACTCCTGTGGCTGCAATGTTGTACCTTTTGTGCCAGTAAAGGAAATATAAAAACAGCACAACATCTCCGCACCGGCTGGCTACATACAAATGAATTGAGAAATTAAAATTGCAATATAGAATACATATTTTATATGGAATTCGATATGGGGCTACACGTTGAGCTAGGTAGCTGGCGTTGAGGTTAACATTTGCACATTTGACAAATACAAAAATGCAAAATGCGAAATGTCAACTGAAAACATGTTTCAATTTGCCGTTGTACAGTCGTTGTTGTCGTTGTCGTTGTCGTTATCATTGCAGTTGTAGTTGTAGCTGAAGTTGTTGCAAGTAATATTAAACTAGACTAGTCTGCCGCATGTTGAGGCATTCGAATAAAGACCAGTTGGAGTTGAGACTAAGCCACTGTACAAAGGTATCTGCATCATTGTGCAACTAATACGGATTATCCCAAGGACTTTGCCAAACTGCACTTACACGAAAGGTGTAAATTTTTCTGCTCAAGGGATTTGCATGGCCAATGAGTAAACGGCATGAGTTAAATGAATCTTTCCATGAATGAATACGAATCAGTTTAATATGAATTGCCACAGATGCATATTTTCTACTCTGCACCATTTCTTCAGGCTTCTCATTTTCCTCCACAATCAATAGAAAATGGAGAGTAAATTGCAAAACTATTCAATAAATTTCTTCTTGCTCTGCAAATGCCAGGCTTTGTGCAATGATTTCAGTTTTTATTTGCCTTGTTTCGTGGTAAATTTGTTAAATTGTCTGCCTGATTGTAAAAAAAAGCCAAACGTAAAATTGTTGTATAAGGCAATTGTGCAATTGCCTTTTGCAAAGTTATCAGACAGGGTATTAAATTACATGCAAAATTCAAATCGAATCAGAGCCATCACAATAAATGTCGTAGTTTGAATTTGAGTATTTAAATCGAAATAGACATCAAAGGCATTCGATTTGTTTCGGTATACATTATTGATATAAACGGATTTATGCCTACACAAAGCGACAAAAAGGGTATAACGACTGTCTGTGAATGCCTATATGAGTAATGTATTTTGTTCTCATTATTTTCTCTTTTTTATGTATTTTATTCTGCTAATACTTCTTAAATTCTTCTGCAGCTTTTAATAGATTTTGCAAACCCATAGAGTAGGAATCATTAAATTTGATATGCAACTAGTTTTCAGATCTGCTTTTACATAACTTCTTTAAATTTATTTTCACATTTGTTGCGAGTTTTATGTAATTGTTGCCACATTCTTTAAGCACACAATGGTCATATTAAATAATAATTCAGCATCCGAACATCGAGAACATTGAGAGTAGAGCCAATATTTTGATAGGGTGTATGCATACATATAAAGGCAAATATGTAAAATATTTTTTGGCAACCTGCAAAGTAACAAACAAACAAGGCACAAACTGCATAAAGAACAGAGAACAGAGAACGAAAAAGAAAAGGCAAAACATAAATTGGAAAACAAAGAGCAAATTTATGCAAACACTTTAAAGTTTCATCAAGGATATCCGTAGCATATGAAACATGTAAACAACTGTAACTACAACTACAAGCATAACAATGGCATGTACTGTACTCAAATAAGCAACAAGAGACGGAGAAAGGAACGGGGGAGAGATAGAGAAAGGGAGAGAGAGTGAGAGAGGGGGAGAGGGAGAGGGCAAGAGGTGGGCAGTACAATATGATTACTATTCTATGCGACATGAAAAAGTTGCGGCTCTGTAATTAAACAAGCATAATTTCGGCCAGGGTTGCTCAGGAGCAGGAGTTGGCCAGGGTTACGGCTCTGTCCCGCCGCTGCCGCTGCGCCTAGCCGAGCGTATCCTGCGCCGTCGCAGCCGACGCCTCGCCTCGTCCTGGCGCACATCTGCCGCGTGCGTTGATTTCTTGGCTCATGGCGAGGGGTTGAATATAAAATATGCCATATACAAATAAGAGTGGTGGCAACCGGCATATTAGTGAACTGAAAGAGAGAGAAAGAGAGAGGGAGAGAGGGAGAGTGGGAGAGGGAGAGAGAGAGAGAGAGAAAGAGAGAGAGGGAGAGAGGGAGATAGAGTGAAGGAAAACCGTTACATTCCTTATCAAGTTATCGAGTTGAGTTTTCCTTTTGTGGCTGGCCAAACTACAATTTATGCTGCCTGGGAATTGTAGCATGTGGCAGCGCAGTTGATACATTTTTCAATCCATACACCTACACACACACACACACACACCCATCAAACATGCCCATGTTGCGCCTATGTGACCCACTTGGCAGCTTCGGACGCCTGCCACATGCAAATCAACTTGAAGTTCATGCAATTTTAATATTAGACCTGGCCAAAAGGGAACGGCCGCTGTCTTAGCCAAGGTGCGTGGCCGAGACAAGCCATAGCCAAGAGTATCTATAGTTGTGTATCTGTATCTACAGCTATATAGCTGGCGCTCTTGTGTGGGTTTGTCGCTTAATAAAATTTATATTTTTGTTGCCTCTGCGGCAGTTACACACAGACGCATAATATCTAGCTTTTATTGAGGCGTTTTATAGCAATTTTCTTCTATGTTGTTGACCGCATACAAGAAACTGTGCACCAAGAAAAAACATGTACCTAAAATATTTATAAAATTTTTAAAATATCATAAGAAGCAAGGCAAAGACTGCAATATTATTTTTTAAATGTCTGCTGTGTTTATTAAAAAATATTATTTTCCCTTGGCAAGCAATATGTTGTTAATTGTAAATTTTAAAACTTGCTAAGCAAAACTAAACAAAATAAAATAAATTAATTATTATAATTATTTTTCTTCATACTTTTTTTACCTGTAATATATTTCGTAGTTTGTAAGATTTTGTTAGTATTTTATTTCTTACTGTTTAAGCTCAATGTTGATAGCAGTCAGTCAGACAAAGCGTTTTAAATATATGTATAAATATAAGGATATAATAATAAGTTAAAATATTCTTATTGTAGATTTACTTCAACAAATTTTACGTGTAAACCCAATTAACTTTTGTGTATATTTAACAAAAACCTGCAAATTGTATTGTTAACAAATGATGGTAAAACTTATTGATGTAATTCAGGCTCTTTGTCTTCACAATTTTAATATTTCCCACCTTTTCCACTAACATTTCTCCACTCGATTGTTTGCTCAGTGTTTCTGTAGTTATATTTTCAGCTGTAAATATATCTGTAGCTGTATCTATATCTGTGTCTGACGCCTGCTGGCGCTTTTTATCTGCCGATTGTGGGCCTTTGCGTATGCGCTCACGCGTGCCCCAAACTGCCAATGAGGCATGAATTTTTGATTTCACGCACTTTTGATTGATGAAAGGCGGCCCCAAAAACGCAAAGCAAGCCCAAGGAAATGCCAAAAGGAAACCGATAGCGAAAGCTGCGGGCAACCGAAAAAACAGATAAACCCAACAATAGGCAAAAGTGTTGAGTGTGTGTGTACCGTTAGCTGATAAGTTTTCGCATTTGCATCTTTGTCAGTGCAACTGTCAAAGCATTTTCATTTCCGGCCCAGATAAGCCGAACAGAGCGAAGCGTTCAAACCGCAATTGAATAGTTTTTCCGGGGCTTTCATTTTACACACAATGCTGCCTCTAAAATACAGGCCCAGCTGTTGTTGCACGCATTTTAATTTCCCTTAACTTTAAGCCAAGCACAAAAGGCACAAGAAATACATCTAAAAAAAAAGAATTGAAAGAAAGTCGCAAAACTAGCGCCTACCTTCTGACGCGTGTCCCGACTGTCCGGAGTGTCCCTTGTCCCTAGTTCCTTGCCCATTGTCCCTCGGCTACGCTTCGTAGCACCCACACGGAGGGTCTCGGGGGTTACGTGTTGCTGCCTGCTTGCCACACGCCACATACCACACGCCGCGTCTCAGTTGAGCGGCTTCTGGTTAATAGTTCGCTTTTCAGCCGATAACAGAAGGAAGTCAGCAGAAAAACATATTTTTAGATACGTTGAAATTGTTAAAAAAAAAAAAAATATATATATATATATGAGAAATTACTGAAGTGAGAGCAAGGATATGAAATATTATAGACAATAAATATGAAAGTTATTTAAAAACCAACTTTACCTAAAGAGAAGGAACATGTTTTTAAATTCTAATTAAAACGTGATTAACCTTAATCGTTCGACATTTTATGGTTGAGTTTAACTGACAGATCAACTAAGTTGTATTAAGAAGTCTAAACTGTAAACTAACACTGAGGTATTTAAATATTATTTATCTAAATTTTATTTAATATAAGATTTTTCTTACGCGACTAAAGCTATAAAATTTAAGTGCTTTCTACTTGTAACGAATAATAAATAATAATAAATAATATATCAAATTTAAACTAAGCTTTCTCATCCACAATTAAGCAAAAGAAAACTACAATACTCTTCTGTATTGTTTGTTATTTGAAGTCTATTTTTAAAATGACAAGTCATTTTGTATACATATGTAACCAGGTTTTGTCTGCACGTTGATAGCTGCTCTATATACTTGAGATTCTCGTGCCCTAGGTAATTTCCAGAAATATAATCAACACTTTGCACACGCAATTCCAATTAAGTGGGCGGCCTCAGACATCTGAGCACGGCATGGTAATCGCCCACGCAATTGAGAACGGCCCAAGGACTACCCAGAATCTGGAGCTAATCATTAGTGCAGTGCGTGGGTTGATTTTCATATTGCAAAGATATCATAATACCAAGGCCGTGTTATACGGAATGTGCGCTATCTGCTGTTTATGCAATGGGGAAAACCGAGACATCATGGTGGCCACAGCCAACCCGTTCCCGTTTCCGTTCCCGCTCCCGTTCCCATGTCCATTCACTTTCCCATTCCCATTCCCAACTAGTACAGAAATAAACTTTGACTCATTTTCCGAGTAAAATATGCTTGCCTTTGCTTTATTTTAAGCAAATATTTGCAAAACATTATTAAACCGAGAGCCACAACTCGCTGTGTGCCTCCAACTTCATACTTATCGCATGCCTGGACTCAACGATTAGTTGTGGTTCCTATCTAAAAGTATGCACTGATAAAAAAAACCAACTAAAAAAAAAACTATAACAAATCGTAATATATGTAATATGTCAAATAAAACTCTTTTTTAGCTTGAAATAATAATAATAATAATTAAGTCTTATTTTTAAACATTTAAAGCTTTAATATATATATCTTATCAGTTTATCATAAAACCCAGATATTCCAAAATTTAGAACCTAAGGGTGATGTCACAGTGAGAGCGAGAAGCGAAGCGAAGCGAGCAGCGAGGCCAAACGACAAGCGAGCGAAGCGAGAGTATGACACAGTGAGAGCGATGCGAGAAGCGGCGCGGTCTTTTTAAATATTGAAGTGAAGGTGATGAATTCGGACGACGACTAACTTTAACCCGCTTAACTGCTATAGGAGCATTTAATAATTTATATCATGCCTTACGAAATCCCCCAGAACATTTTAATGAATTTATTTTAATTAATAATAGCATTGCTGTTAGTTTTTAATATGTTAATTTCTTATATATTTTTGTATATATTATTGATTAATATATCATGGTATTTATGGATTTAGGATCGGTCTAGGAAGTATAATCAATTAAAAAATCATAAGATATTTTATGTACATATTTCCATTCTGCATAATAATTTCTGAGCTGATTTGAAAATAAACGGCAATTAGTGCGCACAGTACGCAACAATGCTCTCTCAAAACGCACGCTCCGAGTGCGTTGAGCGATAAAGCAGTTTCGAAATCGCTCTCTCGCGTTGACTCGCAACTCGCTTCGCTCTCACTGTGACATCTTTCGAGCGATTTCATACGAAAGAGGTAGCACTGGTTTATCGCCTCTCGCTTCGCTTCGCTTCTCGCTCTCACTGTGACATCACCCTAACTGAAGATCTCAAACAGATTACGCTAATTTCGTACCCAATTGTTGCTGATTTCATGACTTAAAATCTTAACTGCATTTTATTTTTGAACAGTGTATGTATGTAGGGGCATAAAACTTTGTAGCCAGCCAGCCAAATACAACGAATTCCAGATACGTTCAGCGCTTATCGCTGCAAGCGTTGAAAAAAATGCTTAAGCTTAAAGCATAAACAAATATTTGTCACGTTTTTCCAGCGTTTTCTTTGCTTTTCCAGCTCTTCGTGCTGGAGGCCACAGGCAAGTACTGGCCTTTCCCAAGCCCATGACTTTTTCGTTGGATTGCAGTGCATTTTGGTATCAGTCAGAGACACTGATAAGATTACAAGCAGCAACTTGAAGTGTCTTTACAACAGAAAGGAAACTCAAATATAGAGCGAGATGGAATATGATGGGGAGATATGATAGTGGGTAACATTTCCGATCTCTATCTTAAGCAAAGAAGCAATTGAAATTTATAATCTAATTTATAATCATCATAATCATCATATAATCATATAATCATCATATGAGATTGTCAATATCTCTCTTAATTGCATTTTATTTTTCTATAAAGCATTTTGTTCTATTATTTTATTTTATTTATTTAAATTCATAAAATGTACATTATTTAATAAAGGGAATTTACCAGATTTTAAGCTTAATTAATAGAAAGAAAATATTTTATTTGATAATATTTTATTATATTTTAATTAAATTAACCGATGCTCTAAGCCAAGTTTATCGCTTAATCTGTTAAAATCATTTTAATTTTTAATGTTAGTATTCATTCTTATAGTTGGATCTAAAATTCCGAGCTGTTAACGAGGGAATTTGGGGGTATTTATCCTTAGCTCTAATCTAAGAATGTTACTGCTCTAACATAATAAATCAACCAATTGGAAACTCCATAAACATTTAATACTCGCAGCGATTTGCAGAAGCACTCAGAGTGGGCAAGTACAGTTGGAGTAAGTAGCGATAGTTGTAGCATGAGGCGCATTTAAGTAGCTGCCAACATGGCGAGCAATCTAAATTATATGCCACAATAGCTAAACCCCAGACCCAGATCCCCATCCCCCTCCCCCTCCCCCTCCCCAACCAGTACTCTCTGCCCTTGGCCACGGCAGCTGTTGCTGTTGCCCCATAGAGTGTTGGCCATCTGCTCGCACTGCAGGCAACGCTACTTTCAATTAATTTTACACGATGTTGCGAAAATCCAAATGGAGGCCAAGGCGGAAGCAAAGGAAACGCGCGGCGCAGTGTTGGAAAGTGCAACGAAAATTTAAAGCAAAAACTATGTTGTAATAACATTTTAACGATATTAGCACGAAAAATGTGGCCCAACGCACACACAAAAGCGGAAAGTGGAAAGCTTAACGATGCTAAACGAGAGTGCAATAACGAGACAGAGACAACACATAGAGAAACAGAGCGAGAGAGCGAGAGAGAGAGAAAGAGCGAGCGAAGTTGTAGATGAAGTCGAGACTCCGCCATATGCAGACATACAAGCCAGAAAGGCCGTTAGCTTGCTCTGCGGCTGGCGCTGCCAAAGAGGAAATCTGCTGCGCAAATTGTTCAAATATTTTGGCTTTGCCACCCAACCGCCAGCTTGATAAAAATGGCCAACAGGAGCGTAGAGAGGGGGGAAATTTGTGTTGTCTGGCCAAAAGGAACAAAGAGCCATTGCATTGTTCAAATGCAGCGGCTTGTTATATAAGCCACCCTAGAGATGGAAACGTGTTTCGTGTCACGCCAGCCTAAAACATGTATTTGAGCTTTCGAATTAAAATTCATTTTAGTTTAAATACAAGTTTTACTTCTTCTTGTATTTTACTTATGCATTTTATAAATTATATATTCTCCTTTGCATCTTAAGTGTTTTGGAGCTTAATTAATGGTTATACTTCGAATATTGTTTAGCTTTAGTTCAAGTTAGTTTCGATATTCTGTTTTGTAATTAAATTAAAAATAAATTTAAGCTTCTTTTTCTTTTACTTTTTTTTTTTAATTTTTTAAAATGTTAAGAGTTTGTCTAACAATTCTTTAAACCAAAAATTCAACAGGTATGTATAGAAAATAAACCACAAAAATATATAAATTAATAAATTAGAACAAATTGATAAGATGATGATTTATAAATATACAAATTTACTTAAAATTTGTTAAAAAGTTTGATTCAAACCGAGCTTGGGCACAGTAATTGAGAAATTGATCGATTTAATGCAAAAATTAGCAATACCAGTTTCAAATAAGTTAATTACATATAATTCTGCCAAATAATCTCTTTTAATTATGTAACCCATTATTATATATTGAAGAATTTGTGTTTCATCTCTAAGCCACACGCACACATAACCTCACTTCTGTTATAGCCAGAGCGTGGGGCGAGCGCGAGATGCCGATAAGAAGGCATAATGGCGAAATGGCGAAGGAAAAGAGTTTTACGCGCGGCGTTCTTAAAGCTCAGCTGCCGCAGCTCGTTGTCATCGCATTATTTTCCACAGCATAAATTTTAACACATGCAGACACACGCACACACCACAGACACACACACACGCATACTCAAGTTGTGTGCGCCCAAGTTTATGCAATGTTTTCGCTTGTTTTGCGTCATTGTCAACAGTATTATTTTTCGCCTTCCTCTGCTCTTGCCCTTCGCTCTTGGCCCGGTTAATATATATAAAACGCCGCTGCATTGTTAACTTGTTGCTGTTGTTGTTGGCAGACTGTTATCGTTGTGGTTGTAGGCAGCCCTAGCGGTCGCTGCTGCGGCTCTTGTTGCTGCTGCTGCTGCTGCTGCTGCTGCTGTTGCCCAAAACACTTGTAAATTGTGCGATTTTTCAGCGTAAAGTTTAAGCAACAATGGGCCTCAAGTGAAGCGTATGCTGCCATCTCACTTCCAGCTGCTATCTCACTCTGCTGCAGTCTCTCGCTTTCCCCTCTCTCTCTCTCTCTCTCTCTCTCTCTCTCTCTCTCTCTCTCTCTATCTCTATCTCTCATTCAGAAAGCTGTTAAAACAATAGCGCAGCTTTCTATGTGTGTGTAAGAGTGTAAGCTACTAAAATAGTAAATTACTACCAGACACACACACACACACACACACACGCATACACACATTTTCTCACACACATAAAAATCAGCAAGAGCAACGCTGCAGCATGCCAACAGTCGCGTCTGCTCGACTAATCTTAGTTTGTTAAAAACATTTCATAAATATTATATATTAAATAGATAAATCTAATTAAAGTTTATATATTAAATCATATTAAATGTGTTACAAATATTATAACTATAAACCTTTTGAGTTATTCTTTCTCTCAAAACGTTCACTACTTGTCTCATTTCTACAGGGTATACGCAAGCCGAGTGTGTGCCTCCATGCATGCATAAATGTGTAGCATACTTATGGGGGCGTCAAGTGCTTGTGAACTTTGCTTTGGCTTTGGCTATGACTTAATAAGCGCCACTTGAGCGCTGCTAAACAAGACAAAGTAGAGCTAACACAGAGCTTTAAGTATGCACATGGTCAAGGGCTGATTTTCGAACTGATTTCAGCTAGACGACGCAAGTGAGAGCACATGTCAAGTTGAACACCACGTTGAACATTTCAATAAGTCACATTTAAGCTCAGTCAAATTTACTCAACTTTATTGAGCAGGTCTAGGAAACTAAAAAAGTTTAATAAATAGTTTTCATTTCAAACCATATGCTTCACAATCTCTAGAACTTTATTTTGGTTTCGCTTCTGGCTTGTTTGTTTTTTGTTTTCTAACAATGAAATTCAATAAATATTTTAGATTGTTTTCTCTTTGAGCTAACGATCAATATCAATATATTTTTTTCCTATCGCAATTATTGAGTAAAATAAAAAAAGTAAAAAGTAATCCCTGCAATTTATATACATAAGTAAGATGAATATTTATTATGGAAAGCGCAATGCAAAGCAATGCTAAATCTTACTTTTTAGCCTATAACATGCTTTAATGGCCGCGCTTCGAACAAGGGATAGTCTGCAACATTGCTTCTCTAATAACTTTTGTGTTTAGTTACCGATTTCAATGCGCTTTTCAGTTAAGATAAATAATATGGTAAGGAATATATATTCTGAATAACAGTTTTCTTTGTAGAATGTTACGCATGTTAGTCTGTAATATAAGGCTCAAAAGTAATTAATTGCTTTCGTAAATGAAGCTAATTAAAATTAAATTAAATTAAATATATATTTCGCTTGCGCTGCGGCCTTTTATGGCGCTTCTACATTAAAGCTTTCAGTTGGTCGTAAAGCTCTCAGTCGCTACAAACTAACCGCAACAATGTCAATGCAGCGGAAGAGGCAGAGACGGGGGCAGAGACGGAGGCAGAGGCGGAGGCAGAGGCAGAGGCGGAGGCAGATGCAGCGAGCAAAAGAGCACTTGCTGATAACAGTAAAAAGTCTGTGCAACTTTAGCTGTCAGTTCAGTTCGCTTTTATTTTTTGCTACTTCACGCCGCATTGACAACTGACACAAGGTAAACAGCTTACGACAGCTACGCCGCAGTCGCAGTCGCCGTCGCCGTCGCTGTCGCCGCTGACTTGTTGCTGCTGTCGACTGCGCTGCCAATCGGTGTCTCTGCTGCGCTTGCTTCTGATTTCATTGGCGTCGCGTCGCTTTGCGTTGCGTCGTTAAATTATTTTTCTTTGCGTTACGTTTTTTATGCTTCTGCTGCTGCTTCTTCCACTGCTTTTCATAACACTTTATGATGACACAGAGCCGCGCTGCGCTGATAAGCGACTGCCAAACGCTGACACAGCGCAGCGCAGCGCAGAGCGGCGGAGAGGGAAAATCGGAATAATATGCAATCGGAGGCGCCTTCGAGGAATCGAATTACGCCGCGATATTGATACACTCGGTTTATAAGCAATATTTATTTTGCTTTTTGTGCAAACTTTGCATTTTAAAAAGCATTAAAGTGGATAGACAATGCACAGACAGAGCGAAGAGAGCGAGAGAGAGAGCGGGAGAGAGAGAGAGAAGGGTGAGAAAGAAGGCAGAAGGGAAGGAACAGTGTTGCCATTTAGTTGCATAATTCTAATAATGCTTATTAAAAATTATCTTGGAAAACCAATATACATTTTTAATGTTTTATATAAATTTAATTATTTTAATTAATACATTTTTTTTTACTACATACATTTTTCAATTCAAATCTGGCTATTTCTGGCAACACTACGTCATTGTCAGTTAGACAGTTCCGGAATTCTGTTGATACATATCATAAATCTATTTTAAAATCAATATTTATTTCTAATATTCTATATTCATTTAATTTTAATACCTATTTTTTCATATTTGCTTTTTGCTCATTCATTTTAAAACATTTATTTTAATATTTTAAAATTTAAATCCAGCTATTTATGGCAACACTGGCGATGAAGAGCACAGCTTCAATTTAGGCAGAGATTTCTCTTTGCTGACACACAAGAAATTCGCTTAAGCTGCGCTGAGTCATAAGCCAGCGGCAAGCTGTGAGAACTGAGATCTGAGATCTGCTTTTGCGACTCTCACCAAATCTTCCCCCTTTTTTAATAAAATTCATCATTTCAACTCTGCCGTAAATTTTTGTCTGGCTTATCAAAAGTTTGCTTAGCTGTTAAAGCAATCGTCATCCGTAAATGTGCAGGGCAAGTTGAGTTATGGGTAGATCAAGTCTCTTAGCAGAAAATGCTGGTTCGATGCCCATCTCTTGGTAATATTTCTAAAAACAGTATAATTATGTTATGATACCAGAGCTTATAATACTCCTAGTAGTTGTTCAAATTTTCAATATAAATATTTTGGGAATGTCATGTTTTTTTTATACCTAAGCTATAATTAAAACTTTATCTAAATCTCATGCTGTTTATTTATAAGAGGACTTTTTTTAAAATATTGATTGAGATAAGCTTGGCCAATAGTTCAGGAAATATTTAATAAACTATATAATATTTTGATACATTTAAATCTATTAAGGCTATGTTATATAGCAATTTATATATATAATAATACCAATTCGGAAAAAGAGATTCCCAAAAATTATTTATTCCCATTATAAGTATATTCTATTCCGAAAAACCAAATTGTAGTGCTAACATATCGCTAGAATTACTTCTTTAACGAAAGAGAAAACGTACAAAATTCATTCAATTTATAATAATTTTTCCAAGTTCTTTTAACCTCATTAAAAAGGCATATCTTTAGTGACGCGTCAGTTGCTGATAGTTCGATTTTCGAGTACTGTTGGAGTATCTACGGAGCAATTAGGCCCAGTCTGGTCTATAAATAGCCAAGTAAATGCGCGCTTCATAAATTTTACCAATGCAGCATATTGCAATAGCTGCCAGATAACATTTGACTCGATTACTGGGCAGAGCGAAGAGAACGGGGAGAGCAGGGAGAGCGGGGAGAGTAGGGACATTAGGGGTGCAGACAGCTGGCAGACGGTGGCGCATAATGCACTTAAGTTTTCTTGCTCGGTTTTCTCATATCGAGGGGTGAATGCGCTGCGGAAGTCGTGGCATAAGGCACACATCAGTGCCACCAAGGGCAAGGGGAAGGGGTAGGAGAGGGGGAAGAGCGGGGAAATATGCTCATGCTAACAAACATGCAATTGAGCAATTGAATTGCTCAAAGAGAGAGAGAGACAGAGAGGGAAAGAGTGAGAGAGGGAGAGGGAGAGAGAGCTCGCGCCAAAGGCAGCTGCGACATTTTAGTTGAGTTCCAGCTCAGAGTCTGAGGATAATTACTGCGTTTCCTATGTGTGAGTGTTTGTGAGTCCATATGAATCCTTTGTGCTCGGATTTTCAACTACGGCACTACGGTGTGTACGCCGTGCGAATTTCGGCAGCAGCAGCAGCAGCAACTGCATTAACAGCAACTGAATTTATGTTTATTTCGGGCAGAGGCAACAACTCTGGTGGCAGCTGCACTCGAAACCAGAGCCAAAATCTTATATATACTCTATAAAAAAGGCATAATGAAATTTTTATTTAAAATGAGCAATTGGGAACATTAGGTATTTTTTTATAATTAAATATATTTTATTTATTTAATTATCGAAATGAAATTTTCAAGAATAGCATAGAATATAATTATTTATATTTTATTTATTTAATTATCGAAGTGAAACTTTAAAGAATATTGTGAGTTTTAAAATATAATATAATACACGAATTTTTATTATTATACTCTATTTCTTTTTGAAAAATTGTATTTGTTATAAATGTCCTGATTATTTAAAAAGCAAAAATTAAATACTTTAACTAAATACAAATATAAAAATTAAAAAATTTTATTTTAAAATATTCTACAAATATTATTATTATAATATTAAAATCATTAAACAAATACTGCAAAATATTTATAGAAATACATATAATAATTTAATATATAAAATTTTTTCCTAATTATTAAATTTTTTAAAAAGATTTTTCAAGCTATTAAGTTTCAATCTTAACTTAGCCAGTTAAACACAACATTTTACTTTAGTCGGAATGCCCTTCACCTAACTTTTTCAGCTATCATAAGGGCATTTTCATAGGGGCATGCCACAGCCGCAGCGGCTGGCGTGTTATTATTGTTGCAGCTCTTGTTCAACAGTCCAAATTTCGTTAACGTGACAAAAATACATTGATTACATTTTTTGTAGTTTGTTGTTGTTGTCGCTGAACATCTCCAGAGCTGCTCACGTCTGCACACTTGGCACATTTGTCTATCCGAGTGTGTGTATGCGTCTGTGTGTGTGTCTGTGTGTGTGTGTGTGTTTGTGTGTGTGTTTCCTTGCAGCGCATCGTGTAAACAACTGAAGGAAGAAACCAGTAAGGACGGACCGGATCAGTCGCAAGCGCCCGACTGTAGCATTCCCTGCACCCTATATTTTAAATATTATTTATTGAATATTACACGAAGCGCAGCAGCAATGCTTCTTCTTACTTTTGAGTGTGAGCAAGGCAAATCCTGCAATATTCATTCGTTAATAACTTTTGTAGTTTTTAACCGCTTTCAATTTCCTATTTAGTATAGATAAATATAAAAGTAGAGAGACTTTGGCGGCTTTTACAGATCTAGGCGTTCATACGGACGGACGGACAGACTTAGTTAATCGTCCTGATCAAGAAAATGGGTATACATAAGTACTTTATAGGAATGAGACCCCTTCTGCTGCCTGTTACATAGGTTCTCCCAAAGTAATCAACCCTGTTTTTACGCATTACGTGGGTACAGGGTATGAATATGCACGTAGATCCTTGCATCTTCCGGCTGTTGTTGTTGTTGTTGCTGCGCTCACTGCAGTGTCATCCACGGTTGTTTTTGTTGTTGCCACGCCTCTTCTCCTTCCTCTTCTCCTTCTGCTGCTGCTTCTTCTTTATCGTTGTTTTTGTTGCGCTTTACGTGCAAAGGTCTTTGAACTGACAAATTACATTGCTCGCTCAACGAAATTCCTTTCACCGTGTGCACTCTGAACTTTCTTTATGCTGCCTCAGACTCCCTCGCTCTCCTCTCCTTCCTCTCCCCACTCTCCCTTAGCCCCTCTCAATCATCTAACTCAGCAACTCTCTGTCTATGTGTGTGTGTGTGTGTGTTTTCAGCACGATTTTCTCTTCTTTGTAAATAGTTCCACATTCTTGTCGCAAGTTTATTTCCATTGCAACTACAACAATTTGCATACCCTTGCCAGGTTTTAGCGAAGAGTAGTTGCATTTTACAACTCGTCGGGCTTTCAGCAAATTTATGAGTTAAGAAGAATAAATAATAATAAAATATATGATAAAAATAAATGCAAATAAAAACAATAATACATATAATATTAAAATTAAATTTTGGAAAAATAATACTTATTTAAATTGATTTTAATACAAAAAAATTCTTTTACAAACAATAATATTTATATTTAAATTAGTATTATGTGATCCATTTCCTATAAAAACGCCAAAGCTTCTATTAAGAAATGTGGCAACCTTGTCCAAACTTCCTACCCAAATACCTCACTCCCTATATCTCTATTTCTTTCTCTCTCTCTCTCTCTGTCTCTCCCACTTTTTTATCACTGTCTCTCTATCTTCATTGCGTTGTGTTCTCATTTGTTTTCGATTTTAATTTGCTTACGCGCGCTTCTTCTGCTGCGCCTCCCCCGCCCACTTTCCACATATTGCTCTTAACTACTCTTAACTACTTTCACGCATCGCGCGCTCCTCGAGAACTGTAGGGGGAGGGTGAGGAGGGGAGTCGAGAGGCGAGCGTTGGCTTTGGCGCAGGTTGCAAATTGTTATAAAATTGGCAAAATTGCTTTACATTGCGAGCGTGGGCAGTTTTAATTGTTATTGGATTGTTGTTGCAGGTGGGCGGCGTTAATAACATTTATTGGCGCTGTTTTCAATTGTTTAATTGCCAGCGAATTGTTTACATTGCGCTGACAAGCAGTGTTGCCAGATCAGCTTATTTTCGGCTAGATCGAGCCTATTTGAATATGGAGTAGCTTATTAATTTAGCAATTTGACTATTGCAATATATGTTATAATTACTGTTAATTTAGCTAGTTTCGGAATTCTGAAAATGCATACCATAAAAATCTTTAAAATGTTTATTTATTTTTATTAATCCATATTTAATAATCCATATTATCATTAGTTTTAGCATAGTTTATTTTAAATTTTTGTAATCCAGATATTAATTTAAAAAATTTTTTTTCAGATATTTAGTAATTTAAATCTGGCTATTTTGGGCTACACTGAGCATATTCTAGTGATAAGTAAAACGAATGGTTTTGTATGTTTTTTTTTGCATTTGTATATGCGCTTGTTTCTCTGTATATTTTTCTTGCATTACTAGCTTTTTTTTTAGCTTATGTGGGCTTTCAACACAACTGACCAACGCAAAAAACTGATGAGCCAGCGAAAGTTGTTTATTAGTTTTATCTAACTGAACCATCGACTGCTTGAATGACTTACACAATCGTATATATAAACTAAGTATTTCAAATCTAATCGAATCTTATCTTGTGTTTGCGCAAACGCATTAAACCTTCTTTATCAATAAGCGAAGATGTCGAAACGGACATGCCAGCCACAAAACCAGTAGGGTCGCAACGGATCGGTCGGATACAGCAGCCTATATTTTAAATCGGTTATTTAAGGCGATCGAGGCAAAGCCGCTTAATAGTACGAATGGACAGCCGACTCAACTCGTCCCACAGCTCACAAATATAGAAACTTTAAGATCCGCCACGCCTCCTTCTGCCTGTTATATACCCATTTATTACCCTATCATGGCACAAACTTATTGGGCGCCCCTCGTGCAATTAACGTGCTATGCAAATGACGCAGCCGAAAATGTGCGTAATTATGCAACAGAACAGAACAGGAGATAATCGCGGAGAGTAATAAGAAGAAGAACGAATCTCGGCAGCTGAGCGCAGTGGAAGAAGAATGACTGGAATGATTGGAATGCTGCGCATGAGCACAAGGCAAAGAGCGATCGGCAGAGGGAGAGCGAGTGAGAGAGTCAGATCACACCTCAACTGCAGTCGCGCTCTCTTGCTCGCACAGGTTCTAACTACCGGTTAGCCAGAGCGAACAGCTGTGCGAGTGATAAGAAGCAACAACAAAGCAGAACCAGAAGCAGCGACCACCACCAACAACTACAACACGCAGCGGAGCGAACAAAGCGTTCGCTTTATGCGAATTTGTGTACAATATGAATAAGCAAACAACAACAACAACAATAAACAACAACTCTGCTAGGGGAGAACTATGGAACTGGGCGCAGCGGCAGCGGCAGCTGCTCTGCTCACCTTTACGCTCGCTCTCTCGCCGGCAGAGCGCAACGGCAGCGACAGAGACAGCGACAGCGGCAGCTGCTGAGAGCATTGCCACTTTAGCGGGTTTAGGAATTCTATTCTAATGTTTATAATATTTTAATAATATATATTAATATTAATTTAATAAATAATATATAAAATAATAAATTAATTTATTTATTTTATTTATTTATTTTTATTTAAAGTCGACAAAGACCAGTCGACCAAGAGAAATTAAATTACAAATTAAAATTAAAAATAATAAAATTAAAATTTAATTTTAAATTGAATTTAAAACAGGGTATAAATATAAGATAGGAAAATAAATAATAAATAATTATCTCAATAATTAAAATGATAATATTAATATATATTTAAAGTTATTTATTTTAAGCACTATTGCATCCTTTATTTAATATTTACCTTTAATCTATTTAAAAGTTGTAAAATTCTTTTTAGTCTTGTATATTTATTTTAGGCATTTTTATTTTATTTTTAATATTTATTTCAAGCTTTTTTATACCCTATTTTACTTTAAAATTTGTATAACGAAAATCTAGCTATTTCCGGCAGCACTGACGCGCTGTTTGGCGTGCGCTCTCTCAGCTCTGCCGCGCTCGCTCGGCCTGCTTACACGCTCTCTCTCTCGCTCAGGTGAGACTCTCCGCTGCGGCTGCGGCTTCGCTGCGGGCCGTTCATTCTGCTGCGAACGTTCGAACGACGCAGACGCAGGCGCGGAGGTTCGTTGATCGTGTCGTGTGTTTTGTTTATTCCGTTGTTTATCAGACGCCCGGCGTTCCGCGTGTGTCTTCCGACAGTTACCGTTGTCTAGTGTAAAACTATTTACCCATTACCGCCCCCTCCCCCGCTTACCCAGTGCTTGTGAATGTGTTGGTGTTAGTGTTGGTGTAAATACCTGACCAAAAACAAATGACACGTGCTTGAAATACACACAGTCGATTAAACCTGCCAATAACTATACTAAAGCCAAACACAGGGATTACCTCGACTTCTGATACCGCGACACAATAACGGTAAGCCATAAAAAACGCCATAGTTAGCCCGTATGCGACGCTTGACCCCAATCGTCGTGGGGCAGGCTGATAAGCTTATCGATAATAAAGCAAAAACAACCAAAATAACAACTAAATATTTAATACGCCTACACGCCCAACGCCCCCTAATTAAAAGCGTCCCCTAAGCGGTAATTGCAATCAGGAACACCCAACAACATAAAGCCCCAAACCCCAGGCGTCGTTTATGACTCAGGGATTTTTACCGTGAGCGCTTTGTTTGTTGTTCTGTTCATATCTTAATGTGACCCCGCCCCCCTACGCCCCCTTTGCCGCACAAGTTCTCTCTGACTTGGTTTTATATCGTGTCGCATTGTAGATCCCATGAGTCATTGCGCCAGGGACAACCTGGGAAGCTTTTTTGCTCGTTCTGCCCCCTCAGAGCGACGACTGATCTCATGAGTACACTCAGAAAAATAATGCATGTTTCGTTTCACAAAATTAAGTTCTTTAATGGTTCTTGTTTTGTTCTAGAAATTTAGTACAATTACGAAAATAATCTTGAAAGATTAAATTAATTAGAAATCGTATTTTATTTCAATATTAAAAGTTGCTAAAGAATTAATAATTATTAAAAATTAAGAATTCTAGCTCATTGAACTTTTGACACCGGAAATTCTTGATCTTAAATCAATCACGATTACTCTTGATTTTTCTCTCAGTGTGGCGAGCGAGAACAGCTGAAAAAACGTTGTAAAAAACAATGTTGACTAAGCATCTGCGAGCTGAAATTGGCTATTTTAATGGAATTGTGAATGAAAAGGAAAAACTCCAAATAAAAACTCATTTAAAGCTGTAGCAAATGTTGTTAAAAAAAGGCGAAGGGTGGAAAGGGGCAATTCTTTCCTGCTTATCAATGACACACTTTTTGCTTTCGGAAAAAACGAAGCATTAAATTAGTGTAAAATTGGTTTTAACAGTTGATAAGATATGAGTTTTAATTGAGAACTGGAGCAGAATTGTAAAAAAATAAATAAATAAACTGAGCAAAAGTTTGGGAATGTCTGCTAGATGAATCATGAATCGCTATTTTTAGCTAGATAGATTATCTGACTAAAATTAAACTGAATCTTGAATTCCACACAAGTTTACGATATGCCAATAAACTTATCAAGTTCTTGGACTTTTTGTCTGAATGATGTGCTTAGAATAGTTATATGAATATACTATCATTAAACTGATTATATTTTATATAATATGTATAATAATTATACTCTAGAAACCAAAGTTAAATAAATAATAAAGACGGATAAATAATATAGAAAAGTATGGTAAGAAGAAGCATTTTGTTTTGCTTGGCTTTGATGATCGAATGACTCATGGGAGATTATGAATAAATCAGACTCATCGCAAAAAGAATTTGAGCAGAAGGGTAAATAGGAAACTTGCATAAGAAATAAACAGATTTAATGTCAATTTCATGGAATTTAAGGTTTAAGGTGTCCTGATGATATAGGAAATTAATAGAGGGTAATTTATGGGGGTGCGAGAATGTTATATTATAATGTAGAAGCTAAGAAGCATTACAAATAGTGCCTATCTAAAATTAGGTTGTTCTAACATATTCGTATAAGGAATCTGTCAAATTTTATTGAAAGTTGTATTGTAAATTAGTAGCTTTTTCAAATATTGGATGCCACGCCCCCGCTTTACGCCCTGATCGGTTAAAACCGAATAACAAGCGCAATAATGAGACTAGAAGGTTTTGATTCGGAACATATTTTCTCTACCATTAAACTTACATGTTTAGAAAGCTCATTTAAATCGGCTAACAAAACCCATTATAGCATGCCACCGATAAAATAAGCAAGAAGCAGCATTGCTGCTGCGCATTGTAAGGAATTTTGTTGTGAAATTATTTTTATTTTGCTTGAAATGCATACGCATGTCGAATTCGATGAGAGAAAAATGAAAAAATCGATGCTGCATCAAGTTTCGAGTGCGATTCAAGCTTGCAGGTCGAAAGTCGCCCAACTTTCAAGAGTTTCCAGCTCTGATATGATAAATGAAGCACGTAAATAAATAGCTTTCGTGCATTTCTAATTGAGAACTGTGTTAAGCCCTGATAATTTGATAGAGCCAGGCATACCGAAACTAATTGGAAACACGTGTGGGGCCCATTGAGGGGGTAATCACTATTTAATTCCCATTAATCAATTTGTCGAGTCGGAGTCTTGAGCTCAAATTTGTTTACACACATGAGTTGTAAGCTGTGAGCTGAGTTTGATGATGGCAATTCAACGGTTGAATTATTTAAAGCTGCAACAGGTGCATGCCCCACACGATGGAATCGTTGGCGGTGCTAAAGAGCCGACATTGGAGCTGATGCCACAAGTGGCAACTGACCATGTCAAGGCGTTATTTGGCGTTGATTACAAGGCGGTGGCATGCAGCTAACAGCCAAGTGGCATGCCACAGCGCCAACGGAAAAGATTACAACAAATTAAAAGGAAAAAAAAAACATATGAAGTGCAAACAAAACTCTGAACTAAACCAGTTTCTGCTGTCGGAGGCAGTTCCAGTTAGAGACATTCACATTCTGATTCACATTCTCTGATGGATGGATGGATGGATGTTGAGATGGTTTATCAATGACAATGGTGTCGATAACATTTTGCTACCGTTAGCCAACCGATTGTCATTACGATTGTGTAATTAAATAGAATTTATGCTTCATTTGCTTGCCTCCATCGATATTCCATTGAAAATGCCAACTCGCCGACAATGCGATACCCAAACATGGTGAAAGCCAGCGAATGGGACGACAAGGAAGTCAACGTGGCTCTAAAGTATTACAGCTGGGGTCTATTTGGCTCAAGCAGAGGTTCAACTTCAAGTAAAGTCATAGGTCAATCTGTCAGCTAAAGTAAAGCTTTACGTAGTATAATGCCTGGCTTAACTATAAACTGCAAAAACGCTTAAATTTTCCCATTTGTTAGTTAACAACTTGTGCTTTGGCACATGTAGAACTTGGCATTTTGTTCAACAATGTGCAAAAATTCAGACTGATCAGCTGATAAGCGGCCAAGTTATGCAAGTGGAAAGTTTGCCATAAGTCACAGAGTGTCGTAGCAGGCAGATTTTGCCTAATAAATACTTATAAATAATAAATACTTATAAATATAAAATGAAGGCTAGACAGATGAAATTAAAATAATTATATATTGAAAATAGCTGTAATATATTCCCTAAGTATTGAAAATATCCACACTGAGAGAAAAATCCAGAGTAATCGTACTTGAATCAAGAAAATTCAACGAATTTAGAAATGTTCAATATTCAAAAATTAATTCAATTCGTACATAAATAAAACGTTCTTTGTAGTTAATCCAGTTTATTGCCTGAATTAATCTGAATGCATTTACGATTCTATTTTTACTTGTGCTTTATTTCTCTGAGTGCAGTAAGCCCCAATCAAACTGAGCTTTCAGTTAGCATCGTGGTATTTTCATGACTCAGCACACTCGACTGCAGCTTCAGCCGCTGCTAACAATGGAGTTGGCTCAACATTGCATGCAACAATGCTGGCCAATTGTAAAACGAGCTTTATGTTTCAGTATTTGAATAAACATGTGAATATATTTATATATAGGTAAGTTCCATAAAAGTCGGCCATTGTGAAATTCGATTAAAGCCATCAATTGAGCATTTTGTTGCCGTTGCCACAATTGTTAATTGCGACTGTTGCGATTGTTGCAATTGTTGCGATTGTTGTAATTGTTGCATTAGCCTTAAATTAGTTAACGCTTACAATTCTATTGTCAATTTAAAGCTGATGTTTCAATTCTTTGTGTTTAAAATGTTAGCTTAATTTTCTCGCTTCTGCTCTTTGTTGCCAATTTATCTACACTTGAAAAAAAAAACAGCTGGCAAATGGCACTTATTTATTGAATAGCCGCAGAGTTGCGTTTATTGTAATTGCGCAATTATTTAAAAGCTGATTTATTATTTAATTGTTTGTCACTTGAATGACAATTAATTATGTATATGAAATACAAAAGGCGCATAAAATAAAACAAAAATGAAATGCAATGCAGAAAATAATATAAAATAATAAATACGCTATTTTTATTCAAAATAAATATGATGAATAATCAAGAAATTAACAGAGGTAAATAATATTACATAATTTAAATATATTCATATAGAATAATTACATAATAAAATATATTCATAATTATTTTATATATATTTATATTTATAAAATATATTATATTTATTTAAAAATATAAACAACATTAACAATTAATTATGAGCTTCACTAAAATACTATTTAACAAAATTTAATATTGTTTAGCAAAAGCAGAAACTGTCAAACATTATTTAATATTAATTTACCTAAATTTTAAATATATTATTCTTTTTTTATACAATTCAATATTGTAAGATTTATGTGTGCCAAAAATAACTGAATAAAGTATACAAATTCAGTTTAAAATTAATCTATAGTTATTTTTTGCCTTAATTAATTAATTTGCATAATTCATAAGAAATTCCTATCGTATTCTATATACCCTTTCTAGATACCCTTTGATTGCATTGAGGAACATTAAATAAATAATTTGCATTATATTGAATAATCAATGCAACAGCTGTCAGGCGACACAAATGCGCATCGAAGTAAGGGGGTTGGGAACTCGTTAATAATATTAATAATAATAATTATAATCAATAATAAATTGGCAAAAGGGAAAACAACAGCCCAGAATGGAAAATGCTTAACACACCGATTAAAATTGATGGCGCTTATTTGGCATTTTTTGTTTTTATTGTTTTTGTTTTTCTGTTCATGCAGAATTCAATTTATTATTTGCCACTTAAATGTCAAATCTATTAAAATGCGGCTGCTGATTAATTAATAATTAAAGTGCGCGGTTAATTAAGTTAATCCGCTCAGACAGACCACAATTGATACTAAAAACGTCAAGAAAAAACTGTGAATAAATGGCAAAAATTGCAGTTTTTTTGTGAGTTAAATTATGTGCAAATTTAAGTTTGGTTTGGAATTAAATGTTAAATTATAAAACAAATGTTTGAAAAATCATAAATTGAGGTTTGATCAATTACAGACAGATTTTCTTTAATAAAATGGATATGCAAATAAAATATGTTCTAAATAAATATGCATTAATTTTAAATAATTGCATTCCAATATATCATATAAATTGACATTTCTTTTGCTTAGTTTGAATTCCTTTAAAGTTGTTTTGTTTCTCTCAACTCAAATATTTGAATTCTATAGAACATGAATGAAATTCCTTTTGATTATACAAATGCCCGGCCTATTAGCATTATTATGTGCATCGTCACAATTGTATTTATGAATCAATCCGAGTTTATTCGCATACACAGATATCGATGCTCGTAAATTAATTATAAATACCATAAAATCGCTCTTTTTTATGCTGTCAAAAATTAATTGTATGCCGGGCAGCTTTAAATGAATATGCATATAAATCTATAAATATGAATGTATATGAATACCATGAATATTTTAGTATATTTTTTATCTTTATCAGTAATTAAAGCCGGCAAAGTAATCGAGAATCGTTTTGCTGATTATGAAAACTGAAAGAAAGCAAACAAACTTAAAATATGATAATGTCATGGGCTCCCAATTGTCCCCAATTGGTATAGGGTATAGAGTATAGGGTATTGTGTTTGTGGCTTATAGGAAAAGTGCCGTTAACTGTGGACGTTTTGTCGCTTTTGTTGCTTCGCGTGTTGCATAAATTATGAGTTTAGGCCTTGTGACTTTTTTAAATACCCTGCAGTACAATATTTTGAGCTCGGATTAAGTGCGAACTTTTGGGAAATAAATGAATTGTAATTTGTTCTTTTGTTGCTTCTTAATCGAATATAGCTTTGACTTGATTTATCCAATAGTCAAAGAACTTTATTTGGAATCGACAATTCCCACTATTATAAATTAAAATAAATTATAATATAAATGCTTTAATTATAATATATAATTATAATATATATATTTTAAATTAAACCTAACTTAATGTTAGATAATTAAATGTTATTAAGGCATCCAACCATGAAATCTGATTGGCTTTCCCCAGAAAAATCGCCAATATATAACTTTTGTTAAGACATTAGTTAAAATTCTAAAGAAGGCAAGATTTATTTAAGAGCTTATTTTTGTAGTTTTTTTTTTTTTTAATAATTTTTTATGTATTAATTGTTATGAATTTTATATGTATTGTTTTATATTTATTTTTGATTTCCTCAAATTTTATTTATTTTTTACAATTGTAATTTATTTATTATGTTTATTTTATATATTATTAATTTTGCATTTTACTTATTGTGTATATTATTCATTTGGTATATTTATTTTATATTTAATTTAATTTTTATAACCTTTTACTTCATTTCTGCTCATTATTTGTAGGGTATTTGCTAGTCGCAGCTATTCGCTTGCCTGGCATTTTCTTTGGGCCTTTCTAAAGCGCAATTAATTGCCCTTCCCGCCCCTTGCCCTGCCCCTGCCCAGCCCCTGAACAAATGTCACATAACGAGAACTATGCATGGCATTTGTTATAATAAAACTAAGATGATACATTAGAACCGGTTTAGATAGTGAAGAGGTGGTGGTTGAGGAGTGGTAAAAGGGGGTTAAAGGGGGTTAGAGGGGGTCTGCTCGCAACAAACAACTTTATTAGTAACAAATTGGAATTTGCATATGAATTTGATTAGTCGCCACTTTTGCTTATCGATCTGCTAATTAGAGAAGGGGGCTGAAGGAGAAGCAGATGAGCAGGGGAGGGGGTGGGGGAGAGGCTGCTGGAAGCCAGAGCTAATCATGATAATAGCACTGATAATAGTGCCAGCCTCAGTGGCCCCCTCTGCCCCCGCCCCAACTAACTTGTACTTAGATAATGTAATGTCGAGGCGCAGTCAATTGTTAAATAAAATTGTGTGATTCTATAAGATTGGAATTTCTGGCTCAATTTGCAGTACACCGAGAGAAAAATAGAGAGCAATTTATTTATTTAACGCTACAAATTAAAAATTTAATACAAAAGTGTTAATTGAGATTAGAATATTATTAAAGTTTAAACTGAATAATTGTGGTAAGAATAAAAAATTATAAAATAAAGTGGGGAAACCACAGAAAAACCCAATCGATTAGATAGCAAATTCTTAACCCAAAATAAATTTCTCGATTAAATTCTTATTTTTATTTTCAGCAACTTTTAAAATTAAAATAAGCTCTTCATAGATTTGCACTTGAATTCTAGATTAAAATAAGATTAATTTGAGAATTATATATTGTGAAAGGAATCTTGCTGTATTTTTCCGAGTGTAGCAACAACAACATTGTTGGCCTGCTGGGCATTTGTAATGAGCCTTCGACTTGTCATTGTTGTTATTGTGTTTTTAATGAGCTTGGCATCTATTAAAATTACTCATCGCTGGCAATAAATATCGATTCGAGGGGAGTTTCTGTTTTCGTTTTATTTGCCGTTCTGTTCATTTGGTTTTAATCAATTGAAATTACAGTTGGCGCTGGCTTTAGCTGCTAATGAGGCATGCGTTCAAATTGTGCGCTGGAAATTAACACCACGCACAAAACCCAGAAAGAAAACTCGGAAAAAGTCGGAAAATATCTGGGCGAAGTAGCTAAGGGGCAATTGTTAGCTGGCTTCAGGGCGCACTTTGTGGCCAGGCATAATCTAATTAAGTTAAGCCACCAGCACGACAACAACAACAACAGCAACGTTGTTGCTTGACTTATTTTTAATTAGATTTTCAGCGCATTTGTTGTTAATTTGAAAAGCAATTTGAAAAGTAACGTGCACAACAGCGATCGTTGTGTCGCCGACAGCTAGATGGCGCCAGCAGTCGCGCAGCAGTTTCGCGCACAGGCTTGAGCGCGTGATCTGGCCTGCAGAGCGAGCGCGCGCTATACGAATCGCCGTGCCCGCGAGCGAGACGGCTGTCCAACATGTTTGACGTCTGCCTAGTCGCACTGCTCTAACCAACGACTCGTACGCCCAGCGCTCGCTTCATTCTGCAACGTTGACTCACACTGCGCGTTTGACTTGTTGCTGCGCGCACAAAAGAAAAAAGGGGAAAAGAAACGAAAAGAGCAGAAAAGAAAGAAAAAAGCAGTTTTCACTTTGTTTTTCGTATTGCTTAAACAATAGTTTAGAAAACTTAATCAAGTGCTCCAAGTGACTGTGAGAAAATGAACGCGCCGCTGCCGCCGCAGGCGTCGCTGCAGCGCCGAACATAAAAGAGCCGACGACGTCATCGGCTGACACACACAGACGCAGGCAGAGACACACGCATACACACAGACACGCACACACATGCATGCAAACAGAGAGGCATTGAAATTGTTGTTGCAGGCGTAAATTATGACGGCGATTTATCAACTGGAAATCGAAAAGAAATAGCAACAACAAAAGCGATTGCCACAACAAGCAGCTAGAAGCGCTTATTGATCGTGCCAGGCAGCGACAACAACAAACAGCCGCAGCAGCAGAGCAGCGCAGCAGCAGAGAGCAGCGCAGACTCAAGTGCAAGCGCCAGAGCAGCACAGCAATAGTATCAAACAAAGCAGGCAGATTCTCAGCGAATCGCGGCTGGAGCAGCAGCAACAACAACAACAAGGAGAGCGACTTGTTGCTCACACACACACACACACACACACGCAAGCCAGCTTTCACTGTGTGCGTGCGTGTGCGTGTGCGACCTTTGTCGGCGTCTTTCCCCCCTGCCCGAGCAGCCTTGTCTGCATGTGTGTGTAAGTACGCTAATAAATTTACTCAAATGCCAGCAAATGGCCCAAACCAAAAGGCAACGCGTTTAATTGCAACCTCATAACTCTCTATGTGTGTGTGTGTGTGTGTGTGTACAGTAATAACAATTAAACAGCAACAACAATAGCAACAAAATACTTCAATTGTTACAAAATACTTGAACTCAGATTCCATCTGCAAATTGCGCTTTCGACAGACTGTTAATGCGCTGTTAAGCTACAGCTGTTAGTGCGCTTTAGAAAATCTGCTAAAAGCCCTATTGAGTTAACATGCAAATGTTACTTCACCTTTAGCAGTATGTTAGATATTCCTTTAAATAGTCTGTGGAAAGTACTGAGGTTAAATTACAACAGTTTCTTTTGATTTTTTTTAAATGTTACTGCTACTTTAACAATATGTTAAATGCGCTGTTACGTTAACATACAGCTGCTACTTCACTTGTAGTCTGAGCTAACATACAACTGTTAAAAGTTGCCTAACTTTTATAAGCTTATTTGGCATTACGTTAACCAATATTGCATCAACTTTTAAGGTCTAATTAGGCACGATAAGATAAGTCAGCTAATTGCCAATATTAGCTCAAGTTCCAACTGTTAAGAGGCTGTTCAGTTTAGACTCTTTGCGCTGTTAAGTAGCTCTTAAAGGGGGAGAACTTGGCCTCTATTTTGGACCTGTTCCAACATTTGTTCCTATCTATAATTAATGTTCTTCAAAGTAAATTTACTCATGACTTTGCCACAAGTAATGCTTGCTTATTTCTAAAATTAAATGGTTTGCCATTCGTTAATAGGCATTTCGTAAGCCAGTATATTTTTTGTACTTTGTTTTTATGTGCTATGACGTTGCTGATAAGATAAAATACCAAAGTCTGCACAGCAAACGCCCACAGTTTGGCATTCACACTATTCACAAAATATTCAGAAACATTCAGATATATTGATATATATATATAATATAATAATATGCACGCTCGATACACACTTTGTTTTTCATTCAGCAAACGAGAATTATGAAAATTTTCCATATATATCTAGATAGACACATAGATATTTCAGTGTTGGATACATAATTCCGTATCCGTATCTGTATCTGTATCCGACGTATCCAAGCGAGCGTGTGACAACTACAAAAATAAAGCATACCTGTGTGTGTGTGTGGGTGTGAAAAGTGGAGAGTGGTGAGGAGGGGGTGAGGGACTTTCCATTTCAAAATCGAAAACGCAAAGCAGCAATAATTGTTCTTACGGCTGGCCTTTAAATTAATTTAATTGCTTCGAGTGCTGGCCATATGCAAACAGTTGTTTTTCCCCTGCTTCCGCCTCTTCGCTGCTCCTTTGCTAGTTTTCAATTATTCCAATTGAATTTTGTGCAGTTTTTGCGTCCAAACAAAATGATTTGTTGTTGCTTTTGTTGCATATGCATAAACAAACAGATAAAAACAGTTTAAGCAGCATTGCTTGCTGCTTACAGCGCTGTTAACTGCTTCTGTTTATGACGCTGTTAACAGCCCGCTTTACAACGCTGTTAACTGCGACCTTACAACTGTTAACTACAACCTTAACTGCCAACTGTCTGTTTGTTGATTGTTAATTTAATTATTAAAAATAAAATCGTTAATTTACATATGAATTATATAACAAGCTAAACAGTTTAGCTAGCTCTGTTAATTAGTACCGTTAACTCTAAAGCTGTTAACGCTCTGTTTACGCTATGCTTGGGTTTGACAGTCACTCTGTGCCAATTACTTACTTTAAACACGATAGAATTGTTTGCTTCTCTTGTTGTTGCTCATTGAATACACAAAGATAAGCCGCGTCTATGGGGTTTATGAAGGCGAAACAGGCAGCTGCTTTGCTGAGTAATGCCAGCGGGAAATAAAAAATGTATTAAAAATAGGGAAAAGCTTTAAAAATAACTATGCAATGAGCACGTTGCAGACGATAACTGGGTGCAGCAACAGTTTATTTTGCAATTATTTATGCTTACAGTGAACACGATTTAGGAGCAACACAAAACAGCTAAAAAGATTCCAGCCTTGGGCAGCCTTAGGGGACATCTTAGGAACCCATACATATTTTGAGACGATAATTATAGATATTGCAATGCAGATGGTAAAAGCTTCCAAAATAACGTTAGATCATGTAGATTCCTACTTTCAAGTGAAGTTGGGAGACCTTACTCCGATGAAGATATTTGAGTTTGTACGGGACATCGGAAAAATAGATCATCTATTGGTGATAGATCATTTTGGTTTTTGTTTTTATTATTATTATAAAGTGAATGTCTTTGTACTGCGACTTATAAGATCTATTCTATTTGAAATCTTATAAAATACATTTTAGTTGGATTCATACTATTAGACGAGGAAGAAGATACCTTTCTCTGATGAGTTTATCCGACTTGAGTTTATTTGGGATATGGGGATGAAAGATGATCATATTGGATGATAGATAGATGATTATTATTCTAATTTATTATTATAATGTTTATTTCTCCTAACTGCGACTTGAAGTATCTATTGTTGACCTTTCCTTGTTTTCGATCAGCTCCATTGCAATAGACCTTTGACTTCCATGCCTCTACTAATAATGCTAATACTTGAAATACTTGGCATTCCTAAGTATGACGTAACGCGTGCTTCCAAGCCTGTGTCTGCTGTACTCGCAAGTTTATTGTGCAATTGCAAACGTGACAATTGACGCTTAATCATGCACATAAAAAGAGAGAAACAGAGAGAGAGAGAAAAACAGAGAGAGAGAGAGAGAAAACGCTTTGCCTTTAACAGTTTGAGAGCCATTGCCAGCAGTTCGTGGTCTGTTGCACGCTTAATACAGTCTCCCTTTCCCCGCACAGCTGCAGCACGTCGACAAGATGGCGAGTCAGGTGGAACTGGAGCTGAAGCCGGTCAACAAGGAGCTGGAGGAGCCGCTGGAGGAGACGCGGCAACAACAACAACTGAAACCCATCGACAACAACAACGACAACAGCATCAACGAGTATGCGGCAAGCGTGGAGCACTCTCCGGTCATACTGCCTGCCACGCCCATGCCCAGCACGCCCACGACGCCACCGCTGACCTCGACACCCGCGACGGCTGGCACGTCCCGGCAGCTGTTCAGGGACGCGGCCCAGGCGCACGGGGGGCTGGAGTCGACGGCGCTGCTGCAGCACGAACTGAATCACATTGCGTCGACGCAGCTGCCGAAGGTGTACAGCGATAGCTCGATGCTGGACGCGACTGTGTCGAGGAACCCCTCGACGGCGGGCAGGCACGAGAAGAAGATCGGTCACCGGCGGGTGGCGGAGGGCGGCGAGGTGACGTACAAGAAGATACAGTCGAAGCAGATCATGGGCTCCATACAGCTGGGCATACAGCACACGGTGGGCAGCCTGGCGAGCAAACCGAAGCGGGATCTGCTGATGAACGACTTCTGGGAAATGGAGACGATCGCCTTTCCGCCGGACGGTTCGTCCTTGACGCCGGCGCATCATTACAGCGACTTCCGGTTCAAGGTTTATGCGCCGATTGCATTTCGTTATTTCCGGGACTTGTTCAACATTGAGCCGGATGATTTCCTCATGTCCATGTGCGCGTCGCCCATGCGGGAGCTGTCGAATCCGGGGGCGTCCGGTTCGATATTCTATCTGACGGACGACGACGAGTTCATCATCAAGACGGTGCAGAAGAAGGAGTGCGAGTTTCTGCAGAAACTGCTGCCCGGCTACTACATGAATCTCTCGCAGAATCCGCGCACGCTGCTGCCCAAGTTCTTTGGTCTCTACTGCTTCCACTACAACTCGAAGAACGTGCGTCTGGTGGCGATGAACAATCTGCTGCCGTCGGACATCAAGATGCACTGCAAGTACGATCTGAAGGGTTCGACCTTTCGCAGGAAGGCGTCCAAGGCGGAACGCCAGAAGGCGAGCCCCACCTTCAAGGATCTGGACTTTGCCGAGCATCATCCGAACGGCATATTCCTGGAGGCGGACACCTACACGGCGCTGATGAACACCATCAAGCGGGACTGCATGGTGCTGGAGAGCTTCCAGATCATGGACTACTCGCTGCTGGTGGGCATACACAATCTGGACATTGCCGCCAAGGAGAAGCGCGAGGAGCGCATACGCAACGCACGCGCCAAGCTGCAGCGCAGGGAGGGAGGCGGCGGGGCTTCGCTGGCAGCCGACGACGATGCGCCCGAGGCGGATCAGATGAATCAGCTGCATTCGGTGGCCTCCAATGCCTCCATTCCGGGCACCTCAGCCGCCAGTTTGAACCGCACGCGCAGCATGAACCGGCAGCGTCTTGTGGCACATTCCACGGCCATGGAATCGATAACGGCCGATCTGGACGCCACCATGGAGGAGGGCATCGACGAGCCGAAGGGCGGCATTCCCGCACGCTCCGAGAACGACGAGCGCCTGATGCTCTACATCGGCATCATCGACATACTGCAGTCGTACCGGCTGGAGAAGAAGCTGGAGCACACATTCAAGAGCATCCTCTACAACGGGGACACCGTCTCCGTCTGCCGTCCCTCGTTCTACGCGAAGCGCTTCCAGGACGCCATGGGCAAGCAGGTGTTCAAGAAGACGCCCACATTTCCGCTCAAACATTCCCCCTCCAAGCGCAAGACCTCCACCCAGCTGCGCACGCCCCTCTCCCGCACGCCCACCGTCACATCGGCGGCAGGCATCGCAGCAGGGACTGCGGGAGGCGCCTCCAGCGGTCGCCCTGTGGCGCTGACCATGCTCTCGGGCATGTCGACGCCGCCGCCAGCCTTCGATGACATCTCCGAGGAGGATATCACTGCAGCCGCCTCCACGCTGACCTTGCAACAGCAGCAGCAGCAGCGCCAGACGCTGCCACATCCGCGCCTGCAGTCGCCCTACTCCTACAACAGCTCCATGCACAGCAGCAGCGCGCTCAGCGACTACAGCGACGACGACGAGGACGACGACGGCGACGGCGGCGGTGGCGCCCATCAGGCGCGGATGAACGGCAACTTGCAACTGCCACAGGGACGCAAGGCCGTCAGCATGCCGCGCAGCGTGCAGCTGACGCAGACGAGCGTGCAGGTGACCACCGTGGGCTACGTGGAGGACACGCCCACGCACATCGTCAGCCAGACGGAGGCCAATGGCAAGCCGGCGCTGTTGCATGCCACCACCAAGACGGCGCACATTCAGGCGCCCAGCTACACCACGACCCTGCTGCTGGAGGAGGCGCCTCGGTGAGCAGAGGGGGCGGCGGCAATAAATATTCTGGATATAACCTACCTACAGATTTGGTGCTGGCTTTCACTTTACGCCCAAGCCCCCTGCCACGCCCCCTCCGTCTGTGTGTTTGTGTGTGTGTGTGCACAGCTCGTTTATCTTGATTAAACAAATATACAAAAAACGAATATGTATTTCGATATTAAAATTTATGTGGCGCGTTTGTTAATTGAGTGCCACACACACACACACATGCAAACTCCTCCCCCCCCCCCCTCACACACACATAAGGAGGCGCCACATATGCTTTAGCAAATAAAGAAAAATTTATAGAAAAATTCAAAGGAGCATAAAGGAATCGCAGCACAATTTTCACTTCACTTGCCTGCTTATTACAATTACATACATACATATATTAATATTTTTTACATATTTCTTATATTTATTTTTCCTTGATTTTTCCTTGATTTTCCCTTGATTTTCGCTTCTTTCATTTGATGTGCTGTTTGTGCTGCCTCCAAGGGGTTCTTGATTTAAGCTTAAATACGCCTTGTTTCTTGATATTATCTTGATGTATTATTGCAATGGAGATTCATAGAAAATACGTAATACGAATTTTCCAGCGTTTTTCCGACTTTCTTTATTTCCTTTACTTTGTACCAGCGTTTCTTTCGACTTTGTTTGAACTGCGTGTAATTTTGTATTATAAAATGCGTTTATCTGTTATGCTTAGGAACAACTATTGTACATAATTAAATGAAATTTATTATTAATAAATGATTAACGACAAATTACTTGTTTCGGTTTATTTATTTAAAAATTATTTAAATTTAAAAACCAGATATTTAATAGAATCTTAAAATATTAAATTTAATTTATAATTATTGATTTTAATATAAAATATTGTTTTGATCAGAAATATCTATGGAATCTTTGGTATTTAAATAGTTCCAATTTTATTAAAAAAATTAAACATTTATATTAAAACATTTTCAGTTTTTATTTAAATACTTATATATTGATTTCTACACTACACTTTTATTTTTCCTTAATCAGAATAATCCAGGGAACTTCATTATACTATTTCTTTGCTATTTAAACAACTCCCGTTTGATTGAAAATATTTAATATTTAAATGGAAAAAATTCATTTAAATATTTAAACATTTGCAGTAATATTTATATATGAATTTCCACTCTGCACTTTTATTTTTTTTCGCCATTTAAATAATACGCTATTAATTAAAAGAAAAATGCTCGTGCAAGCGGCTTTATATATATTAACATTCTGAATCGTTAACAGTTTAAATGTTTACATTTGCCGTAATACTGATCGATAAATATTAAGCAGATATATAATGAAGCTTAAGCCAGCTGCTCCGTCCTTTTCGCTTTAAAGCGCTGACAAATATTAATCGCCCGAAAAAAAATATATATCTTGTTGCCGTGCGTTTATTTGTCTCCTCGCTGTGTCTGTCTCCTTCTCCTTCTCCTGCCCTCTCTCTCTCTCTTTCTCTGTCTGCAGTTACGCTATAAATCACTTAATGATTTTCCATATTGGTATTAAGTACCGTTAATTTTTATCGCCTTGCAGCAAACGTTGTGGCAGCGTTGATACGCCATTGCGCCATATTTATTGTGCAGGCTGAAGCAAGAGCGCATTTAAGCATGGCTGCCCCTCGTTCGCTCCCTCCACTTCGCTCCGCTTCCCACCTCTTCGCTCCCCTCTACTTGGCTCTCTCCATTCGCGTGGCCTGCTCGTAAAGCTCTTCATTAATTAGCCGCCGCCAACGCCAAAGCGCATGGAAACGCTTTTTACGCCCGGTTGTTAAATGAAAATTTCCATTGCATACTTTTGAGCGGTGCAACAAATACACAATTTAATGGTTAAATGCAAATTATTTTTATAAATTCCCCTTTTAAAAAAAACAATGCAGCAAAGAGTGCAACAAATTGTATTCGCTTTTAAAATAATTCAAGTTTGTTTTAAAAATAATTCTCCCCTTTACATTAAAATGTGCCGCAATTATTTTAATAAATAATTGCATTTTATTTCTTACAGTTTTTTGAAAATTAAAAATACATTTTAATTCCAACCTATAATTAATGTATTTTAAATTAGCTTATATTGCAATCTTAAACTTATTTTCCTCAATTTTATTTCTCGTTTAATATGATGCAAATATTGATCATTTAAAACACCTACCTTTATATAGTTTAATTTCAATTTAAATTGGCATTTTTCGTATACTTTTTGTTAAAAATGTTTTTGACTTACAATCCACATATTGCAATATTTAATGTTAATTAACTATATCAATTTCATCAAGTTATAAAAAGCCTAGTTATATTATTACATTAAAAATTGGAATGGAAAATTATAAAGCATTTATGCTTCAATTTATTTGCTGTAATCGATATCAATAATATATGTTTATTTATCTGTAAATAGCATTGACTAAAGTGCTGCCAAATAAAGCATATTGTATTAGCATTTTAATGAATTGTATAAATACCTAAAGCGAGTACACTGAGATAAAAACAAACTCAAATAATATTTGTAAATATGTGAAATTATATAGGGCAAATATAAAGCCGAATGAAACGTTTAAAATATCAAATACAGGTTCAAATGCAATTCAAATAATATTTGCAATAATAATATTCTATATAAACATTTATTTTCAGTCAAGTGCATATAAATATTTATGTATAATAGATTATATATCTGTAGGTTTACATATGTTGAAACTCACTTTGTTAAAATATGCATAGCATTTCCGGCGAATAGTTTTATTTTTATGACATTATTATTATTGTATGCGATTGGTGAAAAATACTTAGTAAATATTTGTGTATTAACCGGACATAACTGTGAACTGTAAATGCAGAAAGCCAGAAGCGAAGAAGCGAAGAAGAGAGCGTGATGCAAACATTTAAATAATTTGCAGCGACCAATTGCAATTTTCGCTTTGGTTTATGCGCAGTCCAGGACATTCCAAATTGCAATTCCGCCAGCAAAGCGCCACTAGTTAATGTGCTAAAAAATACACAAAATTTAATTTAATGTTGTATTTAATTTGCATCAAAACAATTGGTAAAATATTGTTTTTAGCGTAAACAAAACCCGGCATAATAAAGGGGCGAAACTATAATAAATATGCAGCTACAAGTAAATGCCGCAAAATGAAGCACAAATAATGTATTTGTTTGCCAACCCCAAAAGTGTGGGGCGTGTTAGGAGTAGGGAGAGGGGAAGAGGGGCTACAGCAAAATATTGTAAAGCACTGTGCGGCATAATTACTTTATTTCATTTGCATAATATAGCGTAAATGCTTTTGCCCAACATTTGCATTTGGCTAAATGTACCTACCACTTTCTCTTTCTCTCTCTCTCTCTCTCTCTGTCTCTCTCTCTCCCACTCTCTCTCTCTTTCTCGCTCTGTTCGCAACTGAACAGCTGCAGAGATTTCTATGTCATTTGGGCAGAGCAAAATCTGCATAAATACCTGGCTACAATTTGGCATCACATCAATTACTTTGAAATTATAACACAATTATATATGTAGGCCGAGACAGAGACACAGCTGTTGGCCAGTTTCTGTGCTGTTCTCTAATTATGTCTGCCATATGTCAAATGTCATTTTGATAACGCCAACTTTGCATCAGGCTTTGGCTCTCCAACAACTTCAAATCAAAACAGCAAACAGCAGACAACAGTCGAATCTGCCGAATTCCAGCTTGTTTTTGCAGGGATTTTGTTGAAATTTGAGTTGAATATGTCGAATAACATGAAGTTTAAGTAAATCTAGTTCATAAGATTAGAGGTGTGTGTGGAGGAAAAGGCTGAGGAAAGTTAGGATAAATTTATTTAGTATTATTTATTGATTTAATTCACGAGCAGTCGATAAAAAATTAAGGTTCAGATTAAAATGAATAATATGTTTTTTTTTTTAATTAAATTAAATTAAATTATTAAATATAAAAACATATTGTTGCTTTAATAACTTCTATGTTTATCGACCGATTTTATGCGTATATCGTATCTATATTACAAGAGCGACTAGACTTATAATTTTTTAAGTCTTAGTGGGATATAAATAGCCTAATTTCAATGGGTACAGGGTATTAAAAACAATACAGATTTCAAATAGCAACCTAGATCTTTGAATAAAGTTTATAATTGAAGTAAAGAATTTAATTAAAAGTAAAAGATAAACTAAATTATCTCAAAGATAATAATAAATCCAAATTGTCAGCAAATTAAATTAAATTATAATTAAAAGATAATCTGGAAAATCTGTAAGATATAATTAATTTTGAATTGATAGAGAAACAAAGCAGAGCTTAGAGCCCGGACACGCTCTCATCCAAACTTTTACCTGTGCACAAACCTGGCAGATCCACTGTTTGTACAGTGGCTGGCAAAGTTTTCAACTCTGCGCTGCCGCATTCAACGCAGGTCAAGTGCACAGACAACAAAGCTGACAACAAATACATATAAATATATTTATATATGTGCGCACTTCTGTATGTTTGTATTGATTAAAATAATGATTTGTGTCGTTTGGGGCGGAAATTTAATTTTTTGTGTAACGGATATTAATGCAATGTACGTGTACGTCCCTCTCCACTCTCCTCTCTCGCTGTCTCCTGTCTCCTGTCTGTCTGTCTATCGTTCGCTGTTGGCTTGTTTGTCTGTCTGTCGCTCTTTAAACTTGTTTGTGCGTGTGTTGCTCAAAAGTTGTTGACATTTGGCCGCTAGGGGGCGTCTGTGTTTGCGCAACAATAAATTAAGCAGGCGTCAATTGCATTAAATTTATTGAATTTAAAGCGGTTCAACAATTGAGCCAATTTATTAAATGATTGACACAACTGATTTGCAGTTTCCCCCCCATGCATACACAATTATATTAATTAAGTTTCCCCCTCTCTTTCCCGCAGGCATGTCCTTTCAGCGCAGCTACAGCAAGGTCTGGTGGGGCTCCGACAACCAGCAGCTGGGCAGCAGCTTCACCGGCGGTGGCATCTACTCGCATTACAATTATGGTCAGCAGCAGCCACAACAGCAACAGCAACAACTCCATCAGCCCGCATCCCTGGACAGCGCCTTGCAGCGTCAGCTGGCCCATCATGCGGCTGGCAATCTGTCCAGCATCCAGGAGGTCGAGGATGAGCAGAACAGCTCAAAGCTATCCTGGCTGAAACACGACAGTCCCGGCAGTCTGCGCAGTCAGGTGCGTTATCACGGCACGAAGCGTAGATTAAGAGCTCCCCCTCGTAGGGAGCCAAGCTATTCGGCTCAGAGTGTCCCCTAACAACATGACCGAATGTTGGCTAATGAAGTCCTGCTTCAGTGCGTCTGTGTCTGAGTTTATTTTAGAAGGTGAAGCGGAATGCTAGATTAAATTACCAGCAAGTGTGTTTAAGTTTTTGGTTGTATATTAATAAATTGTAGAGTTTAATAGTCTATTATTTTGATAATTTAATCTACAAATAATCAGCAAGAATTAGGAAAAATCTAGTAACATTTTTAAATTTGTCTAGAGAATATAAATTCTTCTTAATAACTTTCTAGTATAACTTTAAAGAGCAATCAAATTAAAATCAAAAATGGGCCTCCGTTTATCATATTTGGCATTTGAATTGGCATTTGAATTGGTAATTCAAAGATTTGTTTATATAATTCTCTTTCTACTTTCCATAAGAAGTACTGTATTCAAGTCACTTTAATCATTTAAATAAGCTTCTTCATAAGTTCTATTGTAAATCCACATATTTTGCAAATAAGTTTGGGATAAGTTCTATAGATATTCCAAATAAATTATAGATAAAATTCAAAAATTTAAAAAAAAACATTTTATATACATTCCATATAGTTTATAAATATATATCACTTAAATACCATTAAAATTTCGCCTAAATTATACATAGAATTGAGATGCATTCATCACTTAATTTACTCATAAATTCCTCCAAAATTTATCATAAATTCTACCCAAGTTCCACATAAGTTACTCATTACAAAAATTGCACAACAATTTTTTATAAATGCAAATTTAATCCAACTTCTTTTTCACATAAATACCATTTATGCTCCACACTTGTTCCAGGTTTAATTTTTTTAATATTCCATCCAAATTTGTTAAATAACCCCAATACACTTATTATCAATTTCCTCCCACATGCAACTCCCAATCCATAACTAATTCGCTTATATCAATTTGCTCTCCCGCAGGACTCTGGCTTCTCGGACAATGAGGAGCAGCACAACAGCCCTGCACAGACGTCAACAGGCTCGGTGGCAGCCACAAGTGACACGCCCAACGCCTCGCCCACATCGTTACGCTCGGTGGCAACGCCGCCCACTGTCATACGCCGCGTGGGCAAATCGTCCTTCTACTCGCCACTGGTCAGCGTCACGCGTCGCATATCCTTCAACGGCTCGGCCACGCCCAAGAAGCCGGATGCCGACGAGGAGGCGGCGGAGGACGAGGAGCTGAGCGCCAGTCGGAGTCGCCTGTTTGAGCAGCTGGACAGCCTGCAGCTGGACGACAAGCCGGATGTGAAGGAGGCGCGTGCCATCAGTCCGGCAACGCCGCCGCGTCCCGCGCTGCGTCGTCGCAAGCGCCTGATGCGCAAGGCCAAGCTGGAGCTGGAGGAGCATTCTTGCAGCGAGAGCGAGCGGGAGCGGGAGGAGCACGCGCCACTCGCCACGCCTCCCCCGCCGTACAACAACGAGACGGTTTACCTGGGGGAAGCCCCGCCGCCCTACAACAACGAGACGGTGACGTTTGGAGCTGGCCAGGATCAGCTGGACGATACGCTGAAGTACGAGCCGCTCTCCCCGCTGCGCAACCGCTTCACGGCCAGCACGAGCACGCCCAAAGCGCGCTCGAAGCCTAGGCCGGCGCAGGGGCAGCCGCGGTGCGTGCAGAGCTGGCTGAGGGAGCAGAGCTGGAGCTGCGAGCCGGAGGTGATGTGCATGCTGCAGCACAAGTCCATTGCCCAGGAGGCCTACAAGAACTTCACCATCACTACCAGCGCCGTGGCGAAGCTGATGCGTCAGCTGCAGCAGCAGGCGCTGGATCTGCAGGCGCACTTCGAGCGCACGGAGCGCGTCCTCAGCGGATTGCAGGCCACTACGCTGCCCGAGGCGCTGGCGGCTGCCACACGCCTGCTGCAGCATCTGGACGAGTTCGGGGGCGTGCTGCAGCGCCGGAGCGTCTTCTTCAACGACGATCGCGTAGAGCGCAGGCGCTACGAGCAGCATCTGGAGCAGATACGCACGGTTAGCAAGGACACGCGCTACTCGCTGGAACGACAGCACTACATCAATCTCGAATCGCTGCTGGACGACGTGCAGCTGCTGAAGCGGCACACGCTGATCACGCTGCGCCTGATCTTCGCGCGTCTGGCGCGCGTGCTGGTGCTCAGCATCGAGCAGAGTCGGTGCGATCTGCTGCTGCGCGCCAACATCAACATGGTGGCCACGCTAATGAGCATCGACTACGACGGCTTCGCCTCGCTCTCCGACGCCTTCGTCCAGAGCGAGGCGGTGCGCGCCCTGCTACTCGTCGTCCTCGACCACAAGCTCAGCTCGGTGCGTGCGCTGGCGCTGCGCGCTCTGGCCACCGTCTGCTGTGCCCCCCAAGCCATCTCCCAGCTGGGCAGCTGTGGCGGCATCGAAATCCTACGGGACATGCTGCAAGTGGGCGGCGCCCTCGAGCGTAGCGCTCTAGAGCGACGAGAGGCCGTCTCGCTGCTGGCGCAGATCACAGCCAGCTGGCATGGCCCCGACCATCGTGTGCCAGGGCTGAAGGACTCTGCGGAGAGCCTTGTGGCAGGGCTGGCGGCTCTCTTGCAGCCGGACTGCTGTGCGCAGACGCTGCTGCTGTGTGCGGCGGCTCTCAACAACCTCAGCCGCATGGAGGCCACCTCGCACTATTCCATCATGTCCAACGAGGCCATCTACAAGCTGATCTCCACGCTTGAGCACCAGAGCAGCGGCAACAGCGTTTTTCTCTATGTAAGTACGAATTGATCAGTTAGAAGATCAACTTTATTTAAGGTTATTAGGTTAGTGCAAGTGGGAAATATGGCATTAATATGTAGGAGACGTGGCACACCACACTAGGGGGTTCCGTCCGGGGGGTAAATTGATATGAAACTCTCTCTATCTAGTTCGTGCTGGCACAACTCTCGCTGGCCCAACTCTCGATGGCTCAACTTTCGTATCCCTAACTCTTGTTAGTCGAACTCTCGTTGGTTCAACTCTCGTTGGTTCAACTCTCGTTGGTTCAACTCTCGTTGATTCAAATCTTGTTGGTTCAACTCTCGTTGGTTGAACGCTCGTTGGCCCAGCACTCTCGTTGGCCCATCCGACTGAAACCGTCCGCTCCGTTTTATTTTAAATGTTATTTTTTTTGACTTTGATTAACTTTAACTCTAATTCGGATTTAATTTTAAATTCAAAATTGTTTTTTTTATAAATTATTTTCAATTCATCTTGATTTAATTTTGCGTGTATTCTCTCGTTTAATTAAGATTTAAATTTGATTTTATTTTGACTTCATTTTCTGTTTTCCCAATTCAAGTTTAATTAATTTATATTCAATATTAATGCTATTTTTTTTTAGACCCTTTACTTTAAAAAAGTAAAATGGGTCTATTAACTTATTTTTATTTTAAATTAGTCTGCACACTGTGCTGAAATTGCTGCCCTGTTTGTAAGGGCAATCTAAGAGAAAGCCAGAACGGGGCTCGTAAAATTTATTTGTGCATTTGCAAAGCAATTTTTTGTTGGCAATCTTGGCCACGATTTTTCATTTGCCTGCTCACCCACACACACACTCTCACACTCACACACACATATACAACACACATTTAGTGACCTTGCAAGTGTTTTCTTGTCGCTCATCAAGCATTTTGTTTCTCTGGTCCTCTTTATCGCAGGAACAAATCGTTGGGATGCTGCACAACATGTCGCTGAACAAGAAGTGCCACAGCCACTTGGCCAACGGCAGCATCATAAATTTCATCACGTCCGTGTACCAAACGGAATTCTACAGGAGCTACGATTCACGTGCCGAATGCGATGCCCAGAGGCGCAGCATAAAGGCCATTTTGCACACATTGACGCGCCTCGTGCAGGACTCGCACACAATGGCCGCCGAGCTGCTGGAGCAATGGCAGCTGCCCGATCTGCTGCGCCAATCGCTGGCAGCGGCGGGTAACCTGCGACCGGCTGTGGCAACATCCCAGTTGGATCACAGTGGCAACTACAGCGGCGACATCTCGCAGCTGGCGCGACAATTGCTGCAAGCCCATCAGCAGGAGCAGCAGCTGCTATTGGCCAAAGGGGATGCGGCTGTGGCAACCGGAAGTGGAGCTGGCACATTCAGCAGCGGACATCAGATGCCCCAAGCTCAAGCTGGCAGCAGAAGCAGAGTCCAAGCAGCCAACCCAACCAGCTTGAAATTCAATTTAACACGTCAGGAGAGTTTCGTCTAGTTTTTCCTACTTACTACTCTATTTTTTTTGGGTTTTCCTTTATTTTTGTTGTGGCTACACGCCCACTCAGGTGGACACGTCCGTTGGCGAAACAGGAACAGTTTGAGAACGTGCGTCAAGTGTTATTACTTGTCTCTGGTCACTGCGTGACTCGATTCTCTATATATATCTCTTCCCTTTTCCCCCAATCTCTCTGTCTCTCCTCGCTTATCCTGCTCAGCTTGTAAATGTAAACGAAATAATTTTTACAATTTGCCAAGCTGAAACGGAAACACCTTCTTGCTACACTTGAGCATTTTTGTTGTATGCACAAAAACATGCTATCAAGTGCATTGTTTATTGATTTTCCACGCCCCCCTCTGCGCCCACTTACTGTAAATATTTTCATACGGCTGGCAAACAAGGCAAAACCAAAATTTGTACTCTTAGTCAAATACTGTGCCAAAAATGTTATTGCGAATTACTTATATCGAATATCGTATTAAACAGTTACAATTCCTTATTATTATTACCATTATTATTATTAATTTAAGTTTCTTTGTAAGCCAACAAAATGGTGTAAATATTTGTAAACATTTAACATGCATTTGCATCTGTTTTTCATTTATTTGACTAATGAAATACAACAATTTTCAGTTTTCTCTTTTGTAATATATGCTTATTAATAAATAATAAACATTTAATTTACATATAATAAAAAAACAATTATATTTTTAATTGGGATATTGTGTTGAGCAAATGCTATAAAAATTGTGTATTTTGGACATAATTGGAAAAGTAGAGCAGAATAGAAAAGCTGCATTACCACAGTGACAAAAGTAATGAGCTCTACTGCTTGGTGGGGTTAGCTTCTGATTGGTTTCTAAATGGTTTCAATGAATGGCGACTGTTAAAAACGCTTATATTCAAATATTTTACTTTAAATATAAATGTTTCCTCCCATTGTGCAATCATACGCACACATACTTCTCGCACAGAGTGTAATCAATATTGACTTTGTCAAGACTCTTTTGAGTTTACTTAGGAAGCGTCCAAAGCGATTTTCCAAATGTAAATGTCGCCTGGGCAGTGTCCGAGGCGTATTCCGCCCAGAGCGCAGCTAAAAGGATTGCAGTGATCACATCTGAAAGCGCTGTACTTAAACATGTATGCAAATCCGCAAATACAGTCACTGCAAAACATTATCGTACAATGAAAATCTCAGCTTACAGCCAGAGAGAGGGAAAGTAATGCTCAAAGACATATAAGATAGCTGAACGAAGTGAAATCAAACACACACTAGCTATAGTCAAAGCAGATACTAAGCAAAGAGCCAGATATAGCTAAGTCCGTGTTTACACGCTGATGCTTTTTCATGCAGTTTTTGTAGAGGTGAAGAGAGGAAATTTGCTATCGATAAGCATATATCGAACTTGTCGCAGTTAAAATGTATCCAACATATAAATTTTATCTAATTTTACACAGTTGAAATTAATATAAACCAATCTTATTCTTATTATAATAGAGCAATCGATAACAAAGACTTATATGCATATGTATATCGATAAAAAATTCGTTGTGAAACATATGTAGCAAAAGAAAAAATGTATAAATAAAAGGCTTAAAGCATTTTTTAGTTTAAATGCGACAAGCTTTCCCTCGGTTTCAAAACGAATACGAAAAAAACTGCATGGAAAAACATCAGCGTGTGAACGGACTGGGATACAGGGTGCCTATACAAACTCTCTAAAGAGCAGTGTTTAAAAAGCAGATTGCCTGTAGGAGAGGGGCAGATTGAAGCATAAACAAGTTCTTTAGAGTAGATTGAAGTTATTTAATGTCGGCATATTTTGCATGGCTGCGTTCAGAACGTCTCTCTCTCTATGTATGTGTGTGGGTGGCAGAATCTTTTAGAAATATGCCACACACACAAGCAAACACACACACATACAAGCAATGTCTTGCGTTTTGTGCGGTTTGTTTGCGTCATTTCAAATGCCAGCGAAAGAGACAGCAGATCTCGGTTAGAGCTAGAGACGCATAGCCAAAGTGTTGCGGCATTTGACGGCTTAGCATCAGTGTATTTGGCTTCTCTGCATGGCGTATGAGTCTCTCTATCTCTCTCTCTTCCCCTCTCTCTCTCTCTTTCTCCGTCTCTCTCTGTATGTGTGTGAGCATGTTATGACAAGTATGGCTGACATTTGCTTGGGGAGCCCTCGTACTAGCTGCTGTAGCAGATGAATTCAGAATGTTGGTACATCAGCCACACTCAGCGTTTAAAGCTGACGACCCATTGACCTCGGGCTCGGCTATGCCAGTGTTGGCATAGCTACACAGAGAGAAAAACTCAAGAGAACTAAGATAACATGCCTTACGTACTTAATATTTCAATAATAATAATAATATAAATGCAGCATGTAATCTACAATTTAATTCTTTATTAAAATCAAATAAATCAATAAATTAAAGTAACAACAAAATAATAAAAATTAAAATTTACAATATTTTTTTTTGTAACACTCAATATTTCGTTCAGTGTAGCTATAGCATACATAGGTGTAGAGCAACAACAGCTACAGCAAATACAACAACAGAGATAAACAAATATAATGTTGACTGGTGTTGCTTTTCATATGATTTTTCCAGCGACCGGAAATGCCTTTAGTGATTTCCGTAATGTGCCACACACACACGCACACACACACAAACTTACAGCTAACATATTGTGACTTTCAATGTGTGTGTGTATTTTTTTTTACATTTTACTGGGATTTTTGCGCTATTTAAAGTGTCCTCGCTTAAGTCAAAGCTCATAAAATCTGCATAGACAACAAGCTTTTGACACCACACACACACACAAGCATAATGCGTGTGTGTGTGTGACAACATAATCAAAGTCTGTGGCAACTTTCTGAACTAGTTTAAACTTACACAAACTTGTGGCAGGTGCAACAGTGACACTAATAACATTACTTTATTGATCCTTTATCTATTTATTTATTTATAATTAAAAATTTTCTAATGCTTTAAGTAGAATGGACTAATAATTTCGAGAGTTGGTTACGTTAACTTAAAAAAATCTCGCGCGCTCTGGCGCGCTCGACCTGACAGTCGGGCAAGCCCGACTGTCTTATACCCTGTGCCACAGCTCGCGCTGCGCGCTCGCCCGTTCAGTATATAATAAAATTCTTTAAATATAATTTAATCTATCTTGATTAAAACGATCTGACGAGGTGGCAACGCTACCGCCAAAACTCAATTTGGCACATGGTATGGCGATGAAGGTGGCGCTCGAACACTTGTCGCTTGGTCTCTGACGTCACGCGTCACAGACTTTTGTTATTTTGCGCAATCTTATTTTGGCACCTTGCAATTGGTGTTGTTTACATGCGTACATGTACACATACATGTATGGTATTCGTCTATTCTACATGTATGTGTGTTTCTGTTTATACATACACACATACACTTGCTGGGCTGCAGGGCCCGTGCGAAGCAATACATGCAGTATTGAGTAGCTAATATCTCCTATGTTTATTAACCGATTTTAATGCGCTTTTCAGGATAGTTAAATATAATAGAAGAGAGTATATATACCAAAAACCAACATTCTATGTTTAATATTACGCTTGTTTTTGAACTTTTAAGTTCAAGTATTTCGTAGCTTATATCTCCTGTGTTTATCAACCGATTTAAATCCTCTTTTCAGGATAGTTAAATATAATAGTAGAGAGTATATGTTCCGAATAACAACATTCTATGCTCAATATTACGCTTGCTATTCAACTTTTTGTGTTAAAAATTCGAGGTTATGCGAGTTTTATTGATTTTTGGGCGTGAAGGGGGCGTGGCATCGACGATTTGAAATAAACTTGATCTGCGTATTGAATACACCTACCGATAGCAACCAAAACGGCATCTCTAGCTTTTGTAGTTTCCGAAATCGACGCGTTCATACAAACGGACAGACAGACAGACAGACAGACAGACAGACAGACAGACAGACAGACAGACGGACATGGCTATATCAACTCAGCTCGTCTCCCTGATCAAGAATATATATAGTTTGTGGGGTCTGCCACGCCTCCTTCTGCCTGTTACATACATTCTGACAAAGTTATTAACCCTGTTTTCCCATTTTTCAATGGGCACAGGGTATAAAAATAAAATTAAATGAAACTCCTATTAATTTAATTGCAATTGTTGGTGTAGCTTGAATTACATTTTAATTTAATTAAATAAAATATCAAACATATATATTTAATTTTATGGTTAAACTAAAATGCTGTCTTATTATCAGCCTTGTTTCTTTTAATAAACGCTGTAAATATTATTAAAATAAATCTCTGTAAACTATGCGCTTAACACTCGGCTTAAACTCAGACTGAGGCTGTGAGGTTGCAAACAGCGCAACAAAGGCATTAAAAGGCTGCCTTTAAAGGATTGAGGATAAGTGTGGGTATAAGTTTTACAGCCATGCAACAACTTAAGCATAGGCACTTGCTACACATGCCACGCCGAGGCTGCACGAGCAAGGGGCACAGGGGAAGCTGCACTTAAACGCAGCAGTTTGATGCTGCTTAAGCAGGGAAGCGACGCCAAGGTGACAGAGAGTAGAAAAAGGGAATGGCAGAAGCTGAGCGAGAGAAGCGTGTGAGAGGGGAGAGGAACACTAGAGATAGCAGCAGAGAGAGGTGGGTAGACAGAAGGGGAGAGGAGACAGCTTTGAGTAGCTGCCAGAGAGCAGAAGCTGGAGAGGAGAGCAGCGGGAGAAAAGGGAGACAGTAGCTTATCAGCTGCCACTTGGGTAGCGTTTTATTTTATACACTTGCGGACTGAAACAACAACAATTAGGATAAGCACCCACTGTTAGAGACAGAGAGAGAGGGAGAGAGAGGCAGAGACTGGGAGAGAAAAAGAGAGAAGGGGAGGGAGAGAGAGCTGGAGAAACACCGCGAGGTTAAGCTTATGGCGCTGTAAGTCAGACATTGAGCTACATTTGATGCCCGGGGGCAGTAAACGAGTTGTCATTATTAATGCTGCCACGCCCCCTACCCCTCCCGAACGCTCACAGCATTATACATGCTGGCAAATAAACCAGAGCAATATTAACTGCCACAAAGTAGCGCAGGCCAAAGTGAAAATGATTTCGCAGTGCGTAGTAAGTAGATTGCGTATACGCAGCGCTGGCCTCAGCAAACACATAAACACATATGGCTAGAGGACGCAGGAGATGGGCAGGGGCAAGGGCAGGCAGGAATGTGTGTGCATGGGAAAGGGGAAACTGTTCCCCAGAGCATGCCACATAATGCTATTGCTATTGCCATTGCCACTGCCCCTGGCCTTGGCCAAATGTGATTCCTTTTGGTATTATTATGCGATTATTAGCCAATATTTTATTTGAGCTCGTTTTTTCTTGTTTCTTGTTCGTGGGGTGCTGAAGGTAATAAATTTTTATTTGCTGCAGCAAAGGGTTGTAAGCAGCACACCATTATGCTGGCTCTTGGCCTTTTATTTTGGCCATGTCGCAGACGTGCACAAGATGCGCCAGGCACTGACAAGCCCTGAGCGATGGAGACAGAGAGATGAGCAGCGAGAAGAGTGAGAGAAAGAGTGAGCTGTGGGAATGGACAACCCTTTTGAAATTTATGGGCGCAAATTGATTGCAAGTGCATAAAGAGGGAGTCACAGTTGGAGCCGAAGCGGAAGTGGGGGCTGGAGTTCGAGTTGAAAGTTGAAAGTTTTGAGCGGGGCCTGCAAAAACATAAAAGCTGCCAAAAGGCTTTTAGCACTGCCTGCTCACTTGGGACATACCACAATATGTACTAACATATATCATAGCTTTTTAATAAATAATAATAATTCAAAATAAAGAACTTGAAGTTAAAAATAATAAAGTTTAATGCTGAACAAAATGTTTATAATTTGTTCAAATTTTAATTAAAATTTTTATTAATTAAATTTGTTTAAAGCATTTTTAACCCAAGACTTTTGCGGTTCCCCAGAAGGTAACCAAGTAATTCAAGTGGCTGAAACTGTGAGAAGTGAGTAGTTTTGCCAGTTGTGCTTGTTTACGCTGAATTGTGTAAGCTAATAGAGAGAGAGAGAGGCAGAAAAAGAAAGAGAGCGAGAGAAAGTAAGTGCTGTGGAGGCAGCAGTTGAGCAGCTTTGCCTACCGACAAACGAGCAAACCACAACTGAGGGCGCAATCGAGGCACAGTGCGGTATTGGCATGGCTGGGATGACTTTAACTTGGCCACAAAACAATCAAAATTTGTTGACCGCAATGCGCAGCGATTGACTTTGGCTTTTCCTTGGTTGCAAGGAGGTATCGAGCAGTTAGGTGGGAGGGAACATACCCAGTGATTTGCCGCTTGTTAGTCTGCCTGTCGGATCTGTTGTGTTTATGCAGAATGGCGTACAATGTGGCACAGAGTGAGAGTTATGTATTGTGTATTTGTAGCAAGAGAAACAGACTCCTGCCACTTCAATTGCCTTGAAAATGCATGTTGAAAATCCCAATAAGTGCTGCAACAATGCGTTGCAAGTGTATGCAAACTCCATAGCTTGTCATTGCCAATATGGCTGCTCGGGAAAGAGAAATGGAAAACTTGTTGTGGCTGCTGTTGCTGTTGCTTCTTTTGTGTTTGTGGCAGATGCAGGAATTGACACATTGAGCGATGAGCTCTGGTTAATGTGGCTGGCAGAACTTACATAATTGCAATCGACTACATGCAAGCAATCTTTAGAATATTGCTTCTGGCACAAATACTCAAACCCACAAGCCTAAAACTATGCTTTGTTTTCTCTGACAGCCCGAGCTGAGAGCGTGTTATGCATAAGCCTAGACTAAACTCACCTCAAAGCCAACATAATCCCACCGAAGTGCGCTTAGAAGCTTCAATAAATTAGAGGTAAGCGCTAGGTGTTTGTCAAACTGTTGCCGCCATCAGGCTTAGGGTGTGAGCAGACTAGTTTATGTTTAAATGAAAGATAAAAATGTGCAGAATTTAAAGCTCAAAGTTGAAAGTGTGTGTTAATTTTTGGATAAAAAAGTCGAGCATTGTTATTAGAGCGCATGCAGCAGAAAATTAACCAATTGCATGCACATTAAATTGTATTTTATCTCAATTAGCGCCAACAAATCATTTGCCACTGCTGTCAAAAAAGGGCCAAAAGTCATTAGCCAGAGTTGTCAGAGCCAGAGATTGTGGGAAAGGATTGAGCAGTTGGCTTTTTTTTTTCTGTATTCTCGTATTTGCACATCGAAATGATTTCTTTTATCGTATAACTCTTTGTTGTTTGGTTAAGTGCTGCACAAATATTTGTGCTGGCTTTTAGCGATTGCAATTCAAATCGATGGCAAGTGCTGAATTAATTACATAATTAGTAGCTTGTATTAAAAATGAGCGGTAAGATGAAGCAAGTACTTGGTCAGTGTCATTTGTCAAATGCAAACAATTTGCCAGAGACTTTTGATGGCAATTTGAGTGAGCTGCAGACCTTTCATAACAAAAGTGTGCTTCTAATGAAAACTAACAAACATTTGCTTGCCACACACTCACACACCCACACACACACATATATGCATGTTGAGGCATGTGGCACGTAGCAGGGCTTGGCAAGTCTGACAGCTGATGCTGATGACGGACGTGACAGCTGTACAATGGAAACGGACCCTAAAAGCCGAATGACCAAAAAGTAGGCAACCAAAAATGAATACCGTATATTTTGAAATCAATGAATTCGCCTCGTTGTGCCCAAAAAACCTAAAAAAAAGCGCAGAGAATTAGAGACCAGAAGAATGCTTGAAATTGAGGGCGAGCAAGTGGCAGTTACCATAGAAAAACAACACTAAAAGTTGAAATTATTCTTAGTTTGTTGGTCAAATAAAAAAAGAAAAAGAAAAATTAGGAAAATATACTAACAAATAAAGCTAGATACATATGTATGTATATTTAGGCATGAATAGACAATGTTATGGTCTAATACCCTGTAAAGTAAGCAAGGAAAATAGACAAACTACTTGTGGAGAGCTTTTACCAGCAAATTTTATTTTAAGAAAGCTAAATTTTCTATTAATAAATAAATAAATAATTAATAAATAATTAATAAATAGATTTGTAAATTAATATATTTAAATATATTAAATATATTTGTGCTTCATTAGCTCAAATTTGTAAAAGTCAAATATATTTCAAAATGAGTTATATTTAAAAAAGTTTTAAAAAAGTTTGCCTTAAAAGCTGCTAACTTATAATACAATTTTTTAATATTTTTATTTATTTACGAATTTTTCAGAATTTTTGTTAGCGTATCTAGAGAGCAACTACTGGATTAATACATAATAATTTGTGGATTTTTATTTTTGTGCTGCTTGCTTTTTGCTGATGGTAGTTGAAAGATTAGTGGCCCAAGGGTGTTAGGCTGTCTACGTGCACATACAGACAAAACTTTGGCAGCTGTGTAGGTGTGTGAGTGTGTGTGTGTGTGTGTATGTGTGTTCTGACACAGGTGGTCAGTCAGTGGGTCGGGCAGCAGCCGTGGCAAGCAAATGATGTTAGCCATTACAATGCACGAGTCAAAAGTTGAATTTTAATCAAAAAGAAAAAATGAGAGCCCGAGAAGTGAGAAAGAAAGCTGACCCAGCATGTGTGTGTGTGTGTGTGTGTGAGTGTGAGTGTGAGGCTGGCATGATTAATGAGACAATGTTGAACATTTGCTTGACATGACCTGCCCCTGAGCACACACACATACAGCTGCCACAAACGCTGCAACTTTTTAAATGTCGCAAAACATTTCACAATTTGTAGCCAGCCTCAGCCTTGAGCGCAGAGAGATATAGATTGATATATGTTTAGAGAGAGAGAGAGAGAGAGAGAGTTAGGGCGCATCGTTTTGTCAATTGTTCATTCAATAATTGAAATTTATGGAATATGCGCTTAGCTGTGCAACCTTGCTTGACCAGCGTACTCTGCTTGTCTGTAACTCAATACGCTGACAAATATTTTGCTAACCCCAAAATGTGTGTGTAAAAGGCCAAAAACGTGCCACAAACAACACAAACAAACAGGCAAGCAAATTGAAAAAAAAAACTAATAAAGTCGGAGTCGATCAGTCGCACGCGCCCGACTGTAGAATACCCTGTACCGTAAATTTTCAATGTAATTTTCAAATATTTATAGAATGTTATACGCAGTGCAGTGGCAATGCTTCTTCTTCTTATTTGTCTGAATCATCCTTAAGAGCCTCAAGTTCTTACATAGACAGATTCTTAATGGGGTCTGCGAAGTCGTGTTCCGCCTGTTACATACTTTTGCACATAGTTATTAACCCTGTTTCTACCCATTTGATGGCTACAGGGTATATAAACCCAAGGTCTCAGCTCAAATTACCTTACATCAAGCATACACAAACACACACACTCGCCCACACACAGCATATTAAAGTTTAATTTGTGTGTAATTTAAGTTAAATCTAGTTGAAAATAACAGCAGGAAACTCTATACTTGCTTCCCTCAGACTCGGTCAGTAGTTTCCTTTTACATATCAATTTAACAGCAAATGTGGGAAATTTTCGCAAGAAAATATACGTAGAAAAATAACGTAAAAAAGAGCATAAAATAGCACATGGAAACTGGAGCGCAGTTTTCAGAGAAAGGGCGCAAAATAGCCCACTAAAAAATGGAGAAAAAACTTATGGGTTGAGTGGAAAATCGAAGTTCGATAATTTATTTTGCTGCCATTCCAAGCGATTTCTCTCTCATGCGGCGTAGTACATTTATTACTTATGCTAAGGAGCAGACTCACACACACCCACACACCACACACACACACACATGGGACATACATCTAGACTTGTGTGTGTGTGTGTTTGTAAATTTGCCATGCATGCGGCTGGCAGCCACAGGGGGAAAAAGTGAAACTTGCATGCCGTCGGATTATATATGAGTTCGATTATTTCAAGTTACGTTGCTTAAATGGCAGCTCACGAGAGAGCGTAGGCGGCATCAATCAGCGAGGGACGGAGGGGCAAAGCAGTCGCGTCAGCAGCATAAAACATCAGGCAGCCGTTTCGCTCCCCATCCAACATTTTATACTGCAAAATTGGTATTCCATGTGCCTTAATTTGGCTAGATGAAAAATACGCAGACTGCAAGCAACATGCTGCAAAAGTCAACTATTTATGTTTGTTTATCAAATATATATTTAAACAAAATAAAATTCAATTAAAAAATAATATTTTTATCATGACTACGAAAGAAACAGAATAATTTTTTTTTATATACTGATCACAAGAAGAGACTTTTTGACACACTTCATTAGATACACTTAAAATTTTGTGTAAACTGTAAACTGCGTTACATTTTTCGCCATTTCTTTTGTAATTTTGTGTCAAAAAAGGTTTAAGAATTGATTGTCATTTGGCAGGATGCTCAGTAAAGTCCAAATTTGTAGCACATCTCAGTTAATATTGTATACTCGTAGTGCTTACCTAATAGTCCCAGCATCTGTTCCTCATCGTTTATTGGCCGTTGTTGCATGATAGTAATTCAAGTTCTAATACCCCTTTCCAAGCAGAAGCTGTGCATAATGTGCAAAAGTCATTAATATGAAAAACTTTTATGAGCCAGCTTCCAGCTCGGTCTATGCCATTTCAGTGCTTTCTGTTCTGTTCCGTTCCGTTCCGTTCTGTGCTGTGCTGTGCTGTGTCGGTTCTATGTGCTGTTCATGGCTTTTGTGCTTGTAATTTCGCTTTTAGCAAGGTATAATTTTAATAGCATACTTTTCAGCGCAAGAAATGGAGCTGCATCAATTTTTGAAGTTTGTTCGCATCTTAATGGACACGCTGCAGCCATTTCGAGGGTTTCCAAGAGCTAACAAGCGTATAAATTTCATGGTTTCACCCAAAAATTCCTACGCCAAGAGCGGGGAGGGGAGGGACAGAGCATTGCAGTGGCAATGGCATTGCATACTTTTTGGTCATTAAGCGTTTAGTGTAATGTAAATTTAATGTGCGCTAAAAAGCTTAATAACGATATCAAAAGGTATTATGATCGATTGTACTATGATGGGTCTAACAGGTATGTCATCCCATCCCTCCCCATCTCTGCCCATCCCTCGCCAGCCATTGCCAATGCCATCCCCAGCTGGCCAATGACTGGAATTTTTATGATGGTTATTAAAAATTGTTGTGAAATTTTACAAGAGACAAGATGAGCGTGGAGTGCGTTGAGTGAATGAGAAAGCCAGCTGAGATAGAGAGAGAATGAGAGAGTGAGAGAAAGAGAGAGAGATAGAGAGTGCTTGAATAATAATTGAATTTCTATGCAAACTGTGTGATAATTTAAGAGGCAGTTAAAGGCAGAAACGTGTCTGGCATAAGCCCAAGCCCAAGCGGGCCATAAACTAATTGCCCTGGCTGGGTAGAGCGAATATTGGGTAATTTAAATCGTTTTGCATACACGACAGACTATGTGCTCGACGTCTACACTGAGAGACGGACTATAATGCCCAAATAAGCCTATTAAAAAATTAATACACTAAATGGCAAACGTGATTAATAGCTAAATCACCCAATGAAAGTTGAAAATATATTTTATATAGATATATTTCCTGCCTCTGCTTTTCTGACAGTGTAATGCCATGCAGCACAGCAGGCCCATAAGCGTAAGCTTTGCGATGCAATTGCAAATATTTGCAAGTCTTTGATAAATACTACGCAAGAGATCGAGTAGGAGTACGAATACGAGTACGGGTATCAAGGTACGAGTACGGTTACGGTTACGGGTACTCATCGCAACAGACAGTTTGTTTGTCTGCCTGTCTGTCCCTCTTTCTGTCTGTCTGTCGCCTAACTCAACTCTGAGCTAAATCGTGAATGTGTGCGCAAAATATTTCAGTTCCTGTTACAGCCATTGCTGGTGTTTCTCCTGACCTTGTACACCCGTGCGTATACGTGATTTATACGCTTTTTGGAGTGGGCTGGCAATTCTACTAGTTCAGCCAGAAGCGCTGCACAATTGACTGTCTGATTGATTTACTCACAAAGCATTTGATTGATTTGGCAACAAGTCGAACAGACAGGCAGACGGACAGACGGATAGCCAGACGGACAGAGCTCAAAAATGCCTGCAAAGTCGTGCGTAGAGTTTTTCCTTACATTTTTTTTACAAAACGGGCAAATGGATTTGAATTCACGTTGCTGTTTTGCCTTTTCAGGGAGGTTTAATCGGCGAAATTTGCATTCGCGGCGTCTGCTGTGAGTTCTCGTTAAATCAAACACATTACGCATACGCCATGTGAGCCAAATGTGTCTAACAAATATTCAAGCGATTGCGTAACGGTAATTTTAATTAGTTTTGCAGCAGCTGCATGGAATTGCCATGCTCGGAGACTGGAATCAACAGGCCAACAGCCAAACTGGAGTGGCAGCTAATTAAATTAGAAGCAGCTCAGGACATTCTGCAATCAGGTAGAAGCCACGTCAGTGGCGGTGGCAGCCGAAGTGGCAGAAACTTGTGCCACTGCCAGCTCGCATATGCTAATTGATGTGTCTGTTTAACTGCACTGTTGAACAGGTTGCACAGCCACCATAAGATGCAGTTAAGGCTGTCTCACGCATTCGCCCTGTTGCCACATGTTGTCCTAATTTAGTTTATACTACATCAAGGCATCGATAAAGTGCAGCTTTTGACAGCTACCCTAATGGGAAAATCAACTCCAATCTGATATGCAACCTGTAAAATTCTTGTTGAAAATGACAAAAACAATTGCAAGTTGTTTGGGAAAAATCTCGAATACTAGATAAACAATTTATTCAGTGGGAATTTGGTTTATTATTTTGGAAATATAACTTAGAATAACAAGTAGGAATGGGTCTAAAAATAATAAGCATAGAACCTGACAGCAAACGAAATTCAACCATTTGATAAGCTGAGAAATTGGGCAATTAAATATAAATTCAGTAGTTTGCACATTTAACTGGAAACTCGCATGTTAAACCTATTTAAACTTGCATTTGCATTTGCAGGAAATTTAAACAGCAGCTGAAATATAAACTAGAGTTAGAGTAAAAGCTGTAGCTGTAGCTGGAGCTGGAGCACTCGAATGCTGCATAGATTTGCGCATTCAAAAAGGCAAAATAAATGATTTTGTTATAATTAATTACGTAGCGCACTCGCAGGACCTGCTACAGCCAGCACAAAAACTCGCTTAAGCAGCTTAAATGAAAAAGGAAAGCAGAGCATGGCATATCAGAGACTGAGAAGGATGCCGAGATGCCGCACAAATGTTTGTGCTGTCGTGCAGAAAATGGGCAAAAATGACAAAGGCAAATGCTGTGAAGATTGTAAACATTGGACAGTCAACGCAACAAACAATTGGCCAACAAATTAATGATGGCCCAAACTAATAGTTGTAGTGGTAGTTGTAGTTCTAGGTAGCTTCCTCTGGCTAAAAACAGCAACAGGAACAATGAGCTGAGCTCGTAGAGCTCTTAGTTCTCATCCAACTTCCCCACGTTGATTAATTGTTTTCACTCGCCATCCAAATAGCTTGTGCGGCAAAGCAGAGGGGTTTTTAGAGAGTAGCGGGGGCGTGCAATTCCCTATATGCAGATGCAGGGTGTTGGGGGGATTGGTGGGCTTAGCGAGTGCCTCTCAGCAGTCACATGTGGCACTCACACTCAAGGGGGCTGCTCATAAGCATTCCTTTGGCTTTTGTCTCTGCACACAAATATCCTCACAAATATCCCACACTCACACGCCCTCAACGTTGAAAATTGCGCTAAAATAACTTGCATATCAAAGAGACGCAACGCCTACGCCAGTCCACGCCTCAAGTCATTTCCATATACCCTGTAACTGGCTGTTAAGATGAGCTATACCAGCCCCACAATTAGCAGCCACTGTGGTTGCTTGTTAAACACTCTCACAGCGCACTCGACTGGCGCACTCTGCCTCTGCTGTTGCACAATAAAACTGAAGATGAACTGCAAAAGACGTCTGATATGCACAAATAAAATGCTAAAAAAAAAAATAGCAGAAGCTGTGCACAAAGTTATGGCATGAAAGGAAAATGCCGCGCTAAAATACAAAAAAAAAAAAAACGAAAAAAGAAAATGGAAAAAGAAAATAGAAAACGCAAAAATATTGCCAAGTATTTTCCAATAAATTTGCATAAGTTGCATTGCCGCAAACCGTCCTCACCGTCGTCGCCTGCAGTTTCCATACGTATTTTATGCCTCTCCTACTGCCATTTTTCTTGTACTTTTTCTTTTGCTGCTGCTTCTGCCTCTGCTTATTTCTTTTTCCATTGCTGCCTTTTGCATTCTTGTGGGCGCACCAGGTAAGTGCTGGCTTCTGGCTTCTGGCGTCGCTGCTTGAACTTTATTCTGGCAGCAGGCATTCTCGATCGTGTTTTGTTCTGTTGCTGCTGCTGTTGAATTGCAGTTTAAAGCTCAGAGTTCGTTGGATATTCTATTGACTAGCTTATTTACTAGACTATAATTAGCTTCGCCTGTTGGCAGGTATTATACATTTTGACGATGTATTTGAATTTAAATAATATTAAATTTGCTTCAAGTTAATTATTAAGTGAGAATTTAGAACATGTTTGCTTATTATTATAAAATTAATCGTTACAAAAAACCTATCTGAAGATATGGAATACAGTAGCGAAATCTCAATAAAAAACGATTAATGAAGTCTAAAATTTAAAAAGGTGGTTACGCTAGAGCTGTAAAAATTTACTTCAATCTAAATGTTGCAACTCAACGCCTATAGCCTAAGACAAAGCCAAAGTTTTACTGCGAAGAAGTAGAAAAAATGAACATTGTTTCCCAAGGTGTTCGATGGATATAAATAAAAGACAGAGCAGCAGATAAACACGGACAAAGAGAAACATGCCTAGAGCTGCAGCCACAAGTGCTGGTTCCCTAGCGGCAGTTGCTGAGAGGCGGAAGCCAGCACAAAAGCGCAAAGACATAAACCAAAATGGCAAACTCAGCTCACACACACACGCACACGCACACGCAAACACATACACACGCAGTGGCATGGCGATCAGGGTCAGCGCATTGAGGCTGGTGAATTATAAATTTTCAATGAATTGACACTTAAGGTCATACAGGGCTAAGCTTTTAATTTTGGTGCACGTAACAAAGTTGATAGAAATTGTAGGGGGTGAGGGGGGAGGGAAGTATGCCCCACCTGCGAGGTATGCTGTATGCGTGGTTTGTTAAGTTTATATAGCGTTGGCCTTGAGCAAGTCGAATAGAGCGCCAATTTTTGTGTCGTTCTTATTGGAAAATGTGTCGTCGCCTGTGGCCACTTGCCACTTGCCGCATGCCACATGCCACATGTGGAAACTATTTGCTGTGCACAAATTGATGGTTAAGGAAAAAGTTTTGCCACACAAAACTTTTGCTTTTCTTCCTCCACAGGATGCCAGCTACATCATGTGTGCTTGTTCCTTCATCCTGCCAGTTTTCGTTTCCTTCTGATTTTTGGTGTTCAAGGACACGAACGCGAGCAGCAGCGACAGCGACAGCCAACGACACCCTTGATATTTCTAATTACCTGAGGCAGGTAATAAATGTGCATTGAAATTAGTCGAATTCCCGCTAGGCCAAAGTTAAACCGCAAACTAAGAGTGCGTCGCGACTGCTGCGCAGACTCGCCAAGTGAGAGCGTTTTGGGCGCTTTAAGAGCCAGAGCTGTGGGATATTTTCTCTTTGGGGCAGCTCTTGGTTAATTTATGTGTTTAATTTGTAAGTTGGCATAATTCTAGTGCTGAATGGCCGGCCATTGGAGCTCAACTGTTGCATGGTTCATGCATTTCAAGGCAACAAAGGGGCGAAATTAATGCGAACGCATTAATTTGCCAGATTGAAATATAACAAAACCATAAATTGTTAATTTGATGTGCGTGTGTGTGTGTGTGTTGGAAATTTCATGCAATGATTTCCAGCAGCAATCAGAACAAATGACCGAGATCTTCTCATTTGTTATTAGATTTTGCAATAATGCTGCTTTATACTGATTCAGCAAATTACCTGTTTTGATACAGGCCAAAGATTTCGAAACATTCTCTGGCTAGGTAATTACTATTTGAAATTAATGCTTTTGTTGCTTGACTCTGCTTTGGTTTTAGCATAAGCTATCGGAATAATTATTTTTGCATAAATGATAAGCTCAAAGCCTGAGAGCATAAATAGCATTAAAGTATGCTACAGATTTTAATAGGCCTGCACGTGCATGCTGCCAGCTAGTTTTAGTGCAGCTTAAAAGCATGCTGCACATTTTAGAGCAAGTGCAATAAACATGTGTAAAGATGATTAATATTTTATGCCACTGCGCTGGCAAATAAACTTGTTTAAAATGATTCATAAAACACACATAAATTTAATGCATGCTGTTTTATACCTGCTGATGCTGAAATAAATAAAGGTGTCGCTGCACAATTTAATAAGTTGGATAGTTATTGCTGCTGAAAGGATGCTATAAATTTAAATAAGACATCAAGTGGAGCAAACAACTGCAGGGTTAATTATACTTTTATGACCTGGCAGTGCAGACAATATGCAACGAAATGCAATTGTTTAAATAACTTTTATGTTTGTCTATATGCGTTTAATTAATATTTAAAGTAACATATGTGCAATGTTAATTTATTGAGCTGCAGCCTAAAAGCGTGCTGTAATTTTCATATATTTTGCCAGCACATTTTGCAATCTTTAAATACATTTATAAAAAAAGTATAGTAATTACAGCTACCGTTGCAAATATTGAGATTCGAAATTACCGAAACTTCGTCAATTAATTTATAATTTTGCGTTCGGCTGAATTTAGTTTTCAGCCTGTGCACACAGCAGGTGGAAATACCTGTCCATTAGCTGCAGCCTTTTGTTATTTCATTTAAACGAGCGTAACATAATTGGCCCCAGCAATTAACACAATGTGCATGAAAAACTCAAGGAAAAAACCTCGTTAAAATTTCCCGTTGTACTCGCTTTATAAATAAACCATTAAGCTGAAAACTGTGTGCCGTGCACGGCGCACGGACACTGAAACAGTGAATTCCGGCAATATGTTGCTGCTGCTCAGCCAAATACTCTGCCGGAAAAACATGTTGATTGTTGCTGTTGCTGTTGCTGTTGCCGTTGCTGCTACTGTTACTGTTGCTGCTGCTGTTGCTGTTGCTGCTGTTGCTGTTGCTGTAGCTGCTGGCAGTCATGCTTCAAGTTACAATATGTTGTTACTGTATAAATTCCAAACAAACTTGGCTGGCTTCGAAGCTTGTTCGTTCATTGTTTCGCTCGGGCGTTCGTTTCTTCGCTAAGGGCCAAAGCAATTTCTATTTTCATTTAATAGCAAAAGTTGCTATATTTGTTAGACCCTGTACTTTAAAAAATGTGTAAAAGGGTCTATAAAGTTAGTGTAAATGAGAAATGTGTGTAATTTTGCATATTCGTAGGTATTTTCCATTAGGCATAAGAAACAGCGAAGATATGCAACAAACAAATTAATTGTAGTATTTAGATAGCCAATATTTCTGTGACAGTCGTGCAGTGATTATTGAAACACAAACTATAGAGCTTTTTACTCTCTGTCGGTTACGTTCGACTGCAGCATTCGTTCCAACTGATTCTTTTCTCTTTTTGGATTTTTTAAATTTGTGCCAAATATTTTGTTACGCAGCCGAAACTTTTTTACTTTTGGCCGATAAAAAGCAAAGCGCTGAACTGCGAATCCCCAAAAGGTGTTTTGCCTGCAGAGCGTAAAATGTTGGCCATAAAACACACGGGTCTAAATACACAGACTTATTTCGACATTTCAATTTAGAATTTATTTCATTTTTTATTTTGAGCACTTCATCAAGAGGTTAAATTTCAAGTACACAAATTTTCTTTTGGCTTTTCATCAGCGAAGAAATCTCAAATATTTATGAAATTAAATTTACCATGACAGACATTAATTTGTTGGCTCAAGCAGCCGGTGGTTTGGGTGGTTTGGGTGGTGTCGAATGGTGTGGATGGTGTGGATGGTGTGGATGGTTACGCGACAATGGTGCGCTTTGAATTTGCAATTTCAATTTGAAAACAATAAACTAAGTACATCGATTAAATCCTACGCACGTAAGGCCATCTCGGCTTAGTTTGTCCTGCTGCTGCTGCTGTTGCTGTTGGCCGATATTGGCCAAATGCCTTTGCCCTTGCCTGTTGTTTGGCCCGTTTACAGTTACTTGATTTATGCAAGGCATGACCATCGACCATCGACTCCCCCTCAGCGGCTGCCAGGGACTTCTAGGCTGAGCTTCATTATGCCAACGCAATCGCTTCAAAAAATCCAGAAAAAAAGCCAACTCCAGAGAAGAGCAATGGCCGGCCTAATGCGCTTCGAAGGATAATATTAAGGCGTCTCTTTGGGGCAAATGTCGCTCTCTCTACCTCTCTCTCTCTATCGCTCTCTCTCTCTGTCTCTGTCTGCTTCCTCTATTGGCGCACATATTTATGCTGGCAACAAGAAATTACGGCCATGAAAATGGCCACAGTTTTCCTCATTTGTTAGTCCTTGTGCGTTTTGCGTTTGGCTCATATTTTATTTTGGTTTTTGCCTTTGCCAAAAAATAAATTTAGCGCATAATCAGGCTTTAATGCCCCACGACAAAGACAACGCGCAGGATGGGGCGACGGGCGAGGAAGACGACGCGCCTGTGGCTGTTTGTTTATGCCAAACTGTAGCTGTATCTCCATCTGTGAGTGTATTTGAATATGTATGTGTGAACTGTAACTGTGTGTGTGCTGAAATCCACATAACAGCTGTCAATTAAAAAGGATAATTTGCCTGATATTCATCACAATGCAAATGAAAATGAAAACAGCAAAAAGTTTTGCAAAGATCCGCCAACCGAACTTTGAATACACTGACAGAAAACTGCTGCGAGAAGCCATAATTACAACTGCTGTAAGGCGGCAGCTTATCGCACAGTGCAGCTCTACGTATACCCTATAAAAGTCGAACAAAAGGTTGCTCCCAGGGCAGCGAACTTGAAACAGCTTAGCCCGAAGTGAATTATGGCCAGCAAATTAGTGTGGATTAACACGGCTGTGTGTGAATTGTGTATGTATGTGTGGCGTCTAGGGAGAGCAAACAGAAAGAGAATGAGGAAGCTAAGCAGGGCAAGTGAAAGCGAAAGTGAGCGCAAAGGCGAAGAGCCAAAAACAAACCAAACTGCGGTTATCCAGCTTCAATTTGCTTTCGCTCAGATTGGCAGCTCCCTTTGGCTCTATCAGTTAAGATGTACGCGTGTAAATGTGTGCGTGTGTGTGTGTGTGTGTGTGTTAGCGGCTTTTGTTCGCATCAAAACCTTTTAAAGCCAAAGTCAGTTGGGCTCGTTTGTCAGCGCATTGTGCGCACGAGCGAGATTCTGATACATTTTGATAGATGGCCAAAACAAAATGCCCAATTATTTTGTACACTTACTTTAAGGCTTTCGGCCAAATAAATTGCCTGCAACATGGTACAGCAGTCTCTGCCCTGCACTCTCTATAACAATTAGAGTTGGGCCACTGCGAGGGAAGTGAAGGCGGCAACGAGGGACGACTCGCGACTGTTGGAACTTATCAGTGTGGTTGGACACTCGCCTGTCGCCTGTCAAAGTCATTGGTTTTGGCGTTTACCAACACAGCGACAGCCACAACTACACATGCACACCATATACACACACACACACATACGCAACTCGCAACTCTAATCCACTGAAGCAATTTGCTGAACGAGAGCGCTGTACATGAACAGCACAATGGTTATTGACAGGCCAACAGCACTTGGCATAGAATGAAAATTGTGACAGAATGGAGGACAAAAATCTCAAAAAATAAAATAATAATGGAGATAAAAAACAAACAAGATAAAGCTCTATATCGTAGCCTTGACTAAATTGAGAGAACAGCAGAAACAAGTTTATATACATTGTAGTTTATATACTTTATTAAAATAATAATAATAAATAATAATAATTAAAGAATTGTATTAAAATTAAATATATTTAAATTTAAAGAAACGATTCCCTCTAGAATTTATTTTATGTAAAAACGCAGCTAAGCATTGAGTTGCAAAATGTTTAGAAACTAATTCGGGTGTTAAAGTTCGACTTGGAATTATGCTGATGGGTTTGTTGATGTTCATAGTTAGTTGACGTGAGGCTTTATCGGAAGAGATTCATTATTGGGATGTAAAAACAGTTTAACAAACAGTTTAACCATTTTAAATATTGATGACAATATTTGGCCACATTCAAAGTAGTACTGCCGAATATTTCCATGAATTTTTCGAGCCATTGAGCCCTGGCTCATCCATTCTAATTTAACAATCAAAGGAATTGTGCACAATTAAATACTTAAATAAACTTATATTTGGGAATATATAATTACTATTCTTTAAACTGTTTTCAAACAAGTTTTACAACAACTTACATCATTTTTTCGCACTAAAAAAATGGGTGTTCAAGTTTTACAGTATTATTGTATTTCAAATAGTGTTTTATATTTAGAATGAACTCGTGTAAATTTACTAGCTGTTTTTCTGTGAAAAGTAAATTCGGTCTGATGCCGATTGCCTTGTCTGAGCTGCAGACTCTGGTGTGAATATATATGAGATTAAATTGCATAGATATTCGATGCCAGCTCGTCCCTCATCCAGGGCACTTAAAGGCAACAACAAGGCATCGAACAGAATGTTATACTTAAAGAGACATTCTGAAAAAACAAAAAAAGGCTTCAACAGACTGGCAGACTGGCAGACAGACAGCCTTTTTTTGGGCTTCCAGCGCTGAGGCAACACTGACTGCCACGTGCTGTCTGCTGCAGGCCTGGCTAAGAGAGAGTGTGTGTGTGTGTGTCTAGTCAAGCATATACACGCACGAGTGACAGAGAGAGTAAGGAGAGGGAGAGGGAGAGGCAGAGGGTGGCAGTCAAAGTCAAAGTCAAGCGTAGCACTATTAAAGCACAATCACATTTTAGCATTTATTGTGGCAATTTCGCCGGAACGATTTCCATCTAATGGCTTCTTTGATATGCTCCGGCTCCTTCGGCTGCTCTCCGGCTGTCCCGTATGCCACTTTGTGTGCCAAATGGCCATTGTTATGTGTATCAGTTACTAAATTCAAATATTGAATACTGCCAGGTTTGTGCCTTTTTCCCTGCGATTGCTTGCCGCTTTTTTTTTCTGCCCTCTTTATCTTTGGGTCAGCTAGGACAACTCCATGCCAAATCCAATGTGCGCTCTAATAACCATACTAATAATAATAAGCAACGTCAACAACATCGATAACTTTGAATATGCCACTTAGATGCTGACTCTTGTGCAGCGTTGCTAATTGATTTAGGCTCTGGCTCAGATCTGTTAGCGCACAGTGGTTCCGATTGTATGGAGGGGCGGACAAAAATAGCTCTAGTTAAATTAATGTTATGCAATTTTTATGAAAACTAGAAAAATATTTTAAAAATGTACAAATTAACTCCTAAGCCAAGTCGAACAAATTGACTGTTGCATATATTTGGTGTTTCTTGTCCTATTGTAATGCTTTAAAATAAAAAAATAAAAAATGACTATACCGTTTGTTTTATTATGCATTAAAGAAATACTTCTGGTGCAAATTTAAGCCTACAATTTTATAATTTCTGGCCTATGAAATCGTCTTCTGTGCAACGGGGCGTATGAGTATTGTGCAAATGCTCTGACGTGTCCACAGCTAATGCATATCGGTAGATCATCAATTATGCGTGTGTTTAATTCCATTTATTGTTAACCAAACTTAATTGAAATTCAACAACAGAGGAGAGCAGCAAAGACAGAAATGGCACAGCAGCTAACATAAAATTTGCAATTGTCCTATTTATCACGCAATTATAATGAAAATGTAAATACCGAAACACACACAAAAACAATGACCGAACAACACCTAATGCCCTGCCACACACAGAGCATTTATCACACTCCGCAAGGAGAGGTGGAGAGGGGGAGATGGAGGCGGAACATGGCTGCCTGCGATTGCGGTTGGATGACAATCGCCATGCATTCAGCATTCAGCATTCGGCATTCGGCATTCGGCATTGGCCATGGTCTGTGGCAACTGCCAGCCATGTCAATGTCGCCCCTGGTTCATTATGCGCCAAACAACTGGAGGCGCCACTGCCCATTGCACAAAATTCAAATGGTAACTGCCCAACCCTTGCCCCCCTTGCCCTTGCTGCTGTCCATTTCCCTTATCAGTCACGACTTTTATTTTCAGCAGCACAGACGAGTGGCATTTGACATCAGCGCGATAATGAACAGCAGCAGCGAAAGCAGCAACAGCAGAAGCACATTAAGCAAATAAAGCGCTGAATTTGCAACGTAATTACAGTTAGACCGATCCGGGAATACCGTCAGTGTTATGTACTAATGCCACGTACATAGCACTGTTACGCTGTTACGCTGTTACTCTATATGCCCCCAGAGATGGCTCCAGGGCGTGCTCCAACTGCTTCACAGGTGATAATGGACAGAGCGCTGCCATGATTTGCAGAGCAGACCCATTGCCTTTAATAAAAAAAATAAAATTAATTTACTAAAAATAAAATATTTTAAGAATTTGTTTTTGATTGATTAAAAAATCAACATCAACTATCAAATTATCAAATTAATAATAAGTTATTAAAGTTTAATGAAGTTTTTTGGGTTTTCCCTTGTCAATAAATGCTGGGCAATTATTATTTCATTTTATTTTCTTATATTTTCATCCCCAGATTTTAAATTTCATTTACATTTACAATTACATTTACTTTTAAACAATATTTACATTGCCAATTTAATTGTACATTTTTATTTAACTAATATTTTTCTAAATTGCATTGTCGACTGCAATTAGTTGACATTAAATAAATAAATAATTAAATAAATAAAAACTTAAATATAATTTGGCAAAAACTTTGTTCAATCCGCAATAAATTCAATGTTCTTACAATATTTTCTTGAGTAACCCTATGCTCTCCATCTGCCACTTTGAAGCGAATGCTGCCCTTGTGTGAAATTTGCTACAGGGTATGCGTGACCACATAAAGCAGAGCACTTTAAAATCGCGCCAGCAAGGCTTTACACGTAATTAATGAGCGGCAACAATTACAATTTAACAGAGGCACAACAGCTCGTGGCACGCACTGTGATGGCACAAAACATTGAATTAAATGGTCACATATGGAATTACGCGCTCTAAAGCTGATGCTCGACGAGCTCTAAATTTGCATGTACTATGTGCAAAACTTTTCCTGTTCCGTGCAGCAAATGTGTACGTTGCATGTGGCATGTGGCATGTGGCATGCTGATTTCCGTGTGCTGTGCGCAACATTGAAGTCTAAAGTGTGATTTCGACAAAGACTTAAGCGGAACGACTTGCGCCTTCTAATGACATGGCCACGCCCACGCATGCAACAATTCTACGCCCACTTCTTGGCTGTCTTACAGCAGTCTAGACTCTTGACAGTCTTGGGCTGTTATTGCCTGTTGTGTTTACAGCTCGTACAGTTGCAAGCTTGTCGCTAACAGCATTCGCTCGCTGTTGTGGTGCTTCCCCTTATTGTTCCTGCCGTGTTTACACTGCCTGCTTCATGCCAGGCGAACGGTGTGGAGGGGTGGGTAAGGGAAGGGAAGGGGCATGTGTAGCAACATACGAGTTAACAATGTAATTATCGCAAAAAGCAAACACATTGCTCACGAAGTGATTGCGTACGGCGTACGAACTGCAAATGATGTTGTCAATTAGCGAAATCAAATGAAATGCTCGATATGTTAAAGCGAGCAGAAGAAAGGAGATGTTCCCGGAAACTCCATAAAAACGTCACAAAGAGAAATCTTAGAAATATAGTATTTATAAAATAAAATAAAAATTAACTTAAATATTTTCTGTCCCACAATATAAGACTTGTAAGCAAATATAATTTATTTGGTAATTAATTAGCCAACGTTTGAACGCAACGGATAAAACGGTTCGAACTTTGATGCATCATAACTCTCTTAATTGTGGATCAATTTTGATGAAATTTACCAACTACTGAACACTGAATTTACTTAAATAGATTCGTTTTTTTTAATAGGCGTATTTATTACAGTTATACGAGATATCTAAGAATTTAAATAAACTTGTACACAATAAAAACGAACGGTCAAAAAAAAATATAATTCCAGTTATTTACAGGCAAGTAAAAAAGAAGATTGTAAAATAAAAATCATAAAAAAAAACTTTTAAATGTAAATGTAATTTAATAAGTTCGGATGTGGTTATAGCTGGACTGCATTCACTTTAAAAACAAAGTCGGTAGAAAATATTCTCTACTCAGGAATTAATTAGACTTTGGTTTATAAATATATTTAATTATATATTACACAATTATATTAACTTAAATTGAATTGAATTAAATTAAAGCATTTTTCTATTACTTCTTCTTTAATTTCCAGTGTTGAAATTGTTTATGGGAACAGGGCCAAAGCATCATGTTGTATATAAACTCGCTGTTTGTGAGTATGAATCTTACAGGGACAGGTGAATACAGACTCAGACTCAGCTAAGAGCCAAACCGACACTCAATGGCGAGACTCATTTGCGGTATTGCAGCTCACTGCGAAAATCGCCTCATTCGATTCGTTTATTGCCATCAATTATTTATACATACAATTATTCTTTCTCCATGTGTTGTTCCCCTCTCCCTCTTTCTCTCTCTCTCTCTCTCTCTGTCTCAATGTCTCTGCCTGTTGTGTTTTTTTTTTTGCTGGCTGCTGCTGCCGCCAATGATCCTTAATCGGGCTCGAGTGGAGTGCAATTGGTTGTTGTTGCCAGGTGAACGAAGCGAGGCCAAACAAATGCTTCAGCCCTGGCCAATTATGTGCGCCTGGCTGTGAGCCAAATTGTAGCCGCTTTGTGGCAAGCGTTTCAGACGGAGGAGCAGCGGCTGCTCGGTCACCTGCACTTTACAACTCCACAATAAATCAAACTTGATAAATTGAGGTCAAAGTGGCACAACAAAGTGGGAGAGCAGGAGAGAGATAGAGAGAGACAGAGAGCGGGGAGGAGAGGAGCGCGCACGGGCACAAGTCGCATATTAATTATTGAATTGTTGAATGTTGACTGTTGACTGTTGCTTGTTAGTTTGTTTAATGGAATTGTAATAGTCACAATTGCAAGTTATACACAAGTGCTCCACTTCTGCAGTTATAACAGCTTCGCCATGCAATAAGAGCGCCACGGCCATTGCACTGTGGTTTGGTTTGTGTGAAGGCGCAGTGAAAAATAATGCTGATAACGTCATTAAAGTTTTTGCAAAAAATATGAAAAAGTATTTTTAATATGTTTAAAAAAATGGCCACAATTCAGTTAAAAGATGTTGATCATGCGTCACAAAATCACAGCCCCCTAAACTGCACTTTATGTGGAATAACTCTTTAGGCTATTTCTACAATAAGCAAAAGGTCACATTGAAAATAAACATTTGATTCAAAAAGCCGATTTAGTTCTAAAATAAACTACATAATTTAATCTGTACAATTTCGATTTAGTTTTATTTTTATTTTTGTCTACCACTGTGCATTGCTTAATTAAACAAAAGCAGCAGCTCCATATCAAGCATACGCTATGTTGTGCCAGCTTCATACCTTACGTATGTGTCTGTTATTTATGCATGGGGTGAAAGTGCTATGAAAAATATGGCAACGTTTGGTTGGGTATTTCTGATGTGTTTTTCCTGTTAAATGGCTTTGTTTGTCTCCCATATTAAATTTTAATCAGTTGAAAAATCAAATCAGCTACAATATGAATAGAACGTTTGCAACTCATAATGGAGCCGGGGTCTCTTACTCTACTCTCACCCTGTGCTGAGGTTTTTGGCGTCTACAAATTTCCACTCTCGTGCACAGCAATTTTCACCTTTTCCGTAGCGCTTTCAAGGTTCTTGTGACAAAAAAAAAAATAGAATTTGTTTTGCTCGCTCGCGTTTTCCGTTTGAAAATATTCCATTTGCTTGGCGTTGTTGTTGCTTTTGCTTATACCCAGCGCACAATATAGATTAGATAACGGGTATGCTGGAGTGGGCATAACAGCTAGATTAGGCAGAACAAAATACTTGGCTTTAAGAGAAATTTTCATAGCTAAACGTTTTATAATATATTCTATAAGAAGTTCACAAGATATTCAACAGCTGCTATAGCTGGCAACAGCTAGTCGTGTGTGCTCGACTGTAGCCTGCTCATTTTGCTATGGCTGCATATGTGTTGGCGTAAGCATTTAATATAATTGAAAATTAACTTATTTTTCAAATCGTGGATCAAGGGAGACGCGTTGACTTTCATTTAACTTGGCCAACGAGGCAAATCAATGGCCACAATAAAAACAAAACGGCAACAAAATATTGTAGGTAAACAAAACCAAAACAAAAGCGAAAGGAATTGTTTTGCTGTTCAGAGAAACAGCTGGCACAGTGGCACATACTTATAGAAGAAGTATGTATATATATGTATATATTTATGTATATATATATTGAATAAGCTGAACATTCGAGCAATCTAAGAGCAACAACAATCTCCGACTTTTTGTTTCGCATATAATTTGGATTTCATTTCATTTTGCTCTGTGCCATCTAATGATATGGAAATAATTATTGATTTCAATTTATACATATTTGAGTTGCCTCATAGAGCGCGGTGGTGGCTGAGGGGGGTGGCGGGAGCTGCTATAAATACATTTGTATGAGAAATTGTGCGAAACTTGTAGCCCACACACACACACACACTCTCACACATTCTTCTATCGCATTGAGTTGCCCATTGAAGCTTAATAGATGTTGGCGCCTTCGTGCATACATTTCAGTTATCCTTAAACTTTTCTCTCAGTGTGTGTGTGTGTGTGTGTGTTGGTGTTTTGTATGCTGTAATTTTCCATATATGAGATTGTGTAAAAAAATAAAAGCGCAAAAACAAGGCAAAAGCTGTTCGAAATATATGGAAAGCCATTTGCAAATAAATTGAATGCTCAATTTCAATAATTTTGCATACTTTCTGGCGCAGTGCTGCAGACAAAGTTACTTCTAATCCATTTGGACTAGACCAGAGACTAGTAACAACAACAACCACAAGAACAATAACAACAACAACAACAACAATGAGCAGTGCTACAACAGGAACAGCAACAAAGATAACCACAAACTTTCAGACGGTGTAGAGCAACATTTGCTTATTACGCCACGTATACCCTGTAAGAAACCGATGAGACCATTTTGAGGTACATATGTCTTAGCAAAGAAATCCACTTAAATATAAAATAGATATATATAATATATAATAATAATTCCTTAGAAATTGTTTAACCTTAATCTTAGTCTTATGAAATCAAAGGTATATAGGGAATGAGGTTATATTTTCTATATTTTAATATATTTAATCAATGCCAAGCTGATAACCGATATAACCTAACCAATAAGCTTGATGTGAATGAATTTCGTCTATTCCTCTTATATATTTAAATTGGATATAAGATTATATTATAATATGTATTATTATTTGAATTATTTAATTTCATTACAAATTCGGCTTATATATTATATATTTATTATATATATATATTTATAGAGATTATTCATTATACAATTATTTTATAACAATATGAATTATAATATAACAAATACTTTGAATTGCTATTATTTTACATTTTATTTTTCGCTCTTCCATTCTAGTTATTCCAGGGTATGTCGTAGTCTCGCCTCTTCCGCTGAAAACACTTTTTGTTATGATTTTAGTTATGTGTGAAAATCGCGTAGCTTCCAGCTAAATGAGTTTATTTTTGAATGTGTGTGTTTAAGTGAGTGTGCGTGTGTTTGTGTGTGTGTGTGTGTGTGTGTGTGTATCTGTGTGTGTGTGTAGTCGACCAGCTGTTAAATGCGCACATTCATGATTAAAAAAGTTTGGCGCTCAAGGCGCTTGAAGCAATTAAAGTTTTTATTTCCACAGTCGCCCACAAACGACACTCACACACACTCATGCAGACTCACAAATACCTTGTGCCGGACTAATGAGTGCATTCGTAGAAGTGCGCTTGGCTCTATTCTCTGAGCCAAGGTCGCCAGTCTAGACGGTCTCTACTCGCTAAACGTAAATGTTGGCATTCGAAATGATCTGGCGTAGTGGGAATCGCAATTTATGCTGCGACTTATGACGACCTTCGGTAAATTTGCACACACAAACTCTCACTTATTGCAATGCAAACCGAGCAACAAACAAACAAACAAACAGACAGACAGAGAGACAAACAAACAGAGAGTATGACAGGCGGACAAAGCAATTGTCAAGGCAGGCAAGCAAAAAGTTGAGCAGAGCCAAAAACCCAATGCAATGAAACGTATAAAATAAACGAATAACTGAATGAATGAATAAATGAATGAATGAATGACTGACTGACTGACTCTGCACTCTGCACTGTCTACTTTGTGCTGTGCTGTGCACATGAAATTGCAAAATTTATTTGTTATTTTATTTGCATAAATTTCCCAAGGGAAATTGCAAACATATCCTTATATGCACAATGCAATGGGCAAATAGTCTACACTGCGCCGCTCAAGCGGCACACAGATACACGGACACACGCACACTTGCATACTTAAATACACACAACCGCATACTCACACACCCCCTCACACAACACACACACACACAATGAGCCGCTTATGGTTGTTTCTGTGGCTCCATGAGCTTTATGATGTGTCTCCTAGAGTTTCATGTTTGCCAGCCAAAGGCCTTCATCGATGGTCCAAACCAGCTTTTTATTTATACTCTGTAATTATTGCGCGGCATGGGGTATAAGAAATGCTTAAAATTGTTAAGAAGTTTAACGAACTATAATAATTGGAGTTTCTATATAATATATTTAATCAATCAGTTAAATTTATATATCAGCTGCTGCTTCTCTCTAGAATTTGTGCATTTAGAGCTTAGCTGCATTTAGATGTTTCAAACGGCCATTTGCTTAGCTCTTCATAGCTCTCACTAGCTAATTTTTAGACTGTACTTTGAAAAGGTATAAAAGGGTCTATTCAGTTAGTGGTAATAGAAAATGTAACACTCTACATAGTATATTTTATCAGCTGAAGACCTAATTTTCGGTAGTTAGATTCTCCTTTATAAAAACAGCTCAGGTTTGTTTTACATTTGTCGTACTGCATTTTCTTTATTTTATTTTTTATTTTTTTCTCATTGGTGCTGTGATTATAGATACAAAGAGTACAGAGTCTTCTACTGTTTGTTACGCCCGACTGTAGCCTGCCGCCAGACTGATCTGCATCTATCCTCTCTGCTGTTTGTCTGTTTTATGTGTCTCTTTCAATTCCCTTCTAGCTCGGCTTGTGCTTTCAGTTGAACGGAAAGTTTTTCCCACAGGATATGCAAGTTTCGGTATTCATTTAACAGTCATATTTGCTGGCACTGTTGTTTGCCTCGTCGAAAAGTTTTTAGTTTTGCCGTTGGCCAACATTTTGCTGAAAAATAATTGCAGAAAGAAAATAAATAAGAGAGAGCGGGGGTAGAGAAAGCGAGAGGGAGAAGAGACCACACATATGAGTTGAAGCTGCTTATAGCCTGTGGCCAGCAAACTAGCCCCAAAGGCATTTGCACACTAATTTGTGTTTATGCCTCTTGCATTGCCTTTGATGCAATTAATTCGAGTTAGGAATGTGTGTGGCACTGTCAAGGTGCTGTTAAAGCAGCTATGTAAATCGCATGCAACTTCAGGCGTGGAGGCTCTTCAGCATTTCAGCTCGGCGCTATTCTGCGGCCTTCGCAATGTGCGTTGCAAGACTGCAGTTTCCGCTCTCTTTTTGTGCTCGCTGTGTGGCATGGAGTGTGGCAACAAGTGCCACTTGCACTTTGACTGATGTGCCACGCCCCAACCACCTCTCTCCACTACTTCTGCCACCTTCAGCAAACATCTTAGGCAGCTAAAAAGTGCGCAAAATGAAGTGGCAGCTGCTGTCTGAAAGGTGCTTCAGCTGTGAAGCACGCACAAGCAGCAGACGAAAAAGGCGAACACGAAGAAGAAGAAGAAGCTGCAACAGCAGCGTATTTAGCGCATTTTCCACACAGTTTTTCCTCAACTCAATGGCACTCGGCATGGCCGCCAGTTTAACCTGTTTAGCTTGAAATTCAATTCAACTGCAGTGCTGTTTGCTTTCTCCCTTTCTGTTTTTTTTTTATGTCATAAGCAAAGCTTTTATTTTCTTTCATTTTTTAGCACTGATTAATTGCAACGCCACAGCTGTGCGAGGCTAAAGCTGACCAACTGGCGCTCACTGAAAAATGTTCAGTGCTCGTTGTAGAAATTTATTTATTTTACATATTTTAAGTGCTCGCCACAGATTTAGATGTATTGCCACACAGAAGTAAAAAGAACATGGCCCATCGGCAATCAAATTGTCTAAAATAAATCTAAATATTCGCAACGTCCTGCATGGCATATTGAGTGTGTGTTTGTTTTATGCATGTGATGCCAGAATGGGTTTAAAAACATATATATAACATGCAATGAAGTGACCCTTCTCTGTCACAACTCGTATGCCCTGCGGTTGTGTTTATTTTTAAGATTTCATGGCATTTGGTTTCAGAGTAAAGGATTAAAAATCAATCAAATTGAAAGAAAATAGCACGAGTAACGAGCAAAGGTCTCTAGCGAAAAAACTATGGCGTATGTGGCGTATGAGCTATGTGAATTTTTTGAAAGCAGCGAGAGTACAAACATAGATGCAAAATAAAGAGATAGATTAAAGTTAAGTTCGAAAAACTGACTATGAATTATTCAGAGAAATATTGTAAGAAACACAGACAAAGCAAATGCAGAGATATTGAGCAACCTATGTGGCGTATGAGTAATGTGAATTTTACTCTTAAATATAAAAATTGAGAGAAATATAGTAAGAAACTGAGGTAGATTACATGAAAGCCTTAATCGAGCTTTCAGTAAAAGGTAATTATGACCGATGATCAAGTAGGGAAAGCTAAGTGGAAAATATTTGAGAGAAAAACATTGAGATAAATTGAAAGAAATGTGGTAAGAAAATAAAGATAGCAGGCAGAATAGACTATGTTCAACAATACTAATAAATCTTGCACATAAATCTGCTACACAAATAAACTGCCTGAGTCCATATACCCCAGGTAGGGTATAACAATTATAAAAGCATTTTGAAATGAATTGTTAGACATGCTGCTGGCGCTGTGCTAGCGCTGATGCTGGCACTTGTTGTCGCCTCTTGGTTTCCGGCCATCAAAATGGGCATTGGCAATGTGCTTGTGGCACCTGTGTTCATGCCACATGCTTTTAGTACGGTGGTTGGGGCACGCGTTTGCGTTTGCGGCAGCATTTTCCGTATTTTTGATTTATTATCAATTTGACTTAAATTATGCATGTGCCAGATAAGTTAGGGGATCGAATCGACGAGGGGCAGCCCAGATAGAGATGCTGAGTTTGGTTTGTGGCTGCAACTTGGCATATATTCTGAGGCATTTGTCATATTTTATCACTGCCTAAATGCGTGTCATAAATAATACGTATATTTTTTTTATTTCCTGCTCCACTCTGATTTAATAGACTCTACCTGGGGAATGCCCAGAATGCTCAGCCAGCGAGTGTGGGTTGCAAGAGGCTGGCGCATAAATTTAAGCCAAAAACCACGAGTATGGCAACCACGCAGTGATGCCAACTCGATAATAATTTGTCAAATGGGCGGGTGGGCGTTAACTGCCCTTGCCAGCGCTGCCACCCCCTGCCCCTTGTGTCTATCGTCTGGCGACGATTTGCAGTGCATGCAATTTATAGCGGCGCTTATGCCTTTGAAACATTTTGTCTCATTTTGTTGGCATTGGCTTTGGCTTTGGCTTCAGCTTACATTGCACGCCATTGCCGCCCACCTTGCACCCGCCCCCTTATCCTACAGGGCCTTAACCCCGCGGGCGACGCAGTTGCAACGTCCACATAAATGGCTGTGGCAACCGTGCGCTCAATTAAACAGCAATTGCATCGGTTGCGCAACTGTTTTGTGTTTGTATACGTGTGTATGTAAATGCATGTAGGTGTGTGCGTGTGTGTGTGAATGTGTGAGTGTGGCCTCTTAATGGGCTGAGCTTATGCGACCGTTAATTGGTTGCAGCGCTTTCGTTAAGTGCAAGCCTTAAAATGTTACAGCAACAATTTATATGCCACAGCAAAAACAAACATTTCTTCTCCCTCCCCTCTCAGCTGAATAGGCTCAAAAAAAGAAAACTAATTAGCCAACTTGCATAGAATTTATATAGAATTTCATCTAGAGCCTCGGAAGTCCTAAAACATCATTGCTCTTGCTTGATTTGCCATTATTGAATTGTGCTTAATTAGCAGCTGGTCCAGTAAACCAGATATTAATCGTTGCCATTGGCCTAAATTATTTGCGGGTCTTCTGGCTTCAGTTGTTTCGGCTTCATTTGCCACACGAGCGGACAATCGGGGGTTCTTTGGGCTGGATTTTTCGAGGCATGCGTTCAAATAATTAAAACTTTTTTATGTGCCCATTGCCAAGGCTAACGAAAAATTGCGCAAAAAATAAACAGAATTGGGATTTGTTTTGGGATTAGTTGAATGTGGCATGCTCTTGATTCTTATAAATTTATTTATTGTTTGAATTGAATTGAACTGATTAAATAGTACATAAATTTTATGTTTAATTACATTTAAATATTTTGAAACTGATAACGCTATAAATTTACATTTAAAATTTCAAAATAATTGATTTATCCTTATTTATGTTGAATATATTTCTTATAAATTGAATAAACAGTACAATTTTTTTTATTACATTATTCTTTTTTACATATTTTAGAATATATTAAATATAGTTAAATAACAGCCGGAAGACCTCTCTTGCTCTGATTTTATATATTGTAATATTATAAGCTACTTTATTTTACAATCTTAATAAATAAATAAATAGTTGAAGAACCACAGAATTATCCTCATCTTAATTTACCAAAAATACAGTTTAATATTTTCTAGCATTTTGACTTAATTTTAGATTAATGCCAAGCTTATTTTTTTGCAGTTTTTCCCCAATCTGAGTTGGTGTAGAAACTGATGGGGCCTTAATACAAAATCAATTTGCTGCAGGGCACAGAACGTGGAATTGTAAAACCGTCACCACAAACACTTGGCGCACTCTTTTGGCTGGCCGCAAAAGCAGTGGACCAACAGCCATAGAGATGGAGTTGATGGAAACAGCAGCTAAAGTGCCAACGGAATCGATGTGAAGGTATGTATTTCTTTTTTTCGGAAAGGGCAGTTGATCCGAAATTCCTTGGCCGGGGTCAGGGGAGGCGAGATGGTGTGCTATGTGCTGAGAAATCAAGCGGTCGAGTCGTAAACATTTTTTAATTCATTTTCTACCACGCTGGAAAAAAAAGAAAGAAAATAAATATACTTTCGCACAACCACAGACATACACACACGTACACAGAGTCTATGCTGCCATTAAACAGCTGCAGCTGTACTTTGGCCTCCGCCATTTTCTCGGGCTGCCTCAACCACTCGGGCGCTTGCTGCTTGCCACTCTGCCCTCTGCCGGCGTCGCTGCCATTGGCGCTGCTGCGGTTGCTCTGAGTGTTTGCGTTTTTCAAATTGTGTGAATTTATTCTTTTTGTTTTGTTTTTATTTTTATGGCGTCTGAAATTATGCTTATTTCGCCATTTTCTGTTTAGCTCTTAAAGAAATTAAAAAAGGAAGCGAGAGAAAGGCAAATTCCCAGGCAATAGCCGTGGCAATGGGTAGACAACCTGATACCCGGCTGAAACCTTATGCCCTGGCGCCTGTTCATATAGCCATTGTTTTGTTGACCCTGTACTTTCAAAAAATACTAAAGGGTATGTTAAGTAAAGGCAAATCAAAAAGAATGTGTAACAGCAAGAAAGAGGCGTGGCAGTCTCCACTAAGCATAAATATTCTTGATCAGGACGAAGAACTCCGTCAATATAGCCATCCGACAATCCGTATGAACACCTTGACCTGGCAAACGATAAGAGATAGAGGCTCTATTTTTGGTAATCTCGCTCTCGCTGACTAAGTTGGTTTTAAAATTTTGATACCTCCCTTCCTTCTTCCAATCACAGCAGCCACAATTTGTAGCTACATATTTGTAATTTGTTATGACATTATGATCAGATAAGAAACATCTAAGATATGTAACAGACAATTTGTTAGACTTGGCGGTAGAGTGTTGTGTGGATACGCGCATAGATTGTCTTTATGTGTGGGGCTGATTATTGAAATACAAAGAACAGGGTCTTCAACTGACGGTTACGTCCGACTGCAGCGCTCCGCAGGACGGATCTGCCCTGTCCTTACTGGTTTTGTTATTGTTCTTTTGCACTTGCTTTGTTTTTGTTTTCTGAACTGTGCGAAAGCAATAGCAAGCCTATGGCATGTGTTCTAAATGCTAAAAGCAAGCTGCGATAACTTTTCCTCTCGCCTTTGTGGCCATTGTCAATGACAAAGAATTTAAATGGCAAATATTACAATACTTTCCTTAGAACATACGCGTATCTCTGCCAATCAGAGCAGCTCTGAAATTTGCATTTTAAATACGTTTAACATTTTGAATTATATATTTCAGCTCTTTTTATGTGCTTCGTTCAAGATTGTCAGTGTCAGTTAAATGTGGCTTTGATGCTTGCGGTATTTTGATCATTTTTACGTCAACTTGAACGCATGTACGTAAACATTTTGCACCAACTGTCTTTGGCAGGTTGACTGTGTCACGGTGTTTCGACAATGTGACAGCCATTGGAGCGTTTCATTTTGATAGGGGCGACAGCACTTCTCTGGGTCTATATCTGCCATCATGTTCGAACATGTTCCTTGGCAGATATCAAAAACTCATTACGCTCATTTCTGACGTCAGTGCGATGGCCAGTCAAGAATGAAATCGAAGGAAATCAGCTACTTATTGACCATTATCGGGGCGAGTAAAATACTATTATGTTGAGTAGTTCAAAGGCCCATGCCGTGTAGCTAGAGTTAATAAAAGTTCTGTAATAAATCAATATGATATACACTTGCAGAAATTAACCTTATAATCGTTTGACTCTTGGTATAATATCAAATAGTGTTTTAGGTGCGAAGAATGAGTCGAAATTAATTGCTAATTGTCTCCTATGTTTATAATTTGAACATCAATCATAAAGCTGTTGCCACACAAGTTCTTAAATTTTCATAACATTCCATTTACATATTTTATGCTGTCTATTGATATGCTCTTAAGACGCTTTAATTAAGGTTATTTTCAAATTATACGTTTGTATGAAATTTCTTTTTGCAATTACCATAAAGTATTAAAAAGTTTGACATAAAAAGAGAATTTGTGCTGTACAGAGCAAGAAGTCAGCATAATTTTCTGTTCAAGTATTGCAAGCCATAAAAATGTGCTCGCTAAGTAACTGAACTCAACTGATATGCTAACTTCATTTTGTATTTCCGGTGCCTTCAAGTACTTCCGTCGTCGCGTCGGTTGCCAGGCTCAAGAATTCGCATTTCTAGGTACTCCCAGCCACACACACACAGGCACACAGAGGGACAAAAGTGTTCGCCTTTAAAAAGAAGTCCGAAAAACGTTGAAGAAGAATGGCCGCATTTTCTTTTTTTCTGTTTTTTTTTTTTTTTTGGGGCATACTTACAAAAATGGCCAGCTCCTGGAGTGTTGTTGGTTCGGTTTCCATCCGGCATATTTACATGGCAGAATCAGATGGAACATGCTGTGGTGTGCTTAGGCCAGGCGCCACAGGGCATGCCAAAGGAAATATATATAGTTTATGGTTAGCTGTAGTAAGCTCTCTGGCATATTTATGGCATGCATCTTGCTTTATAGGGTTTAGGGTTTACACTGCCTGCCGCATTGCTGTCTATATAATCGCGTATAAATTTTAAATAAAAACATATATAAATTTTTTGAAGTGCTTCGTTCGAGAATCGCATATAAATTATGAGCTGTGCTGCAGTTAATTGCTTTTAGCAATTATGGGCTTTTATTTTAAACAATAAACTGGAAGATATATATATCATATAAGCACTTGTACATCCACAATTTATCTGATGGATGAGCCGGCCTTCAATTCATTAGCTGCGCCGGTTATGCTACAGTAGACACAGATAATTGTAGTGCCCCCCATCGATACAGTAGCGAGCTGCCACTCCAAAGATTGGCCAAGCGTTGCCGTACATACACACTCATAACTAGGCAAAGTGGCAGCATAAAGTAAACAAATTACGCTGTTGACCTTCGCTCGTTGGGAAGCAAAAGTTTTCCCTTTGAATGGGGATCTGAGCCTCTGAGCCGCAATTGAAGCACAAAGAGGCCACTGACATGCCTCAGCCCTCTGGCCACCGCTCCTCGCTTGTTCGCTCTAAGACAGTGTTGCATATTTTTTGTTGAGAAAAAAAGCTGTTTGTTAGTGGGAAGAGCAAGAAAATATTACTAAAAAAATATGCAAAAAAAAGTACATAATAACTAGGCTATTTATAAAGTTTCCATGCTTTTTCTTAACAATCAAGATCACAATCTCAAAAATCAAGCTAGCTTTTCACAAGATTTCATTTTATACATATTAGATAAATTTATTTTATTTTAAGAACAGATATTGCTACTTTATATTATTGTGCTTTAAAGAAAATATCGATCAAAATGGCAATTGCTTTTTATTTTAGCTTGAATTGTGTAAATTGAAGAAAAAGCTGACAAGAATACAAATGGTTTTTGACAAAAGCCAGTTACAGAATGTTTGCAGCAAAGGCTCTTCAAAAACAGCCAGATTTGACGGGAAAAAAGCGGATGTGGCAGCAGTGCTCTAAGGGCAAACGAGATCCCATGCCACTAGTGGAACGTGTGGAACTGCTGTGGAACAGACAATTTCCTTAGCATATTTATAGGCATTATTTTTCAATGATTTCAAGCAGCGTCTTTGGCTCGTTAGCGTCCAGCTCATTGTTGTGCCCTCTGTTGTTGTGGCAGCAGATTTATGCTTTTCCCAAAGTTTTTTAACAATATCTACAATTTACGATTGTCAAGGCACACATACAGAGAACTTGGTTAACTAACTGCTGCTACTGCTGCTGCTGCTTCGGCTGTTATTTGGGGTATATCTCGTTTGTGGAGGGGATCTGTTGTTGTTTTTGAATTGTTTTGATTTAGTAGTGGATGGCCGGGTAGACATTTAATTAGTGTCGCCAGAAAGTCGGCACAACTCGATAAATAAGCCGGCTATTAAGTTAGCAGACAGTTGTAGTCATGTGGCATGTGGCATGTGGCAGGCCTGTAAGAACTTGCCCTTGCCTGTGATAAGCCTGCAAATCGTCTCATTTGAAATGCTTGCACTGCATTTAAATGAATACTTTCCTCAACTCGTTTCGTGCCAACGAACTTTAACTTTTTACGACACTATATTTGCATTTTAAAGATATCTATCAACATATTTGTTTTCGCAAATTGAAATATTTGATTGTCTTCTGCTAACTGTTGTTAAAAGCTCGTCAAATTTAAGTCTCATTTGTTTGACAAACATGCAAAAAGTTTTTAAGTATTTCTGGCAATTATTTTGGATTCCAAAATGTCTGCTCCTGACAATTGTGTTAATGAGCTTCCCCAACGTCAAATTCAATCTCATGCCCAGCCTTCCTGCTGTGCTTCGCAGCAAAAGCTATCTGACAAATGTTTTCTTTTCGTCTGGGTATTATAAATTTAATTTCGATCTGTTTGACTGCTAAATACCCTATGTGAATAAATTATAAATATAGAAAACAGCTTAAAACTACTTTATAAATTTTTGTTTATTTCAATACAGGCGTATTCCTAGATCTGTCTTCAAGCGTTTTTAAGGCAGACCAACAGATGGAAGATTTGTTTGCATACTTGATCACCTTTTGGTGGTGGTGGTGGAGGGGGTGGAGGGGGATGGGGCTTAGATGGCTTATGTGGCTTATGTGGTTTCGGTGGTTTGGGATGATAATAAGGATTATAATAGGGAGGATACCAATAGTGGGGAAAGTCGGGTTGATGGTGCCCAGGTGGATGGTGCCCAGGTGGATGGTGCCCAGGTGGTTGATGCCCTGGTGGCTGATGTCCAGGGGGATGGTGCCCAGGTGGATGGTGACCCGAATGTGGTGGCGGAGGTGGAAATGGCGGTCTCGGTTGTATAACTTGAGGTGGTGGCGGTCTCGCTTCGGCATTTGGAGGTGTCGGCGGTCTTGCTTCTAGATTTTCAGTTGGTGGCGGTCTTGCCTCTAGATTTTGAGGTGGAGGTGGTGCTCTTAAGGGTCCTAATGGAGTGGGTGGTGTTAGTGGAGGCGCAAATCCTGCTCCATTATAAATGTTATAGGGATAGGCTGAAAATGGGAATATTGGAAAGAAGGGATCTTCATATCCAAAACCGAAGTCCTGCTGCCTGGCCGAATGCGATATGCTGTTCAGCTGCTGGTTTTCTACTTCTTCCTCAGTTGTCTCCATGTCCAGGTCGTCGTCATCTTCAGTACTCTCTTCCTCTTTCAAGTCCCGGGAAGCCACAAAAAGCTCCTTGCCCTCCGGTAGGCTAAGATCTTCGATACTTGTATCCTCTAGGTTATAGATTACCACCTTCCGCAAATCCTTTGCCACTGCCAGGCTACACCAAAGTGCCAGCAGTAGGCAGAAATTAAGCTTTAAGCTCATTTTGTGAGCGCTTGTCTTGAACTGAACAATGGTTTCTTGGGCTCCAGTTTTTATACTTATCTAGGGCCACGTTGCTCAATGGGATCGAATGGGAATAACTATATGCATGTATTTAAATATAACCTAGTTTAGGTTTAATAGGTCTGTAATGCAAATCTGCGAAGAATGACATGCAAATAAAATCAACTTCTATAATCATTTGAAATCGATATCAAAATTCAGTTTGATTTCTTTTCATGTATAACAGTTTGAATTGCTGTTGTTTGTGCCTTTGATTTTGATTTCAGGTTTATATCTAAAGCTTAAATTATTTGAAGCTTATTGTATTTCATAGAAATGATTGGATTCTTTTACTCTAACTGTACTCGCAGTTGCGAGAACGTTTCATTTGTTGCACTTCATAATCGTTAGTGAATTTGATACTTATTTTGAACTTTACTCTCAGCTGCCGTAAAAGTATTATACATATATCATAGGTTTAAAAAAGTAGAACTTTTACATTGATTAAAAATATTTATTGCTTATCCATTGTAAATGTTTTCTATTATTATTTATATTTATATATTTATTCTTATAACCTGTTTTTTATATTGGATATAAAAAAGTTTATTACATAGATACGCTAGTTCAGCCGGAAGGCTTCAGATATTCTGGCTAATACTACTGTAGTCCACAAATGTATTCTGTAGAATAAATTAAATAAATAGGTATATTTATAATATTTATTTTTCAATTCCTCCGCACTATTTATTATGTCTCAAGATATTGCAGTACTTGAGAAAATACCTTTATATATGAATATATATAAGTTGTATATTGAATTTTTATATTACTTTAATAAAAATATTAAATATTTGAAAATAATAAAGCATTTTTTGATTATACTCTATTGTTTTTCTTTATTTTGATTCTGCTTTTATATCATTTGAATTCAAATTAATACATATTAAAAGCACAGCTTGCCAAGGGGAAACAATTTTACACATTTCTTTTTGTGCTCGGAAGGTGTTTGTTGTGGAGATGGGTTGTGGTGATGATATCCGGAAATTGGATAGCCAGGAATGGGATATCCGGGAATAGTATACCCGGGAATAGGATAACCAGTAATGGGAAAGCCAGGAATTGGTTGACCAGGGCGTGGATATCCGGGTATTGGAATGCCAGGGGGAGGACGTGGAATTCCCGGGGGATAAACTGGTGGACGTGGTGCAGGGGCTGGAGGTCGTCCAGCGACTGCCGCATTCTCCTCAGGTTGTGCAGCAGTCCCGTACAAATCAGATTGGTAACCCGGTGCATAATACGACGGATAATACGTTTGGTAGTAGGAGTCCAGTTGACGAGTTATAAAATTGTTGATTCCTCGCACATCGACAGAATTAGCTTCATCTCGTTTGTCCATGTTCAACACCACCAGATCTTCATTGTCTTCATCCTGTTCATCCGTAAAAGCCTGGGTACAACCAAGTGCAAGTATTAGACAGAAAACTAATTTGCAGCTCATTGTTCTGAGTGTTTTGTGTCGAACTGATTAATGGCTCATTTGGATTTTGTATTTATATACTTTGTTTGTGTTTCGATTTGATTTCAAAACCACAAAAGAAATTGGGGATAATTTGCTAATTTAAGTGTGTTAAATTTAACCTACATTTATTAGTGGTTTTCGCGTAGTACGATTGCCAAAACCACAAAGTCACCGCCCGAAACTCATGTAATAATGTTGATTTCCAATTAAAATGCGAATCATCTAAAATAATAGAATGCAAATAAATGTAGCTATTAAAATGTCTAAGAACGCATACAAATTTCACTCAGCTTAGAGGAATTCCGCAGCTGTTGCTAAGAGATTCAATCGAATAGATTAATTCTTTCGAAGTGTCAAAATTTTTATAGCTACTTTTAACATAGTCGTGCTTTTAGTCCAGGTAGAAGAGAGAAAAGAAGCAATGGTTTGCCTAATCAGCTCATACTTTGAAGAAAATCAATCTTCAATAAAGATTATTAAGTATAAATAAGAGTGTGTAATAATAAAACACCTTTTTTCGAATATCAGCCATTTTATTGCAATTTATTTGTTAGAAAGCATACTTCTCCCAGCGGTTGGACTTTTTGGCAGCTTTGCGAGTTTTAGTTTTCCTTGTTTTCTTTGATTTGGGATACTTGTAGCCACTATAGGAACTACTGGGCATGGGGAAAGCAAATGGGTTAATATAGCCGTTCGAAGGCATTGAAGGAAAGCCGAAGGGATACGGTAGTGGTGGAAGGGCAGGCAGTGGTGGAGGAGGGGGATAGTTATATCCCGGTAGAGCTGCAGTATATGAAGGAAACGAGGTTAATGGGTTCAGAGGCGTGACTGGGCTTGAAGCTATAGTCGCCGGTGCAGTTACAGCTGAACTCCTCAACCTGTTGTACAGCGAAGTCGGCAAACCTTGGAAAGTTGACATTGGAAAAGCAGCTAATTGTGGAAAAGGCATATTCCAGTTGTTAGTGTACTGCCCATACTGTCGGTAGCCCTTGCGACCAGATCCCTTTTGGCTTTTTGTCCTCTTAGTGCTTGTTGTTGGTTTCACGCTTCTTTGTGTGCTCTCATCAAAGGAATTATCATAAGGTTCATCATCCGGCATGTTGATCTCCTGCAGTTCATAGTTAATATCGTCAGCTTCAGTATTCTCCTCAGCTAAAGTCAAGGCACAGCAGAGTGCTAGAAATAGGCAGAGCACAAATTTCAAGTTCATTTTGAGTATATTCACTTGGAACTATTTGATTTAGCTGTTGGGTGTTTGCTTATATACTTTTACCTCGGTGATTTTGTGTATGCCTAATTTGGTGCAGTTAGAATAACTGTTTTCGCTTGCTAAAAGCCATCTTGATAGGTAAATACCGACACATAAAGAGATATAATGATGCCATATGCCATATGGCAAACTATGACCCATTTGTATGCAAATTTAGTAAGACCATTTAAATGGCTTAGAGCGTAAGCTGGCGACCCCACCTTTTACCTTTTCTTTGATGTAGGGAGTGATTAAGTTCTTTTGCCAAATTATTCATTTTTTCAACAAGCAATAAATATCACACGGAGTGAATTCAACCATAAATTTTATTTCCAAACATAGGTGAATGTGAGAATATGATTTGGCCAAGTTCGCAGCATTAGTCAAGTCGATTTTGTGAATGTAAGAGAAATTTCAACAGATTTGACTTAAATCTGAATCATTAACATAAGTACTGTAGCCTCTGGTACTTTTTAAATAAAATCAGAATATTTTCTCTTAAATTATGTTTATTAAGGTCAGATTTAAATCTTTATTTTATTATTTTCTTTCGATTTTCTATAGTAGGGATACCCAGAATAGCCTTGGTAATAATACCCGTAAGGCAGATATCCGTACAAATTTGGGTAATATCCATAATAGCCAGGGAAGCCAGGAAAGCCAGGAAAACCGGGGAAACCAGGGCGAAGATAGTTATAATAAGGCCAATTGTAATAGGACCAAGGTTGTTGCCAATCACCTCCATGATGTCCATGGCCTCCATGATGTCCATGGCTTCCATGATGTCCATGGCCTCCATGATGTCCATGGCTGCCATGATGTCCATGTTCTTCTGGATGCCCATGACCTCCTGAATGGCCATGACCCCCTGAATGGCCATGACCCCCTGGATGTCCAGAACCTCCTGGTGGCCTCGGTCTTGCACCTGCGTCTGCTGCCGATGCTTCTTCCAGCTCCGTATCGACTTCGTATTCTTCTGGCTCTGCTGATACTCTTACTGTTGCAGTACCTGACACTGGATAAGTTGGATACTGTCCATAATTAAGGGCACTTAACAAAGAATACGTGTCTTGTCGGGACGCATCTGTGGAGTCCTTCAAGCCCCCCTCATCAACTGCGGCGGCAGAAGAAGGTATCGGGATGCTGCTGCCCGCGGTCGCACTGGAGTAGACCACGTTCAGAAGGTTTGCCTCTTCTGCTCCAAGAGTTAATGCGCTGCCACTCAGGGCGAGAAGAAGGCACAAGGCCAAATTAGAGCCCATTTTGTTCGAGATGTTCTATCAAAATGCTTAGATTTAACGCCGAGACAATCGTATTTATAGACCAAGCAAAATGAAACATTATACTCAATATCGTATGCATAGACCATAAAGCAGCTAACGATATTTTGTTGACCTACTTTGCGAGCCAAATTTGGTAGGTAATAATAAAATAAATGATCTCGAAAATATAGAGGATTCAATCGAATACCGTACATTAAGAGCAGCTGCTTATACAGAACTATTCTAATGCAAATTAGCAGAGTTAAAATGATCAGCTTAGAACACATTCTACGCCCGTTTCACTTTGACCATTTAAGTCTGACAAATTATGAATAAATCTGCATAAAGTCTTAAAAGTAATTAGATCAGAATTTCAAAGCTAGTCTGATTGGCGCATAAATCTTAATTTGTAGAATGAGTTGGCATTTTTGATCAGAAACTTTTGAAAAATTGCGAAGTAACTGATATCAGTGATGTCAATCTTCGTGTTAAAGTTTAACTATAAATTTTGGGTTTTTGTGCTGAACATATCTAGTTTAAGATAACTTGATGCAATTAATTATTGTACAACAGCTGAACAAACTCACTTGGTATAAAAGCTCTGAAATAATGATATACCAATAGTACTAGGCAAAACCTCTGTTATGTTGGTCGCTTCAGTTGCTTTAATTTTCTTGTGTCTGACACAGTTGCAACAGAACACAGCCGAGGGCCGATCATTTGGAATGCAACAATCATGGATTATGCCGGAGGGTGGAATTTTTACTTCAGTTGCTGACGATTTGGCTGACGTGGGAGATATGGGAGAGTTATATGCACGACATGGCAGGCCATTGCGCAGGTTGATCAGAAGACTTATAAGAAATTTACTGGGCGAAACCGATGACGATATGCGAAACGCTAAAAGCAACCACACAATGGAACAATTTGATCCTCAAATGATATTGTTCCCAGTGTTGGTGCCGGAGATTCCCGCTCCTTTTGTACAGCTGCCACAAATTGGGCCTATAATTCCCATGGCCTCTTCAACATAATGTTAATGGAAATTTGTAGGCGAAATGATTCTCACGTGCTGAATATAAACCTAATTAGTAAAGTGATCTCGGACTTTCATTCGCACGTTGTGTGTGACGAGCAAGGGCTAGATGATTATGCAGAAATTTCTGTTAGTAAAAAATTATATAAATTTAGTATTAAAATCTGCTAATAAGAAATATCAACTTTGACATAAGCTAATGCTCGCGGCGAATCTGCAAAATATGCACATATTTTATGATTTTAATTAATCTACATATATTAATAAAAGCTTTTTAGCCAACAAACCTGTGATAATACCTGACTGTTCTCACCCAGCCATTTACATAGCTAATAGGTTAAGCATTTATGAACTGAGCCGAACTTTGATCGTGGAATGTAAGTCAAAAGAGCAGGGAAACCGCCTTTACAGCCTATAGTCTATATAAAGGCACTTTGGCATTTCTATCGGCTCAGTTCTTTACAGCACGTTAGCAGAAGGTCAAACCATGAAACGCTATTCCTGTCTTCTTATCCTGTTTTGCGCTCTCGCACAGTCCCAGGCCATCAGAGTCTTTGCACGCGCCGCTTCGCCCGTTGCCCAGGACTTCGATGATGAGGATGTTGCACCACAGGGACGCATCTTTTCGATTGTCAGAGACCCAGAGCCAGCTAAATATCCTGTGTACGATAACAAACCAATTGTGATAACAGCCCCAGCTTCACCCGCATACCCGCCAATATATGCGCAGCCCCCGCATACCCCCCAAGCTGCATACCCACAGCTCATACCACAACCCATTCCCTTTCCGGTGCCCGTTCAAACCCCATACCATCAGCCACATATCATTCAGCCCGTCTACAAGCCCCATCATCATCATCACCATCGTCCAAGCCACGGCTCTGGCTCTGGCTTTGGTGGTTTCAGTGGATTCGGCGGTTTCCCACCATTTATCAACATTACCTACTCCCCTGTGATAGCGGCTTCTACTCTAGCCGACGGTGTTCAACGAAAGGAAATCGACCAGCGACAACAACAACAGCAACTGAATGATCTGGCCCAACTCTCACAGCTGCTGATCGCCCAGACCCAAGCCCAATCCATGAGACCAAATGCCGCTATTCTGGCTGCCCAGCTGCCTCAGCAGCCCCAGCTTCTGCAGCAAGGTCAAATGCAAGCCTTGCCCCAAAATCTGATTTACCAGTCCGCGAACGGCAATCGCGAGGGGGCAACCTATGGATTTGTGCAGCAGCCTCAGCAATTTATAACCATACCCGCATCTCAGTTGGTGGATCTCGAACAGTTCGCAGGCGCAGTTCAGAAGGAAAAGAATACACAACGTCAGTATCTGGTGCGTCGGTCCAAGCCGAAGAAGAGGTCCAAGAAGACCAAGAAGACAAAACCCCAACCTCAAATGGTGTTTTTAGAGGTGGACGCTGCAGAAACCCAGGCTGAAGCTCAATCCCAGGCGGATATTGTGGCAGCCGAAATATAAATGAAACTATTTTCGATTAAATATTCACGTTATGTAGCAAAGCAATACGAAATTCACAAATACAATTACAATTGGCACTGAAAAATTGCAGTCAGCTCGTGTTTTTATTTTGATATATGAAGGCTAATTGCGAATGGTTTACTCGCATTTAATTGACTCTAGGGAATTAGCTTTGGGCATGTTTTGTCATGAAATTGATATGGCCAAAGTTAAACAAAATTGTAATTGAATGTTGCATACGGCTTTCATTTAATTACCGCTCAATTTGATCACAGACTGGAAGCCATTGCAATTCAAATTTAAAAGCAATAAAATGATGGACAATTAGGCCAATTAAATTACAAATATTAATTAGATAACTTGAGAATTTACATAAATTTTAAATAAATGACTGCTTTACTTAACTTAATTTTGTTTATTTGAATTTGATATTGAAACTTTCTAAACAAATAAAATGGTTTTGTTTTTATAGCTTACATTTACAATTATAATTTATTTACATTAAGTTACAATGCATTACATTTTTTATCAATTTAAATATTAATATTTGATTAAGTCCAATAATTACCTTTCAGACTATCTCAAGGTATCTTTAAAATTTTTTCTGCACGTGGTAATAGCATGTAAATTGTTGACCTCAAATGTATGGAAAGTTTTTGGTTTTATTAAAGTCATAGTTTAAGTCGAGTCTAATAAAAATGTCAATCGCAAATTAAATTAATATTCTTCTAAGTCTGCTTGTCTTTTATTTATGCAAATACCATATATGAGGTCTAGAAACTAGATTTTTATAATAATAAACAAAGTAAAAGAAATACGGTCAACTAAAAATTTAGCAACATATTATAAAAAGCTAAGCCCTTCTCTGAACTCGGGTCAGTCAGTCATTAGCCATAACGGCCTAAAGATGTCGCTACAAAAACACGTGAAATTAGTTATCCTGCTAAATTTAGTCTGGCTTGGAGCCAATGCTTTGGCTCAGCAGGAGGAGCAGGTTCGACAGACTGATCATATCAAATTGGTGCCGACTATCAACTTCACTCGGCTCTACAGTGAAGTGCCGCTGATTAATCTGAGTAGACTATATAGCAGACTTTTCAACTCGACCAAGCAAAAGCCAGTGGAAATGCCTGCAGAAACACAGGATCACAATAATCAGGAGCAGACAATACTCAGCCCTAGTTTAACAACCGACAGTGGAAATATTGTCACCTACACAACGGATGCGAATAATGAATATTATGTAGTTCCTGTGCAGACAGCCAGCGGCAGACAAGCTGTCAATGTGCAAATACCGAACATACTTAGTCCACAGCAGCTGTTTGGTGGCATCAACTACGGCGGATTTAGCCATGGTGGATATGGTGGAAATGGTGGACATGGTGGGCATGGCTACGGTCAGGGATACGGCATAAGACCAGGTGGTGTCAGCCTAATACTGCCAGATTATAATCGGCTCTATGGCTCGAATGATTTGAATACTGTGAATAACATACCCGACCTGCGAGTGCAACAACTCTATTCGCAGTATGCTGCACTGGGCGCTTTGGGTGCTGGTGGTCCCTATAACTATTTGAATGGAATGCATGGAAATGGATTTGGTGGACGAGGCTGGAATCAATTTGGTAATCCGCGGGGGGCTGCTGCGTCATATAATCAATATGTGCAGCTGCAGACAGAACCACAGAATGTGCATGGATTTGCTGAGAGTATGGACTACAGTGAATCTGACTTGAGCGATGAATTTGAGGATGAATTTTACGATGAGTCTGACTATGCGGATGATGACTATGGCGATGGCGATGCAGATGAATTGTGGCGCCAAGCAGATGTCAGCTCAGAGCCAAAGCCAAAACAATCCCGTAAGAGCTTAAAGCACAGCCCGAAGAAGCTGAAAAAACAGAGGTCGAAGCAGCGTTCCAAGCGTATTAGTTATTAATTAATTAGCGTATAAATAAATAACTGACAAACAGCGTATTTTCATTGGCTTTTCGAGAGAAATTTCTGAGCAAAAGATTTCACCAAAAGAGCGCGCTATTTGCATGCAGCCAATTCTCCGTCCCAGAGCTGCTAAATATGCAAAACCCATGACTGCGGCATTTAGTTGGCCAGCGAACTTACAACGATATGAACCAGCGCTCCACTCTGCAGCTGGTGGCATTGTCTTGCCTCTGCCTGGGCGCTCTGGCACAGGAAGTGGTACAGCCACAGAAGGAGCAGCGCACCGCCTTTCCTCTGCTCTTCCTGTTGGGCTATCCAGGTGTGTTGCAACAGGTGGGCGGCGCCCTGCCAGGTATTCCCATCAGACGACCCAACGATGAGCTTCCGATAACACAGCGCCCCACCCAGTCGACCCAAATGGTGGGTCAGGTGGCATCTGATGCACCACAGCGAGTTCAAAACGATGCGTCTGGAGATGCAAATGCCCTAATCCGTGAACAATTTATACAGGGTGTGCTGCTGGGTATACAGTCCAACCCAACTAATGGAGCTGCCTCCCCTATACAGCCTGCGGTGCTGGCGGATTTGCTGACGCAGTTGAATGCCGCACAGAGCACTGTGGCACCTAGAATTACACCACCAACAGTGGTTCAAAGGCACATGGAAAACGAATCTGATGCGGATTACGATTACATTGACTTTAAGAACGGTTCGCGCATCAAATACGATCTGGATAGCGATCAGCAATCAGCAGATGTTGCACAGTACCCAAACAAGATCTTAAATAGCGCGGCAATAGCTTATCGCGATCAATCCGGCTTAGATGAAAGCAGAAAACGCGCTAGAGCTAGAACTTGGACTCATTAAGCAGAGCATTTATTCAAATGTTCTTTCTTCGTATTTCGTATTTCGTATATTGTATTTAGTCTGGTAATAAAGGTGCTGTTGATATGTTTTCAGCTCTTTCTGTTTTTAAATGTTTATTTTATTGCATTTGGGTCTAGCATAAGACAATAAATAAGGCCATTCACACCACACATAGCTATGTAGAATCAGATTATATATTTAAGCATTTGAGCTATGCTGACCAGAGTTCAGTTCTGGATTAGTTGTTCCGACGTCAAGTCGCAGAAAATGTTAATTAATCGTGTGTGGTTTCTATTAGTGTTGGCTGTGCCGTGCTGGGCTCAGAGAAGATCTTTTGTCATACGACCATTGGAGATTCCCGTATGGAATCTTAACGATTTTATTAAGGTGGTGCCAGTGACCCCCAGTCAACCCAGTCAACCCAGCCATCCCGTGCAACCACCCAAGCCACCAAGTCATCATCATCATCATCCGCCAAGGCCAAAGCCTCCACGTCATCGCCCACCACATTACCACAATCCATATTACACCAATCAATATTTTATGAATGATTACTACAACTACCTGCTAAACTACAACCACTATTACTATTTGCTCAACAAATATAACAATTACCAAATGCAACTGGCAAACGCACAACACAGACCCTTGACATCGGGCTTCGTAAGTCCAGCTTTGATTGCATCCCCTACTTACTCTGAAGTGAAACCCGCCACAACTGGATTATACGGAGAAACAGCTGCGTTCCCAGCACTCACTCAACAGCCAGCTGGGATCGCACCTGCCTCAACTGGAGCAGAACAAGAAATTGAGTTGCCTGCAGCAGCAATTGCCTCCTTGCCTGGCGATCCAGCTTCCACTGTTAACTCACCTGCAACAACTTCCAGTCCTGCCGAGACCGTCCTGCCATCAGAAGCTAATGCAAATTCCACTCCAATTGCTTTGCCAACTGACACCCAGGCGGCCTCGGCAGCTTTGCCGGAATCTGTTGCTATTCCCAGCTCAACATCTTCAGCAGCAGAGACATCAACAGCTGCGCCCTCAACGGCATTGCCAATTGATACATCCACGGCAGCGCCGACAACAGAGTCCTCTACAGCATCAACCACTACACCTGCTTCCACTACGGTATCAACGGAATCAACAACAATTTCAAATTCAACGCCCACTGATTTGGCTTCAACAACCACCTCAACTGCCATGCCACCAGAGCTAGACTCCACGACAGCAACAACTCCCAGCTCTACTGAGTCAACATCAATCTCCAATTCAACAGCTTTGCCAACAGATTCAATAATTTCCACATCTACCGCTTTGCCAACAGAGTCTCCAACTATTTCCACCACAACACTTTCAACATTGCTGCCGGAAACACCATCAACCACCTCGCCAGTATTGCCAACGGAATCAGAAATAATTTCCACCTCAACAGCGTTGCCAACATCAACGGCTATGCCTGCAGAGCCATCTTCAACATCAGCTCCTGCCTCAACAGCATTGCCAGTAGAGTCAACTGCAGCTCCTTCCGCTACAGCATTGCCAGTAGAGTCAACTTCAGCTCCATCTTCCACATCAGCTCCTGCCTCCACAGAATTGACAGTAGAGTCAACGTCAGCTCCACCTTCCATATCATTGCCAGCAGAGTCAACAGTGGCTCCATCTTCAACAGCAGCTCCTGCCTCAACAGCATTGCCAGCAGAGTCAACTACAGCTCCACCTTCCATATCATTACCAGAGGAGTCAACGGCAGCTCCAGCATCAACTTCAGCTCCTCCCTCAACGGCAATGCCAGCAGAGTCAACTACAGCTCCATCTTCAACAGCAGCTCCTGCCTCTACAGAATTGCCAGAAGGGGCAACATCAGTTTCAACAGCATTGCCAACAGACTCTACAGATACACCCAACACAACCAGCACTCCAGACGATATAACCACGATTCAACCTTCTACCGAAGACTCAACCGATAATCCTACAACAGAGTTACAACCTACAATTACAGTTACGGAGTCAGTGTTTCGCAATAGAAAACGCAAGTTTGATCAGTTCAAAGTACGCGGTGTAACCCAAACTGAAGACGCGCTTAGGAACCTCAATGAACGACCCCAAGGTCCCAAAACAAAGTATGTCAGACTGACTGACAAGGATGGTCGACCATTGATATTGATAACGCCCAGCCCTGGCAACAAACGCTGGAGATTGACTTCCGGTGTGCCCAAGCGAAAGAGTCTAAGAGGAAATCCTAGCCCAGCACCGGATTATATGTATTTCCATCCACAGCCGAGCTTGTTGTCTCAGCAACTAACATCGACTTAGCCATGTTGTGGATGAATGAACACGACACCCATTAGGCTCGAAAGTTATGCATGCTTGTATCGTATCAAATTTGTGATTTAACAAGGCAATAAAATTACATAAATTATTCAATTAATTTGATTATATTTTCTTTTAAACAAATAAATAAATTTGTATATTTAAGTTGGGGAACTCTTCCTGCAAATTGGGCCTCGGCCAGTGCAGAAATAACATTTACACTATCTATGATAATATAAAACAAAAATATACAAAACAAAACAATTAAAAAATGTAGAGGTCAGTTTCGTTGTTTAAATATTCATTTATTGTTTTTGTTTTAATATATATTTTCGCAAAATTTCATTTTATTTTGAGATATTAGCGGAATCCGTTTTAGTTAACCTTATGACTGTATCGTTAGCTCATTAGACTAGAAAGTTATTCGCATGATAATCGCTTCCATTTATGGATCCGATGATACAATTTAATTATTAATATATTTTACATCGGTTCGTCTTTCGGCGTGTATGCTCCTGACTGTATAAAAGCAAATGATGCGGAAGTCTCAGCTTAGTTTTCAATGAGTTAAAAGAGCATAAAGTCAAAATGTATGTTAGTTCCGCGTTTTTACTGCTGTTAACAGCCACAATTGTTTCTGGAATATCGTTTAGAACTGGTGAATTGAGATTCGCTGTGCCAACATTCGACATAAGTGATGCCTATGGACGATTCTTTGATATGATTAAAAATAAATCAAAGGCATTGGGCTTGCTGAAAGATAAAGAGGCCCCACACTACTACTATCCGCCGCCACCCTGGTACTATCCTGTCTTTCCGCCACCGCCATTTCCACCATATCCGCCATTTCCACACCCACACCCACACCCAACTAACTATCCAACTAAACATCCACATTGGCCAACGAAGCCAACTCCTGAAACTCCAACTGAGACACCTACAGAACCCTGGACAGATACCACAATGGATACAAGAAGGTTCTCCACTACCCCGATGCCAAATCAACAAAAGTTAAACACGAACCTAACACCTCATCCAGCATCGCTGTTGTGCACCTTCAGTCCCAGACTTTGTGGTCAACCTGATGAAAATCAACTTGTCAAGCTAACCGATGAGCACGGCAGGAAATTGGTTTGGCTCGCATCGAAAGCTGGCAATAAAAAACCGTCGAATTTAATGCAGATGCAGCAGAAGTATAGAAATTAAGTTGATTAAATATGTTTAAGTTCAGGCTAAAAGCCGCTCGTTAGATTAGAAACTTAGACTTTGATGGCTTTATGTTACATGTCAAATCCATTACAATATTATGGATATCCAAGCTTATGACTCGGTAGCTCATTAGACTAGAAAGTTATTCAAGCAATAATCGAGCCAGCTATTTTGTCATTTGATAAAACAATAAAATTTTAATTTATTTTTATTTTACACATGGGGTTTTATTTTCTGTAACTACTACCGTAGCCCAAATGTAATCTTTGTATAAAAACTCGTGATGCGGAAGTTTTAAATCAGTTTTGATTTAGTTACAACGCCGAAAAGTGTCACGAAAATCTCAAAATGTATTTGCGATCTGTGTGGCTACTGCTGCTTACAGCAGTCATAGTTTCCAGCACATCCCAGAAAACTGGTGAATACACATGGAAAATGCCTGTATTAGACCTAAATGGTGTCTACGATCGATTTATGGGCGCCATTAAGAGTACCTCCAAAACCTTTGGTCTGTTTAAGGATAAAAACGAGCAAAATTACTACTACTATCCTCCGCCGCCCTGGCATTACCTTCCTGCTTTTCCACCGCCATTGCTATTCCATCCAAAGCCGCCAATAAGGCCACCATTTCCTCCATTTCCACCATTTCCACATTTTCCACCATTTCCACCACACACGCCGCGGCCACCAACTCCGCCCACGCAACCAACTGAAACCCCAACAAATCCAACAGATCCGATAACACGAACTACTCAAGAAACAAGAAAATTACCTACCACTCCAATGCCAAATTGGTTTATCAAAAATAAGTTTAGCGGAGGTTCGAGGAACGAGCAACAGCCTGCCAATAACCGAACTCCTCATCCTCAGTCATTAATATGCATCTTTAGTCCTAAAACCTGTGGACTACCAGACAACACGCAGCTTGTCCAACTTAAAGATAAGTATGGCAGGCCATTGCTTCTAATATCTTCAGAAATCAATGCAAATAAGGTTCTAAACTAAGCCCAGATAGAGCACTATAAATTAAACGGAAACTCCATTAACTAAAGTTTGATAAAGCTAAATATATTTATGGGTATTTATTTATTATTAAATTTCATAATTAAGTTATTTATTCAAACCTATTTAATATTAGCAGTATAATCAAGATATAAATTAAAAGAAAAAGTCCACTTTAGAAATTTGTATTTAAAATAAATCTATACAATAAATTGACAATGTCTTTTTACTACAAATGTCAAAAAACATGTTATTAATGGGGAATCTCTTGTATTACACCTACTATGATATATCGAAAAAATGCCAAATCCGCACAATTTCTTGAATGATTTTAGTATAAAAGGAATTTATTTAAGAGGAAAAGTAAGTTTAACAAGTGTTAATCGTCCAGTATTGTTTCTGCGCTTTGTCAAAGTAATATGAATACGAAGTTAAGCTATGGAACTACAATCAATCACATTTATCAACAAATTCTATGGATTATTGTTTGGATTATAAGATTAGCTACCTAAGGTCCATATAAAAGCTTAGCGCTCGGCTGAGTTCTGTGTAAGTGGCAAATATCAAAACTTGAATGTTGCAAAAATGTTTGTGAAACGCGCTTTTTTCTGGCTGCTGCTAGTTGCGCCCGCTTGGGGTCTGACAAAGAGTGCATCTAATCAGTTGAAGCTGCATATTCCAGTCTGGGATATATCAGATATATATTCTCGCATTGCTAACGTGTTTCATGCACCACATAAGAAACAGAAGGTGCAGAACAACCAAGTGAACGAGGCTGCGATTGACGATTATTACAACGACTACTGGGAGAATTATTATTATAACAACCCACCTTATGTAGAATATGTGCCAGCCCCTCCACCAAAGCCAACGCGCACCACCCGCCGACCACGCAGAACCACAACCACAACCACAACAACAACTGCAGCTCCAACTACGAGCACCTCAACCACAACAACAACTGCAGCTACAACTACAACTACCACCACAACACTGCCACCTGTGACTACAGAGGCCACCACCATTCCACCACTTACTACAGCTCCAACTCCAACTCCAACCACCAATGCAACCACTCCCCCAGTAGCAACTACCGATATAGCAGTCACGCTGCGTAATACAACTCCGTTGCCTACCCGAAAGTATATTGTAAATAGTTTAGCCGATGAATATGATGTGGCTCAGGTGGTGCTCAGACCCGAACAGCAGCTGTCTATTCAATCCCCACCGAAATCCGTCAACTCCTTGTGCCAAAATTATCCCATGCTCTGCGAAGCGCCAGACGAAGCGCAGTTTGTAGAGCTAACTGATGGTAACGGCAATCCATTGATCTTGATATCACCTGGCGTGGCCCTTAAAAAGTTTACAAAACCTCGCAAAAATAGTTACGAGTATAAGCCCACTCGAAGACCTATTAGTCAACGCATAAATAACAAAAAATTTGATAATAGAAGAAGCTCTGGAAAGACTAAAGGTAAAAGATATTACTATAGGGGTTAATTAGTGTAACTATTAAATTTAAATAAATTTTTTTTTATTTTAATTGAAAAATGTAATGAAATCACTATTTATATCTTAACTTTTAAAGATATAAGAAGTTGAAGTAAGCTTGCAGTTATTTTATAGAGTGAATCACACTTTTTCAGGTCAGCTTATACCATCCATTAATTAGTTTCTTGTTCTACTTTTTATGTTAGATATTTTCATACATATATCTTCTTGAATACAATTATATTTTTAATTAAATGTTCATAGTAGTTCATAGAACACATGCAAGTGCCCTACTTTATGAATCATATCGATGTAGTTCATTAAATCTAGCAGTAAACTATTGTAGTTATGCTTGTTAAGCAGCAATATTCATGGATTTGTATCAACATATTTAGTTGCTACTGTTGTCTGTAATGCCCATGGCTGAAAGGGTTCCGCTTACCGTAATAAATATTATTTGAGTCTTTAAATAACTCTCTTGACATGTCACTGGGAAACGGGTTTCGACTTCAGTTTGTTTGAATACCATTTGGCAGTCGCAATCGAGTCGTAAAAGCCGCAGGTACTTACCAAAAGGTGTTCCCAGCCATGTTGTCGATGTTGTTGCTGTGCCTCGTCCTCAGTTTGATTCAATGTAAAGTGAATGCTGCGCCGCCCCTCAACGAGACACTGAAGCAACTACAGAGATTAAGCCACGCCCAGGCAGAGCTAATCTCAAGGAATGCCACGGCACGCTGTAATTTGACTCCGGAACTCTGTGACTGGCAGTTGCATCTCTTTGAGGGTCATGCATTCAGCATTCAACTGCCGCAGCTCAAAGGGACAACAACTACCTCTACAACTACAAGTACAACTACAACTAGTACTAGCACTAGTACGACGACAACAACAAAAGCCCCTTTGACGGAGCCCCAAGGCATTCCGTTGATCTTTGCCGTACCCGGGCTGGAGGTATCCCAACAATTGCTCATCTATGCACGCGTGGAGCCCAGGCGGAGGGCAAAGTTTGGCAAAAGACGGAGGCGTTTGGAAAAGAAAGCTGCCGCTGTGGCTGCTTTTGGGCAAGTTAAGCTCAAAGTGCTTATGTAAACAAGAGTTCAAAAGTTGCGGCCCATGAAAACAAGCAATAAAGATGAAAGCCGAAAACAATACAAGAAAACGAAAACAAAATACAGAAATCACTTAAAGAGTTAAAGATTCATGATAGCTCGCCTTATTGACTTATTCACACTGAGCCCAGTGTGATGTGCCAGGTGATCGAACAATAAATAAGACTATTAGCTCATTAATGTCCGATTTATGCCAACCTCAGCTCAGTTCGATGCGATTCGCTTAGTCTGGGCCAACTGGAAGCCGTTCGACTGCTTTCAACTTTAACCTGTGACCAAACGACTTGTCGCGTGTCACAGCTGGTGACCTGAGGCCAGAGATTTCCGTGGGATCTTTGTCTAATTTGGCTGTCGTTTTGGGCTCATTTCTCCATTTGTTTATTTAAAAACTAATAAATTGCCTTTTAAACAGCAGAACGTGTTTTAATTAACTCATCGCTGTCAGCTTCTGTCTCTTTGCCAATGAATTAAACCGGCGGTAGGCGATCTGTAGTGTCAGAGGTGTTGCCGATTAACAATGGATTAATTATAATTAATCGTATTTGCATACTTTAAGCTCGAGTGGATAGAAAGTGAAATTCCTGCCTGGGCTATAAACCATTGTCGGGAGGTCTAAAACGTAAAGTCATTCGGCCTCTTGTCCACATTTAGATTGTATGCCTCTTCAAACTGATACAAAATTGTGCGATTACACATAGAACTTTTTCAACTTTTTATTGCACACTGAAAGAAATCTATCAATCAAATAAAAAATCTTAAAAATTAATTTTATTTCATTTGATATGCAAAAAATATCAGTTGATATTTAGTATAACAAATTGTGTGATACTTTTTGATTTATAAACCAAACTTTTATTTTTGAAAAAGCTTAATTATTCACTATTATTTTACTGTAATTTCATGACTTTATTCTAACTTTTTCTTTCTGTGCCGTTGTTGTAGTTTTACGATTTCATTTGATTCGAGCTTTTTATGGCCAAGTGTTGAACAACACTCATAAAACATGTTTGCAGATGACTCCACCATACTTAGTTACTAGTTTGTAATCAACACTAAAAAAGAAACGTATTCCTTGAGCGGAAATTCAATACAACGCTAGCTGGACACTACCCTAAGAAAAAACCTAAACTCAATATGTTTATGGCAATTGGAATTGACCTCATCACCATCACCCGGATTCATATCCGTTGGGCACGTTCGTCGTCGTCCTCTTCGGTGATGCTGTCATAAATCGTATTCAAAAATTTTCTAATTTCCGCATATGGTAGTATCTGCTACCAATTTGTCGTAGTTTCGATTTCCTGCTGCTGCTCCGTAGCCCCCTTGCGTTTGCCCTTACCCTTGCCTTTGCCCTTTCCCTTAACCTTTTGAGCTGGCCTGCGTATGTCCTGTTGACTGATTTCCGGTGATTCCATCACTGGCGCCTTGACTTGATTTGTCATGTTGGCCTGTACTCCTATTGCTGCTCCTACTTCAACTCCTGCTCCTACTACAACTTTGCTGTTGCTCTCACTTGTCGGCTTTGTATCAATCTGATTTGGTATCTTTGTTTTTGTTTGTGTTTGCCTTCGCTTCGACTTTAGTTTAGGCACTGGTTTATCTGCCACTCCTACTCCTAACCCTACGCCCAGTGGGCCTCGCTTCGACACTGGCACCGACAGTTGTTGCTGCTGCACAGGCAGGGCATTCTTGTCATTTGCCTGTCCATCATTGTCATTCCGAGTGTCGCATTTCTTGGCATCATCAACATCAACACAAGTCGGAGCTGATTCCATTTGCAGCTGTTGTTCCCGTTCCTGCTCCTTCTTCTGTTCCTCCTTCTGCTTCTGCTTATCTGCCCTGGATTTGCCATATGCATTAGCTGCATTAGAAGCTTCGATTGTTGGCATATTGGTCGCATCCTTTGCTCCTTTGCTTCCATTCTTGCTGTCATCAGTCACATCATTCAGCTGCTCCATGTCATTCCTGCTATTAGTTTCCTGCTCTGCACTCGCCAGCCTCGTCTCCATTTGCATTGGTGTGCTAATTGGTGCAGGGTTTAATGTGTCCTCTTGCCTTTTGGGCGGCTCCTCCAAAGTGCCTACGTTTTCCATAAGTTTAAATGCGTGCGTTGTGGACTCCACCTGATCCAGTTTATGATGCTCCTGTTGCTTCTGCGTCTGCTTCTCTTGCTTGTCCTGGTTCGTTTGCTCTGTCAATGCCTTCTTTACATCCTCTTTGTACACTGTCTTTATCTCATCTGGTTTCTGCTCAGTCTCTTGTGCCCCGTTTTGCAGCTGTTTCTCAGGCATCTCTATCGCAGACTCCGCCTTCTTCTCATCGTCTGCCTTCATCATCTGTTGCGGTTGCTCTGCTTCTTTCGCTTCCTGCAACGCCGGCAATGTCAATTTCACATTTAATGGCTGCACTTCGTCCATAACTTCTGCACTGCCAAGTTTATGATTCTGTCCAGACTGCTCTACCAGACCTGCCCCACTGCCTTTCAGCGTGTTGAGCAGCACAAATTTCTTAGTGCCCATATTTTGCACATGAAACTCGTGCGAATATAAATTTTCACGACCTTGCGAATTTTCCAGACCTAGTTTTTCCAATTGCCTGTTAACAGTTGTTGCTGAGGTGGTTGTTGTGGTTGTTGTTGCTTTGGGATCAGCTGTTAACAGGCTGGCATCCTCGTTATCGATATTTCTGTAATGCGATTGTCGCTCTGCCACAGCATCGTCTCTATCGATATTTCTGGACTGCCCGCTATCGAGGTTTCTGTAATGGGCCTGCTCTTTGGCCAACGCCAAGCGACTGCTCTGCGAGAGTTGCTCCAAAAGTTGCCCCATGGGCAGAGCCTGTCCCCTTGGATCAGCTGGCAGCTGGCCAAGCAGATTCACAACGGGCTTGTTATACGCATAGACATCGACATCGAAGGCTCCACGAACGGGAGCGCGTTTCCAGTGCTTGGGAGTGCCATCTATGGGCAGTGGCTGAACTGTAAAAGAGCAATAAAGATTAGGCTGTGGCTGGGTTTTTAACCTTTCGGTATCTGCCTTACAAGCTGCTGCCGCGAAGATCACCAGATAGATAGGTATTTTGGGCAGGTGCTTCATGATTTAAACATATTTTGGGCGTGTGCTGCGGCTGTCCAGCGACTAAACCGAATTCGGAATATTCACGCAATTTTATCACCTTTCAATTTTGGGTCAAACGAAACGATCGAGAAGCTGTCGCCGTACGGAAATTTGCATACGCCATTCACAGCAAATGTTCTCGAAGAATGTGAAAATATATTTGTAAATATTGGGCACGAAAACAAAAGCAAAAACAAAAACAAAACTGGTTCCATCATAAATGGACAAATGGCTCAAGCAACGGTTTTTTTTTATTTTTGCTTTGGCTCTTTTGTTAGATCTGTTGTCAAATGTTTTCGTTAATGCTGTCCCATAAAACTTGATTGTTATGACCAAAACAGATGCCTTGCCTTGCTGCCTGGTGCCTGGTGGCTGCCATTCGATTTGCAGCTTTGACACGCTGACCTGTCAGGGCCTTGACCAATTTGATTTTTATGCGAGATGCTTAACAATATAATTTTGTCGAAAGGTGAAAGTTGAGATTAGCATATCAATGTTTGATAGTTATAATAACCATTGGCATTTGCCAAATGGAAAGTAAGTTACACATATTATTCGATGGGGCATTTCTTTCTTTTTTCTCTGTCCGTAAAGACAGGAAAAATGCAATTCAATTTCGGAGCGTTTGGGGAATTTTATTTATCTAGCCAGACATGTCAAAACAAAAGAAGCATAAACCAAATGAAAAACCAAAAACCCCAGACGTACAGAGTGACAGTTTGCACTTAGAGCACTTAAGATAACTGTGTGTCTTGAGACTGCAACAGGAGCTGCAAAAGCGCTGATGATGTCCACTGTGCAAGATTTATGAAAACTGTTGACAGTAAGTTCTTCGAACCGTAAACACTGTGGGGCCAAGGCAGCTGAATTTACATTCGAACAATGCTCGGCCATCGCAGAAATTGCAACTCCAATGAATGCAGAGACATAATGCCGAAAGAAAAAAAAACCCAAAAAAAAGAGCATAACGAACAAAATGACAGGCAGGAGGACAGCCTGAATGACAGCCTGCTTGTAGGCGGAAGGAGGAGGCAGAAAGGAAGACAAGGGCTGCATATAGCAGAGAAAGTGAATGCAATAGTAAAGAGTGCTCCAAAGGGGAGCGAAAACAAAGGGCATAAATGAAACAGTTTTAAAAGTGCTACCATTTTTGGCACTCTCAAAGTGGGGCATTATGGCTGGTTCAGGTTAACTGCGTGTTAAAAGCCACTTTAGCCTCTTATCACTTTAAAATTTCACACAACTAAAAAACAAATTAACCGGACTCTAACAGCAGATATTGTGCAATAAAATGTTTTTCTCAATTGAGTATTTATCGATTCGCTTTGTTCTCAAGTGGCTTTGAACGGTATAATTGCTATACATATACGCATTTATTGCAGCTTTTTATTTGAAAATTTTCATTTAATTTTTCCCATAAATAAAAAGCGTAGCAATTATTTTATTCATTTTTATTTAAATTTTTCGATTTATTGGAAACACTGTGTTAACGGTTGAGAATTACTGTTGCAATGAATAGCCAGATTTATATTAGGAAATGTAAAAATCGCGAGATAAAATATATAATGGAGCAAATAAGTAATATATATAAATAATAAAAATAAAATAAACCCAGAAAATTTTGGATAAATGTGTATTTATTTTGAAATACATTTATGATAAGTATCAAAAGAATTCTGAAACTTGCACAATTGCATCTATCGATATTATTGCCATTGTCATCGATAACAGCTCGCGTCCATTTTGTTATTTGTAAACAATTTGCATAAAAGTCATGCATTTTATTTATTGTCCAAAGTTCTTTACTGTATTGTGGCAAAAATACTTTGTGGTTAACTTAGAGGGTATTTACAGTTCTTAACTTTGCTGCATTGTTGTAGTGAAAACTTTCCTTTTACAGATTTCCCTCTGAGTGCAGCACAAGTGGCAACAACTCCCCCGACCACGCCCCCGCCACCACCAGCACCATCTCCATAGCTTTGAGGGCATGGACTGGTTGTCGTTGTCAGTTGCTGTTTGTTGGACAGTGTGGATGAATCCTTCCGGCTGGCTGCCTTGCTGGCCTGCCAAGGTGCCTATGCAAATGCAAACCAGAATGGGCGGAGCAGATCAGTCGGACGGGCCCGACTGTCTTATACCCTGTGCCACAGCTCGCGCTGCGCGCTCGCAAATACAGTTTATAATTTAAATATTAAAGATAATTTTATTTATTTATAAAGAATATTATGGGCGCGCTTGGTTTCGTTTATATCTTTTGTGTTTATTAACCGATTTTAATGCGCTTTTTAAGATAGTTAAATATAATAAAAGAGAGTTTATGTTCAAAATAACAACATTGTATGTTCAATATTACGCTTGCTGATTAACTTTGTATGTTCAAATGTTCTCACAATCGCACAATTGCCCAGCAGCGTGCTTGGTATCGCCATCTCGCTCGCACACTATTCCAAGCGTAAGGCTGCTGAGCTGCAACGGCGTGGGCATGCAGTATTACGGCGCTTATATCTCCTTTGTTTATTAACCGATTTCAATGCGCTTTTCAGGACAGTTAAATATGATATAAGAGAGTATATATTCAACAATAACAACATTCTATGTTCAATATTACGCTTGTTTTTGAACTTTTAAGTTCAACTATTGTGAAGCTTATATCTCCTGTGTTTCTTAACCGATTTCAATGCGCTTTTCAGGATAGTTAAATATAATACAACAGAGCTTATGTTCCAAATAACAACCTTCTATGTTCAATATTACGATTGTTATTCAACTTTTTGTGTTAAAAATTTAAGTTTTATTGATTTTTGGGCGTAAAGGGGGCGTGGCATTAACGATTTGAAATAAACTTGATCTGCGTATTGAATACACCTACCTATAGCAACCAAAACGGCTTCTCTAGCTTTTGTACCTTCCGAGATCTACGCACTCATCCGGACGGACAGACAGACAGACAGACAGACAGACAGACAGACAGACGGACATCGCTAAATCGACTCAGCTCGTCACCTTGATCAAGAATATATATACTTTGTGGGGTCTGCCACGCCTCCTTCTGCCTGTTACATACATTCTGACAAAGTTATTAACCCTGTTTTTCCCATTTTTCAAATGGGCACAGGGTATAAAAATAACTCATGGGCCAGGGAGTACGTTGGTCAGAAGTTAAGCGGATAACAGAGAACTGGCGACATGAAAGAGGCACGAAACAACGGGTGAATCAATTAAGCACATTGTCATCAGCGTCTTAATTAAGGAGTAAGCGAAACAGAGAGGGGAAACATCAGCCAATTGGAACGTGAAACAGACAGGGGAATATATCTGCTTTTAAAGAGTTATTTACAGATTACCTAAAGGATGAAATAAGTATGAAATGTAAGCATGCCCAAAGAAACATGAAACTCGACATGTAATGATGACTAAAATAAGCTAAATAATAATCTAAGGCACGAGAGGAGCATCCACAGACCATAAATAAATAAAAAAAAAAAATAATTTAGATAAGTTTGTGTAATAAAAATTATAACTAATTCCCTGATTTACCCACAATTTATACTGAATGTTTCTACTCCCTTTTCGTTTTACCAGGCGCCACTAGGTTGTTCAGAAGACTGGCACTCTGTGGAAAACTGTAGCTTATCTCATTCATTCAATTGCCAACTTTAAAATTTGAATGCAGACAGTTGAGTGATGCTGGGAGTTCAGGTTTTTGTTATTGTTCTCTGCTGAAGTGCAATTGCAAACAATTTACTTTGTCATTAGACGAACACTTTCAGCAGATATATCCTTTGCAGCTGTTCCCTTTTCCCCTGCCGTGCATTGTCTGGCTTTTGTTATCCTTTTGTCATTCGCTGCTCATTTGAGCCATGTTATTGGGCAATGCCAGATTCGCAAATACTTTGTACTGTTTTTTATTTGAACATTTTCATTTGTTGCATTCTTAGCAGAGAGATACAAAACGAAAATAAAATACGTTGCGAAAAAAATGGAAATAGAAATAGTATTCACAGTATTTTGCACATTTTTGCGCTTAATTTGAAAATTTTTCTATGCAAATGCAACGTGCAACGGGCATAAAAAACCGTTTCACTTCAAATTCGATTGTTGTTTTTTTATTTTTTGTTTTTTGTTTTTGTTTGTTGGGCAAAAAGTTGTTCGTCTGCGCCAAATTGTTATTGCAGTTTTCTTTGTGTCTCTTGTGCAGTTCTGCATTTTGCAGCTTGCAATTTTCGCGGTTCATTGCGCCTCGCTTAGTATTTCGTTGATAGTTTAGTTTGAGTTTCTGTTTCTGTTTCTGTTACTGTTTTTATTTGCGCTGCTTCAGTTTACCCTTCTGCTGCACAACGTACTTGATGACTTGGACATAAAGCTTGCCACACGCTCCAGCAGAGACTCCAGTTGTTGCAAATGCTAAACAAATTGTTTGCGTTTGCAGAGAACAGAGGAACAACTTAAAGCCAAAATGATAAAAGACTTAATACATATTATTTAAAATTGAAAAATGCCAAATGAGCTTAAAACATATTGTTTATTTGAATTGTTTAAAATGTATATACATAAACTGCTTAAATATACTGTTTGTTAATTCTAATTTAATTTATCTAATGATTTCAAAGATTTTCTTTATAATATTAAAATTTATAAAACTGTTGTGGAACCGGAGAGATCCCAAAATAATTTAATAAATATTTTTTTTTAATTTCTTTTTGAATTGAAAATAATTTATAAAATGTTTATATTTACAGATTGTTTCTTCCCATTTTCCATTTATTTTGCCCAACAATTTCAAAAGCTTTCATAATTTGCAATAAATATATTTAAATTCATCAAACGGTTGTGCTGTGGGAACCGCATAATGCTAGTAAAATTAGCTTGCAGAATGGTAATTATTATGCAAAAACCCCCAAATGAGGCCATAACCATCAATGGCCATAAACTGGCTTAGACTGCGCCTGAGGCTGAGACAACCAGCGCTTGCCTAGCCACAAACAAAATAAATGGCACTTTGATTTAGTGCAACAAAACAAGGATAATAACAGCAGACACAGCGGCCCGAAATAGCAGCATAATAAAATAAAACAAAAGCTAAGACCAGCAGCAACATCAGCTACAACAGCCACTGTGCCAAATCCAAATGCAGGCGGCAACTTTATGGCCTGAACATAAAAATCGAATGCTTTGTCACGCTCGCACTTTATCCCAATACATTGGCCAGAACGCAACCGGAATGTCAATGACAAAAGCCGAAGCGAAACTGGAAAGTTTCCCCAGTCCCGCAGTTTGTAGCTAGACACGCGCGCACAGTGCGTATGCGCAACGCAACAAAATTTATGAGTGCCACAAATTTGATAGTTGTAGATGACGATTACTTGTAGCTAACTTGTTGCCTGTTTGCCAGCTACAGTTACCGCCTTGGGTACACGTATACACGTATACACGAATAGTACGTGTGGGAGTAATAGGAAACTTTGTGCACCTAATGCCACATCAATATGCAAAGCCAGCCAATTTTTGGCATAAGAAGCTAGCAAAACGCTTCGCTAAGCTGCTTTAAACTTAAAGTTCATTTAACTTTTGCAATCAGCCATCGCACACTTGAGTAGGAGCAGCAGTAGGAGCTGCTAAGTCGAGCTGAACGCCAAAACCATGGCCAAAACGAAGCAACAGCAATTTATGATTTATTAACAACAACTTAGAAACTTAAGCACATCAAACCGACTGCAGCTCGACTATCAAGTTGCTCTAGAATCTAATTGACTGCTGCCTTATGAAGTTGCAATTTATCATTAAATAAATTTAATTTAAATTTCAATTTTTCATTAAATACTACAATATGTGATTTATTATTTTACTTATTTACCTTTTATATCGACAAACTCGGTAAATTTAATCAAAATCAATTCATAATTTCAAGAAATATGATGTTTCAGTTTTCTCATTGTTATTATTATGTTTTAATTTAATTTATTATTATTATTATTAACAATAAAATTGTTCCAATGCTGTAGGTAAAACTCACAGCTGTTATTTATGACATTTTTTGTTTATATTAGTACGGAATCAACTATTTCTGCTTAAAATATATAGCTCAAGTAAGTCTTTTACTTGGCCTCTTACAGGGTAACTCATTTTTGCACCCTTCTGAAAGTAATTCCAAGTAAATATGAATAGAGTTTAATGATTTCATGCGACTAAAAAGTATGATTTTAATTAAATGCTTTTTGTGCTTTGCAGCTTAGGGCTAAATTTAACAGGAATTGCGAAGGAAAAACAGCAAAGAAGTATGCAAACTGGACAATTGAAGCATTATGCCCCTAAGCCAAATCACCGACACGCGCCAGCAATGTTCACCCCCTTCCACTCACACACACACACAGACACACACACAGTCTCAGCCACACTCACATAGACAAAATGACGCGGCGAGAGGATACCAATTATCTAGGCAAGCGAGCGTGTAATGGGTCCAAGCCATGAGTCTGTTGTCTGGTTGAAGAGTCTTTCTCTTAGCCATTTTTTGTTCTTTTTTTTTGGCTTTTCTAAGAGTTCGTTGTGCTGTGTTGTTGCTGCATTAAAATTGACCAAATGATTTATGATTGGCTGACAGCAGAGCGGGTGTTGCTGCTGCTGCTGTTGCTGCTGCTGCTGCTGCTGCTGCTTTTCAATAATGCGCGGTCCAGCATTAAATTTTAATAGCCTTTTTGCCAGCAGCCGTGGCCGAAGTGAAGTGAAGCGTTAACCACACTCACGCCCACCGCCCACACTCTGCAGAGTTTGTTGTGTCTGAGTGTATGCCATATTTATGAAGTGGCTACAATTGAGGCAAGCGCTGGCCATAAATTTCCACAGATTTCATATGAATTTATGCACTTGTCTTGTCAAAGTAGTTTCACTTAGCCTTTATTTTTTTTTTTGGCTTTTTCGGCTGTACCTCTAATGCGTATTTATGGCTCATGCAACTCAAATTCAATGATTGCCCAATCAGCTCGAGTTGAGGCGTGGGAGCGGGCGCTGCAGAGTGTTGGAGAGCTGGAGAGTTGGATAGCTGGAGAGTTGGACTGTTTGTAGCACGGCCATCAATCATAATTTGTAACTGTCGCTGCGAGTGAGTGTGGCAACTGTTAGGAAGCTGTGGCAACCTCGTTGTTGTCGTCATCGTCGTCGTCGTCGTCGTCATTGAGTGATGAAGTTGTCGCCGCGCAACAGCAGAGCCAAAACTCAACAAACACTACACGCTCGCACTGTTCGGTCGGAGTTGGCGCTGTAGTTTGGGATCCATGATTTAAGCAATCAGTGTTGTCAGCTTATTGTTTTTGGCGGGAAGTGCAGGTCAATACTACTGAGAATACTGCCAATTCAATTCTATAATTTAGTTTTAAATTTAATCTTAATTTTTAATTGCAAATGCTCTGAAAGTTGGGTCATAGTTGGTTGACATTCAATAGAATTTTTTTTAATAATTTCCACAATCTCAAAAATCTTAGATCTGTGTTAGATCATATTTTGGCGTATAATCTTCACAAAAGGGTCTCAAATTAAAGATATTAGAAAGAATATCGATTAAAATAAGCCTAAATTTATTTCTAATTTTAGCAACCATTTTGTAAAATTGAAGAATGAATTGACCAGAAACTTTGCTAGTTAAAAAAATACCCAAAATTCCCGCTTTTCACAGATTTGCTATTTTTCTAACTAAAGCTCCTTCCAAAACCAGCTAGATTTGACGGTAAAAATCGGATTTGGCAACAGTACAGTGTGTATGTCTCTGCATGTGTGTGTCACCTGTATTTGACTCTGTGTGTGGGTGAGATACAACATTTTTAGCTTGGCTCAGTCTGATTTATCGTGGAATTTTGGCTGCTGCAAATGAAAACGCAAACAAAACAAAAACAAAAGACAGAGAGCAAAGTCGTCAACTGTCGCCTGCGCTGTCTCATTCCACGCTCGCTGTTTCGAGTCTGATATGCTCGAATTTGACAAATGTCTGACAAATCCTGTCAGCTTCTAGTACGGCTAATGAAAGCCAATTGCCGCTGAGTTCTGTCCCAAAACAGAGCGCAGAAGAACGAACTTTGACTGAATCTTTGACACGTGCTTCCGCTTAGCTTAAGCGCTGCTGCTCATAATATTTTCTATTATTTTTATTTATTATTTTATATATTTCACCGGCTATTTTTATAATTTTACCCACACGTGGCTCTTAGCACTCGTTATTATTCCCCACAGGCAAACTCAGTTCATGAATTACATCTGATGAACACTACGCAACCCAGACGCTTTTTAATTTAGTTTATGATATACTGGGGCTATTACCGATTTAAACACATTTCAAAAGCAACGCTCGGCGCCCGAGTGAATTTATATCTTTTGTCAAAACTGATTTCCCAGTTGTGGCAGCAGAGTGTAAATCATTTGATATACCACAAAAATTTGTAACTTTTTCCAGCAGCCACACACGAGGCAGCATGAATAGGCCGCCCTACAAGTGCCTCAGCCTGGGCCTGGTCAGCTGTGATTTGTGTCAAACTGTCGAACCCGGGCCGAGTCAAGTAAATCAAAGTGAGCTCGGCACAACAACAGAAACAATAACAACTACAACAACAGGAACACAGTCAAGTTCACAGCAATAGTCACACCTACAAACACAGTCATGGTCACTGCTATACCTACATTTAAAAAAAGAAAACAAAACTGATACAAACGAACAATCGGATGCGCACGACTGTTAAATATCCCTCAAATTATTGTATATTACATTTTTATAAAACATACGAAGCGCAGCAGCAATGCTTTTTCTTACTTTTTAGTCGTTAATTGCTGTGCTTTAATTGTTGTGCTGAAAGAGGGCAAGCGAGGCAAAGACTGCAATATTGTTTCTCTAATATCTTCCGTGTTATCTAAACGATTTCAAAGGGCGTCAATTTATATTAAACCTGATCTGCGACTGGTACAGCACTATCCACATTCTAAAAATAGCAGCTCAAGCTCTCATAGTTTCCAAGTTCTAGGCATTTATGCAGAAGAATAGAAAACTATATAACAGTATCGACTCAGCTCGTCTCGCATCGACTCGCCACGCCTTCTTTTGCCTGTTAAATACATTTGCAAAAAGATTTCAACATAGTTTTAACCTATTTCATGGGTACAGGGTATGCAAAAAAACATGAAACAAAAAAACATTTCTAAAAGCTGTACCTGAAGCTGAAGTTGGGCAAATTCTTACTTTATGTTGGCTGCCATCGGTCATTTTTCATGTTGGCTAGGCGGTCAGCAGAGGTTAGAACAGGGGCGTCGCTGCAGAGGGGTTGAGTGGGAGCTGGCAACTGACTGAAACGAATGTGATTATTGATTGGTGTTTCACGTAAATTCATGGATGGCTTGCAACGCTGACGAATCATCTATCTAACTATGACCGAAAGTCAAGGCTTGCTGTCCCTCTTTCTGTGTGGGTGTGAGGGCTTACGTGTGTGTGTGTGTGTGTGTGTGTGTGTGTGTGTGTGTAAGCGCATTGTGGTGTCACTCTTGCCATTATTATCAGCATCGAGTGGAAACAACAGCAGCAGCTGCAGTCGACTGGAAGTGGAAGAGGCGACTGTTTCCCTGTTCCTGCGTTCGATTGGTTAGTTTGACGTTTATGTGACATTTGAAATCAATTTGCACGACAATTGAATTTTGCAATTTTAAGAGTGTCATTTGTTATTATGCGTATTGTTTGTTGTTGTGGAACGGACAAACAGACAGGCAGACAGCCAGACAGACAGACAGACAGACAAACTGACAGATAACCAATGCGCTGCATTTGCGTGTCAATTAGCAATTTATGCGTGCAATTTTCAACGCTTTTCAAAAAGTGAATATTTAAGCAACAACCGAACTACACAGCGCAAAAATGTTATTGGTATTTAAATAAAATATTATTATTTATTAAAAAAGCAATATGAAATTTATAATTATCTGTCCTTGCTGTGTATATAAACTAATTAACTTACGCCATTTGTATTGCTTTTGAAATATATAATTTAATTATTGTTTTCTGTGCAGTCGTCAGTTTTCATTCCATATTTAGTCAACTGATAACTGATAACAGACATGCATATGCATAACCACAAAGTGTGCCACAATTTAAACAATCTCACATCCACACATGCAAATAAAAGCGTAGTTTCATCAATCCGTCTAAATTGATAATCGTACTTATTGATTGCACATAATTGTACTGCAAATGCGGCCAACAAAACATTAGGCCACTTTAAAAATCACAGCCGAACTCATTCATACGTTATTCGATATACATTTTACGCTATTTACCATTGGCCATTCGATATTAATATTTTATTAGTGCAATGCATACTTCTGTTATTACTCAAATAGCCAAAATTTGCATAGTTTCTGCTATTGATTTGTTGCTCATTTCCAATTTGCAATTTGAAAGCATTTGCGGAAATTAATACCTGATTAGTTGATAACCAATGTAATATTATGGCGAAGGCTTTAAATTTCAAGCTATGAAGGCAAACGAATATATATTTTGGAAAGTGCACAGAGAGATGATTAAATATTGCGAATAATCTCCATTGAAAACTTATAAAAGGATCTATTAAGCTTGTGCAAATTCATCCTCTTTAACCACAAAAACCAGAGCAGCCACAATTTAAAAGCTACAGACTTGTGAATTACATTACGATTGTTTGTGAAAAGTGTAGCAAAGATATGAAGAAGATAAACAGTCTAAGTAAGATACAGGATCTTCTACTATCGGTTAAGTCCGACTGTATCCTTTCGCCCGACTGGTCTGCCCTTTCTCACTGTTTTTAGCTAATAATTGCAATTTTAAATTTCAATTTATACTACTGTGCCATCTATAGAAGTAAACATTTATTCATTATCTAAGTAAATCATCAATTTCAAGTTGATATAAGAGAGATTTCCATGTGTTCGTTTGCCAGAGTGGAAAATATGTTTACCTGAAGCCATTGGAAACTAGTGTAGCATCATTTACTACACCCTTAATCCCCCTTGAAATTCCCCAATTGCTTTTCATTTTGTTGAACATTTCGCATGGCAATACCTGAAGTGAATTCAATCAATCACTGAGTTCAATTGGCTTCTAAGTAGCAAACAAACATGACATACTTCTTGCTCTGCCTGATTGCAGTACCTCAACTGTTGCTGAACTCTTTTTATTTGGCAGTTGTTTGTCCGATGCCAGCTTCAGTTCCAAATTCGACTACGACTCCGACTGCGTTTCTGATTCCGGCTCCGGCTCCAACTCTTGCTCCCACTTCAGTTGTTATTGCAGTTGAACAAACAAACAATTTCAAAGCGAAAGAGCTGCCACAGCTGTTGCCAACACTTTAGCTGGCCAGATTTATGCCGTCTAGCCACAATATGCAGGCCCTGTTTACTGCTGCAGTAAGCAGTTACAGTTTGCATGGCCAAAAGCTCTGATTTTATGGCAAAAACTTTGCTGAAACTCAAAACAACGGCACAGGTTTTAATTGCGTGCTCTTCGGTATTAAATTTCATATCCAAAACAGATACATGTGATAAAATTGTGATAAATTTCTCGGAAACAGTACACAGCAAAAGTGCCTGTTACAGTGGTTAAGGCTGTTGCTGTACCTGGTGGCTGCCACATGCTGTACATGTGGCATGTACTTCATTCAGCTCTCTGCCGTCTGTTAATGAAAGCAATGCTCTTGCCTGCGGCTTATTTTCCCTGAACAAGTGCCCCACCCCACCGAACGGGGTGTCCGGGGAAGTTGTGCCTTTGTGGGTGTGGGTGTGTGCTTCTTAAGGCGAGGCGTAAATTCTCCAGCAAAATGGCGGAAGTAATATTTTTCATATCAGCATACGTTCTGAATGCGCACACACACGCACAGGAACACACACTCGCATGTGTAATCACACACTTGCCAGCACTCAATGCTGGCGAGGGGTGCTTGAAGACCTTACTCTTTGGATCATAAGTCGGATTTTAATAATATCCATTATTAAAGTCGGATGTATAACAAGCGGTTAATAATAAAAAAAAAAAACCTTGCTTAGCGTGTTATTTTTAAGGCCATGGCTGTATGTTGTATTGAGCTCTGTTAAAAGTTCTGTGGCGGCTCTCGCATATTAAGCATACGCTAGTTGCCTGGGCTTTTCCGGTGTTTGCAATTGTTGTAGTGGTGCAGGCTGCCTGCTTACATCCACTTCTACTGCAGGAAGTGGGGCGCACGTCTGTTTGTCCAGCTCGGTAAATTTAAATGCCCATCATAACCGAGCTGAGAAGTTAAATGCCGCAGCCAAGCAGCCAAGACATGCTCCTTTACTGCTCACTCCCCGGTACACACACACACCCTGATGTATGAGTGTTAAGATAGCATTTATGTGTGTATAATATTTAGTGGCAGCTGTGCCAGCTGCAAAACTTTTGGGCATACGCTGCGTATGCGTGTTGCTGCATTGCCGCTGGCCGCTGTTGAAGAGGGGCTTGCGGTCTTCGAGTTGGCCATGAATAAAGCAGCTAATAGCGCCAGCACTACAATTGCACGATGTAGTACACTGCGAGAAAAAGTTGGCTTAACAAATCGTTGACTTGTTATATGCTCCATTTTACGGATTACAACAAATGCTGCAGAATTTCTTCAAGTGCAAGTGGCATCCATATCCCATATCTGCGCCTTTGTTGTTATTTATGCAGCGGAAAAGGGAAGTTGGACTACCCGTAATGTTAGCTTTAAGATGTTTCCCGGGCGGGCGGAAGCTGCCAGTGTGGCCACATGTGCATTTAAAGCGTTTAGTGTGGCATGTGGCATGGGTTGCAGTGGCTGCTCTCGGCTGTTCTCGCCCGGCTGGTTGTTAAATAGTTATAGCCAAGTTTGCTGGTGCGTTATGCAATTTGCTGTTTGATTTATGATGCGGCCGCATAATTTAATTAAACAACGCAAACACGCCAGAAGTTGCGCTTCTCTAATTATTGATTTCTGCTTTATGTGCAGCGCATACAAACACAAACTGTGTAAAGTTGGCTGTAAAAAAGAGAGCGAACCTTAAAAGCCTAAACCACAACATTTACCTGGGAAAATGTTGGCTGAAAGTGTGGCATTTTATATAATTTATCATTTTGGATGGCAGGGCCAGGCCATGGGGCACATATCACCATAAATAATATTTATAGACTATTTTGGCAGTCGGTCTGCACCCCACCCATCCCCCTCAAGCAATCCTTTTTGCCTCAACTTAATCTACATAATTTTTGGCGTGTCCCTTTTGGCTTGTTCCTTTTTGAAAATGCGGTTTGATTTACACAGAGGATAATCATTAAAAGCCAACAGCAAATAAAAAACAATTTTTAGTTTCCCTGCTGTCTACTTTTTTTCTATATTTGTTGTTGCTGAGCCTCTGTTTATTTATTTACATAGCAAGTAACTAGCGATAGGTTGGGAGCTGGCAGAGTTGGCAGCGGTTGTTAAGGGTTTTCAGCCAAGGGGTTTAATAATATACGAGCATATAAAACACCGGCAAACGATTAGAGCTAGGGGGAGAGGGGCAGGAGAGGGGCGGCTGAGTAGGGGAACAGATTGTTGCTGTTGTTGCTGCTGCCCTTTGTTGTTGTTGCCACTTTACCCTGCATGTTGTTGTAGTTGATGATGTGTTTTTGCAACTGTGCGCCTGAAGTTTTTGTGGCATCGTTTACATAAATGCCACACGCACACACGCAGGTTCTAGACAGCCACTCCCCCCACCTCCCCCTTAATGCCTATCCCCATGTCCACATCAAATAGAAACGCAATGAAAAGCAAAAAATAAAAAGCCAAGCCAAGAGCAACCCAACGATTATCCTTTTTTAATAGACTCATAAAACGGTTATTAACTTTGTTTGCCCATTGCACAAAAAGTCATATAACATATACACAATACACATACACATACAGACGATACTTCTGTATAGTGTTTCATTAAAGTCGTTTTCATGCCACTTGGGAAGCAGCTCCTCCTCCGTTGAAGCCAGCGAACCGCAGAGCTGCCTCAATTTATTATGTTTTGCATAGTTTTTCGCGCTGTGTATGCGTCTGCGCCAGGGTTGCCATTGTCGACCAGCGACGAACAAAATATGTAATGAAATTACATTTGACATTAATAAATGAGGCAAACGCCTCTCATGCTGCCACGCAAGTCGTCGAAGTGCTGCGCTTCCCTAACTTGCCACATGATGCACGAAGTTTTTCTTCCCCTTTATCGTTATTTTTTCCCTTTGCTATATCGCAGCATGCACGTTTCGCTGGCAAATTGATACTGTGCAACGACTAGGGGCATATTGGTTAATAAATTACCAGGGTTCTATTGTTAGCATCGCAAGCCATGTAGCAACAAGTGTGGCGAGGCAAGGAGAATGTGAGTGATCAAGATAATCATTAAATTGATTTGACTTTTATTAAATTCATTTACAATTTGTAAGTCTTGGTGCTTGAAATTTATTTTAATTTTATTTGAAAACCTAAAAAGCTTAATTTTGTGATTAGAGTTGAGCATAAATACTATGCTATAAATTAAACTTAAATTCGAAGACAATATTTATAATTATCTGCAGTATTTTGATTATCGGTTATTAAATTTTTGATTTATTTAAATGTTCTGTTGGCTTTTGGTGGACATTGACTAACTATAACTAACGAGCGGCTAAGCGCTGCATCGGAGATTATGCATAGAGAGCGGTCGATGGGTTCTTTATAGAAGAGCCGGCTACCCGCTGCATTACTTGTAATGCAGGAGGTATGCTTAGAGAGCCAGCAAGCGCGAGCGAGGAGAGCGGCTAAGCGCTGCATAGAATCTTATGCATAGAGAGCGGACGATGTGTTCTTTATAGGCGAGCCGGCTACCCGCTGCATTACTTGTAATGCAGGCGGTATGCTTGGAGAGCCAGCAAGGAGAGCGGCTAAGCGCTGCCTTGGAGGTTATGCATAGAGAGTGTTCTTTATAGGCGAGCCGGCTACCCGCTGCATTACTTGTAATGCAGGCGGTATGCTTGGAGAGCCAGCAAGTAGAGCGGCTAAGCGCTGCTTTGGAGGTTATGCATAGAGAGTGTTCTTTATGACGAGCCGGCTACCCGCTGCATTACTTGTAATGCAGGAGGTATGCTTGGAGAGCCAGCAAGGAGAGCAGCTAAGCACTGCTTCGGAGGTTATGCATAGAGAGTGTTCTTTATAGGCGAGCCGGCTACCCCCTGCATTACTTGTAATGCAGGAGGTATGATTGGAGAGCCACTAAGCAGAGCGGCTAATCGCTGCCTCGGAGTTTAAGCATAGAGAGCGGTCGATGTGTACTTTATAGTCGAGATGGCTACCCGCTGCATTATACTATGTATTATTTATTTAACAAATTTTAAAATTAAAGATGTTTTAAAAATTATCTAAATTTTTAATTTATAGAAGAAATTTTTTAATTTATCTGAAGTTCTTCAAACAATACTTCTTGGTAAGTTATAGATATATAGATAGATATTTTACTTAACGTCTTAATGCAGGACATACACGCTTCGACCAAAATTGTTGCTTCTCTTGTTATATCTGATTTTGCAACTGACAAATACAATTTCACTTTTACTAGGTTTGTTCTCCGGCTCTATGCAGCATCCAGACTTCTTCCACCCACTTCTGGCAAAACAAGATAAATGAAATTCTGATGCAAATTTGATTTGTTTGTAAATGTTCGACGTCGCCTTTGCTGGTGGGGGAATTGGCCGTAAGCACCCCATAAAGGGTGGCAGGAACAGCTATCAGATACTGCACCCCCATCCGAATCCGAATCCCAGTAGCTGTTGCTGCTGCAGTTCAGTTTTGTTGCAGTTGCAGATGCAGCTGCAGCTGTTGCGCTGATCACTTTGCAAACTGCAAAAGTGTGTAAATGTCTCTTTGTGTCTGCGTGTCTGTGTGTGTGAGTGGGGCAGCAACATGTTGCCAGTGTTGGGCAATGCTCGGGCTTCGCTCATTTCATTTCGGTTGACATTTTTATGCGCGTATGATTAATTATGCAATTTCGCATTCGCTGTCGCTCGCTCTTTTCGCTCAGCAGTGTTAAAGTCTCAATCACATCAATCAGCTTCAACACTGCAGCGTCTGCATTTCCGCTTTTCCTTAGCCACTTTTCCAGCACCATCAAAAGTTCCTCGATTAGCGGCAAACGATAAGAATCATTGCAGACTATAACTGCTGTGAATTAAGCGTAATTAGCCATCAGCTAAATACCGACTGCTACTATTTACTTATTCAAGCAAATGAATATGGCATCGGAAGTGCAGTGGGTGTTTACCACACACACACACACACACACACACACACACTCAGACGGGCGCACTCACACACACACTCTGCTAAATATATATTCGAATTCATTTTTAGTATAACCGAAATGCTAACAAAGCTTAATCACTGCGACTCATGCGATTGCCGTGACTAAGCGCCAAACGTGAGAGCTTTACAAGACTCGGGACTACAAATTTGCACGCAAAGAGCCAAATAGAAATGGGTGAAAAACTGCAGTCGAAAGAGCTCGACAAAATTGTGCTACTAATATAGGTTTTGGATAATACTTGGGCAAATTCTGCGAGTGTAAAAAATAAAAAACGAACTCGCTTTAATAATATCGTTTAAAACCAGTCAGGACGGGGTAGATCAATCTGGGGAAAGGCTATAGTTGGACATAAATGACAGCAGGATACCCTGTAATTTGTGTTTTAGTAATACACACAAATTATGTTCTATATCTTTGCAGATAAAGAATGCATTAATCTATTTTAATTGTGTAACATATAATTTAAGGCTGCTGTGGGGCTTATAGTTTTCCAGATCTTTGAGGCTGTTTTGATTTTTTGTGGTTAGTGGGCGAGAACACAGGAGAACCTACACACCGTTAATCATTTCTTAAGCTCTTATATTTTACGGCATATTTGTGTTTGACAACAGACAGACGGACAGACAGACGGACAGACGGACCCAGCTCAGCTACCCATTTTTGTATAATTGAAATTTTCTTCATAACATTAAGATTCGCATCTTCTACACAGCTGCAACAATCCGTTCCCTTTTGTGGTACAGTATTACGAAAAATAACAAACTGTGGAGCGGCAAGGACTGACAGCAAATGGAGTTGCCACTTTGCATGCAACAACGCTGCAGGCTGCCAGTTGTCCGAGCGCCGCACTTCAGACTCCTTGCGACTGTTCCTGGCACAGAGTCGTAGACAAATAGAGCAAGCATCCGGCGCGTTAATGCCGAATGGTCCATTTGAGGCACGTTCCAGTTATTAACGGGGAGCTGGCATTTGCTGTTCTTGCTGCTCGTTTGTAAAGTGCATACATTTGTGGTGCTGCTGGGGGCGGGGCAGTCGGGGGAGCTGTTAACGTGACCAATATGCTTGTCATTGCCATGATAATCAGCTTTGTGCATGCCGCGAATTGGTCAGCAATGTGGCAGCATCCGTGTGGCCAGCTGCCACAGACTGCTGCCTCGTCTCATTGTTTATCCAGAAGCTACGCACGAGGGCACAAATACTGCTCTCATGTGGACACACAAATATTTGTTGTGCTCTTCCATATAACATGCGATGGCTGGTAGCAGATATGACTTAACTCCGCAGACGAACATAATGCAATTTTTAAGCCGCTTAAGAGCTGCTTAATGTTGTTAAGAGACACAGTTTTGGAGTTGGTCTAATTCAAGGTTATGTAGAAGTGGCTAAATATATATTATATTATCTATAGATTATTAAATAAATATATATTTTTTGAGCTGGTATTCATCAACAATTTGTTTTTTACAGAAAATTCTTGATTCAAGAATGAAAGTTCATCATTAAAGTTCTTAAAAATTTCTATTTCGAGTTTCTTGACTTTAAAGATTAAAACAAAATACGATTCATATTTCTTTTAATCGTTTTTTTTTTTTTGTGTACTTAATTTTATATATTCAATCTCGATTCTATTGCAAAACAATAGTAACGGTACATTTAAGAGCATTTATCTGTAGAATGAATCATTCTTTATGTTTTTGAGTGTACTCCATAAATGGCTAACTACTCTACAGCTGCATGATCTCAATAGCGTTTCATATTTATTTGTAAACAAAGTCCTGTCGAGTCCATTTGAAAAGTGAATAAGCAGCGAGCGAATGAACACTTCAATAACCCATTTTTTTTACATATTGAAAAATATTGCTGAATTCAAATACTCTTTGGTTTAGTTTCAAAATGTTGTTTTGCTTTACATCGCAACACTTTTAATAAAAATTTGCATTTTTGGCAATGCTCTAAATACTTTTCCAAAGGTATTGTCAAAATATAATAAAAATATTTCAAATGCTACTGTAACCAAACTCTTTGTCAATTGCAATGTTTATTCAAATTCAATTTAAACCGATTTGCGGTGCAAAGCGAGTATGCCCCTCTCAGAAATAAAATCAAATATGAAATTGATAGATTTAATTTGGTTTTTTATTGGCAAAACAATATTTCAATTCAGCCGAGGCAACGTGGCGTATGCGCTATGTGAGTGAATCGATTGCTTTGACAGGCGAAATGAAAAGGGGATGGATATAAAAAACGGACAATTTGATTTTAGAAAAACTGTGTTGTGTGTACAGCCTTGGCAGACATTAATTAGATTTTATGATTTACGGCACTTGATTTCCAGATGCGATTGTTTTAATGCCCCGCCAGTTCAGCTGTTCGAGGCAACTGAGGCTGCTGCTTGTAGTTGTTCTTGCTGCTGTTGTTACTGGCGGCTTAATGAAGTTGTCTGTTGTCTGTTGTAATTAGAAGTAATAATAATTTCCTAGCCAGAGTCATTACGAATTTGGATTGCGGCCAAGGAAATGCCATTAATCAAATTAGCAAGCGCATAACTTTTTATGATTGTGCTCAAGATAGTCCTGTGTACCGAGCTCTCAGTCGGGTTATGAGAAGGAGGCAAAGAGAGGGAGGTAGTGATGGAGAAAGAGAAAGGGAGAGAGAAAGAGAGAGGGAGAGGGAGAGGCGCATATGCAAAGATAAACTTGCCAGTCCAGAAGGACAGGCCGCTGACAGAACCCCCCGCATTGTCAGGACAGTTTCTTGTCGTTGTCTGCTGCCTCTTATCTCTCTAGCCTCTTTGCTGCTTTTTACTACTTCCACTTATTGTTTTGCAGCTATTTATTTTTTTTAATAAACAATCTTTCTAATGAAATGCTGCAGAGTCGAGAATGAGAGGCGGCCAGAACAGCCGGAGAAATTAATTATGATAAACCATCCAAGGGGAAAGAGCTCAAGCAAAGAGCAAGAGAATTGGCAAACGAGTCGGTAATGACTACATCTAGTTAATAGTAATTGAAAAATTCTCATAATTATTTAAATTGCAGCTGTTGTTCGTCCTCCCACCTCCACTTTGTTGGCATCTCTCACTCTCGAACCACTGAATTGTAGACTCAACTTTGGAACATAATACCCCAATCGAGCTTATAAAGTGGCACCAGCCTCTGGCTAATTAGCCAAAATTATCTGCCATTGTTGTTGAACTCTGCAGGCATTCACAGGTGTCCAACGTGTGTGGCATACAAAGCCAATGCCATTACAAGTGGCAATTAATTTCCATACCCAACAGCAGGCGACTGGCGTTGCAAGTTGATTCGGAGAATTGGGTTATTAGTGAAGGAAATTTCAGGGAGTCCGATATTGCATTGCCATAATCAGCTAATATACACTGAAATAAAAGAGCTCTTTATTCCACTGCCAATCAAGTTAATGTCAGAGGCATTGTTAGTACCTACCGAAACTAAATAAATGCCTTGAAAGGAACTTAATAATCTGGCTAGTTTTGGCTGTGAAAGTCGTTTGACAACTCGTAAATTTTAGAAAATTGTCAGGGTTATTTTAAGGCACTTTGACCCAATTCTGGCCCTACAACCAAGCCAGACATCAGCAACAACAATGCACACACTCGCACTACAAAGAGCGAGTCTGGCTAATGCCAATTTCAATTGCCGAGCTAAAAACGTGGCTCTCTGCACTGATTATGGGTAAACAGCTTTTGTTTGGCAGCTCTTGTTCCACTGAACTGTTGTTATTGTCTGCATTTAACCCTCTAACGGGCAAACTCGAAAAAATGGTCGTACGAAGTTGGGATTTTTTTTGGTGGTAAATATTGTCGACAAAAGCTTAAGTTTTAAATTTCATCCCAAAATATTGATTAGAACGCCCGCCAGGTGGAAAAAACTTTTGACCGTCTACAGACGGTCTTGCCGGGCTGAGCGTAAAAAATCGCGACTGCGCTTGCGAGTGCACAGCCGGGGTCATAAATACTTCTAGTAGAGATATCGTTATGAAATTTTTACCAAAAATCTAAAAAAATAATTTGAATATACTATAAAAAAATTGGCCACATCGGCTGACTATAACCTATAGCTCCCATAGAACCCTCTAACGAGCAAACACTCGAGTGTATCCATATTGTCGATCATTTAAATGAGAAATAGCAGACTTTACCTATATAAGGCAATATATTTATGCATCCAAAATGTGGTTAATGCATAATCACATAATGCATAATGATCAATGGATGACTTTGCTTTGCTTGAAGATTCAAATATGAACTCGAAAAATAGTTTCATGGAACGGTTTCATGCTCGTGTGCATGCTTGCCAGTGCACAATTGCGGCCATAAATACTTCTAGTAGAGATATCGTTATGAAATTTTCACCAAAAATCTAAAAAATTAATTTAAATATACTGTAAAAAAATTGGCCACATCGGCCGACTATAACCTATAGCTCCCATAGAACCCTCTAACGAGCAAACACTCGAGTGTATCCATATTGTCGATCATTTAAATATATTATGATTACTTTTTGTTTGGTGATATTATTGAAAACAATTTTTTACTGTAGTTATGGAATTTACATTTGTTACAAAATGTTTAAATTTCATTAGATTTGCACCATTTCACCAGTTTTATTAAATCTAATATATAAAGGTAAATTGAATGATATATTAGGAGTATTTTTTGCATCATCACGAGATGTTGGGCGAACTATATATATATATATAATAAGTAGATTTGCTGGCGATAAGACCAGGAACTATTCCCTCTCAAAACTCTATAAGTGGTGGCCATATCCATGATAGAAAAGCCTTTTTTAATATGTCGGAACTCTACACGAGCATGAAACCGTTCCATGAAACTATTTTTCGAGTTCATATTTGAATCTTCAAGCAAAGCAAAGTCATCCATTGATCATTATGCATTATGTGGTTATGCATTAACCACATTTTGGATGCATAAATATATTGCCTTATATAGGTAAAGTCGGCTATTTCGCATTTAAATGATCGACAATATGGATACACTCGAGTGTTTGCGCGTTAGAGGGTTCTATGGGAGCTATAGGATATAGTCAGCCGATGTGGCCAATTTTTTTATAGTATATTTAAATTAATTTTTTAGATTTTTGGTGAAAATTTCATAACGATATCTCTACTAGAAGTATTTATGGCCGCAATTGTGCACTCGCAAGCAGCGCAGGCAGCGCAGTCGCGATTTTTTACGCTCAGCCCGGCAAGACCGTCTACAGACGGTCAATGAATTTTTTATGCAAATCAACATTTATATTCATTTACGTATTACAAAATAATTTATTTCAATAAACATATTGTCTGAGCTATCAGTAAAAAAATCCCAAGTAGATTGGACAAGTTTAAATATTTTATTTATTTTGTGCGAAAACTACTTTTGTCAAGGGGTATTTTTTTCTGAGTTTTTTCAAATTTTCAAGTTCAGACGATGATTGTAATTGAACGCGTGGGTGAAATGTGGTTAAATATATCTTAAAAGAATGGAAATTTAATTTTAAAGATATATCAATTTCATTTGATTCAAAAAAGTCAACAGTTTGATCGCTAGACGCCAAAAACTGGAGACCGTCTGTAGACGGTCTTACCCGTTAGAGGGTTAATGTGCAGTGTCAGTGAAATTAACAACATAACTGCTCTTGCTATTGACAGAGGGACCGAAAGCCAAGCAGACAGAGGGACAGACAAGCAAATAGAGCGACAGTCAACTCATAAAGGGTTAAATGAAATGTCTTAAAGTCAGGCAAACTGTTTGTTTTCCTATTTGAAGTGTACTTTGGTTCGAGTACCAGCTAAGACCGACTGCAAGAAATATGCAAATGAGAGACAGCAGTGTGAGAGACGGACAGACAGACAGACAGACGGACAGACAGACGGACAGACTGGCCTGACTTGGCTGGTTGCCTTGCAAGTTTCAATCAAAATGCAAATATTGATGCAGTTGACATATGACGTGCGTTTCGGTCAGAGCAGCCCAAAGTGAGAGTGAAGTTACACTGCAAAAAAATACTACACAATATTCTAAGTGAATATTTGAAGTTTCAATATAAATATATGCCAATGCTAAACAGAATGAATGTATACTCTGAACCAACCCACAGCTCGCGCTACGCGCTCTTTCGTACAGTTCCCAGTTCTCCAAGTTCAAAACTTTTTTAATTAACTTCGATTTTCTGTCAGTGCAGCACAGCAAAAGCTCTGTCGAACATAAGCTACGAACAGCAGATGCAGATTTATGATAACAACAATAACAAGTACAAGCCAAAAGTACAAGCCCGAGGTTTCCAGCTTTAGACAGATTTGAAAATGTACGACGAGGGGCGGCAGTACAGCAAGGGGGCGTGGACTAAGCCAACGCTGAGCTACGGAAATGCAATAACAAAGGATAAAATAATAAGATTTACACTTGACTCTCGGCATCGAAGTTCAAGCCACGCGCAATTGTTGTTGACGAGACTGTTGCTATTGTTCTTGCTCTTGTTGTTGTTGTTGTTGATGTTTTATTAAAATATACAAACAGCGATAACAACAAACACAACAACGACTAAGCCAAGCGACGGCCTATGACAGCATAAAGGGCAGAAGAACCAACCAAGACGCCTCATCAGATCAGATTGAATAATGGCTGCGAGAACATTCTCGGCAGCTCAAACTTGCTGCTTGAACTTATAGCAGGTGGCGACATAGCGACAGAGAAAGTAAGAGAGAGAGAGAGAGAGAGAGAGAGAGAGAGAGAGAGGTAGAGAGAGAAAAGAGAGAGAGAGAGAGACAGAAAGGGAAAAGCCAAGAAAAACAAAGCTGGAGAGCGACGTGCTGAGGGCTTGTAGATAAATTAAAAGCAAAATAAAAAACTCATCGCATTAAATTAAAGTAACAAGAATAACACAAACAGGTGAGACAGCAAGAGCTAAAAAGAGCAAGAAAGAGAGAGAGAGAGAGAGAGAGGGCGAAGAGCGGGACAGCAAGAGCGGCAGCGGCTGTCAAGGTAACATTTTGTTATTATTTTTCAATTTCTTTCAAAGTTTGATGTCATTTTTCAAGTGTCCATAAATATGAGTATGTGTGTTTGTATGTAGCTTTACTGCATTTGTGTTGTTGTTGTTGTTGTGGGTGTTGTTGTTGTTGTTGTTGTTGTTGTTTTATTCTGCTTGTGCATTGCTAAACAATTTTTGATTAAGTTTGGTATAGAATTTTCAATTTAGCATAAAAGAAAACTTCTGCCTCTCACATTGTGTTTCTGCTGTCTGTTCAAAGCAAATTATGGCTACAACTATGACATGTACGCCTAGAGATGTTGTGTGTGAGTTGTGTGTGTGTGTGTGTGTGTGTAGACAGTAGCATGACAAACAGAAAATTAACTGGCTGCCTGACTTGGACAAGTCAAGACATGTTCGATTTGCCAGTTGAACAGTTCTAACTTCTCCAATTGAAATAGAAAATTGCAAATAAATTTACCAAACTATAATATAATTCTAGTAATTTGTTTTTTACACCCTGAACATTAAAAAAGTACAAAAGGGAGCAGAAGTAGGCGTGGCAGACCTTGTACTTTCTGTTTTCAATAATATAATAAACATGTAGTTTAAATAAGCAACAATAGTTTGCCTGCAGTGCAGCTTTTACTGTTTTTTTTCAACAAAAGTATGCCATTATCGATATAATAGCAATCGGAATTGCACTTAAAAGTTATCGATATGTGCAAAGTTTGTTTGATTTTTCAGTATGGCTTTTTGACTGCCGTTTGGGCCTTTGAAATGGCAATTCATCAGGCGGACTTAACGCGCGCTGACAGGCGCATAAATCAATCCAATAAAAACCTCTCGAATGCAATTTTTATAGTTACATGCAATGGGTCATATGTGACTGTGTGTGTGTGCGGGTGTGTGTGTTAAATTGTTATTTATATATTGCTACATTGAGAGGGGGACAACTGGCACTTAAGAGTGAAAAGTTTTGCAAAAATTTTAATTGAATGGCAACGGATTGAAAAAGTTTGCGATGCCGCATAAAATTGATTACAGCACACACACTGCAAGTTGCCACAGCGTTTGCCATGTGCATGTGGATACATGGAGATATGGAGATATTGAGAGCCTGGTTGAAGCACCAAATTCCAAGCCATGCCCAGCCAGGCGTAGGGGGCATGCAGCCAGGCCGCAACACTTGTGTCAAATGCATGCGTTAAGCCAGCGCATCCCGTTGCGCTGTCGTCCTGCCAGCTGCTTGCAATTTATTCTAATCGCTTGTCAGGCAATACAAAATACAAAAAAAAAAGCGCCAGGGAAAGCCAGGAAAGCTCAACATGCCCCGTAAGGCATTGATGCGTGTAACGAGGCAGTTGCAACAGTGGCAGCAACAACAGCAGCACGGGAACCCAACGGTTAACCAAGAGCCAGGCTCAGGCCAAAAGGTTGTGCATGTGGCATTTGCCAATTGAGTGGCGCCAATCAATCTGCTGCACACTGGTCGTTATTGTTATAAAATGTTTACCCAAAATCTTGAAAAGTATTTTAGATATTTTAGTATTAAATATATTGTAATTCTTCCGTAGAATTTTAATAAATAGCTTTTTTTCCAATATAATTTGACTTTATTATATGAAAAAACATAAATAAAAATATAAAAATAAAAAGTAAAATTTCAAGATCTTTAAAACTAAAATTGATGCAGCACTTATTAATTGTTTGCCCACTGTGCGCTAGAAAGTGTGTCAAAAAGCGTCTATGCCACGCCATAACTAAGTTCTCCTACAGCTGCAGACGCACCTAATACGACACCAACTGCATGGGCCATTGATTGAATGATTGACTCAGTGACTCAGTGACTTATTGACTGACTGACTGCTCGATTGAGTGATTGACTGGCTTGTTGTGTCGCTTATGCCACTTAATTGACGTCAATCGCATTGGCCTGCCGACTTCAGTTGGCCCGGCCTAAGGGTAAAAATCACAGCTCGTTAGTCAAGTTTTTCAATTTGTTGAGAGCATGTTGCACTTGCCACACGCACACACACACACACACACACACACACCCTTACACTCACAATATGGCCTAGAGTTTTGGTACAAGTTGCAGCAAAATTCGGCAATTATTAAATGACAAAAACCGTAGACCCTCTTCAATTATTTTGTGCCAATTGCCACGCCTTGTTTGGGGCGTAGACCACAAATCAGTTCTACCATCAAATCAATGACAACTACATGACAGCAAACACATACAGTTACGCCAACACCAACACATACAAAGCTCACAAGCTCAGCCGCCATATCTCAGCTCTGCCTTCTTTTTAAAATGCCTGCTTCCAGCTGTACGAGTATGTGTGTGTGTGTGTTTGTGTGCGTGTGTGTGTGTGTGTGTGTGTAACTGCGTGTGACTCCTTGTGTATGTTTCTTAATGATTATTTGACGCCATATTTGATTGACGTGTGCTGGGAGCTCGTTATGTGTCTGCTTACTTCCCCACACACGTATGTGGCATATATATATATATTTTCTTATATTGTATAAATTTTATTGTGCGTATAAATAGCCGAGTTTATATGTGTGTGTGCGTGTGTGAGTGTGTGTGTGTGAGGTTGTTAGTGTGTGTTCGTGTTAATGGCAGCCACAACCACAAGGCACTTATCAATTTTTCGCCTTAACCAAATGACACTCGGGCGTGTGTTTTTCGAAAACTGACGCAGGAGGAGTATTATAAGAATGGATTTTTCTTTCCCATATATTCTTTAAGTATACCGTTAAATTGATTTCATTCCCCTTTGTGTGTCGAGGCAGTTAATTTCCGATATGACGCAATCGATGCTGTTGTTGTTCCAATGTTTATTATAAGCCCTAAGCAATTCATTTATTTTGATTTTAACAGAAACGATTTTCTAAGCTATTTGTAAACTTTAATAAATTCTCATTTATTTTAATTATTTTATTTTATTCAATTATTATATATTAGCAGCAGCAATAACAAAACTAGTATTCTATTCTAAGTATTCTAAGTATTCTCCACCGATGCTATAAATTTATCTATGATTTGAATTAAAAATAGCAAACATATAATTAATATGTTATAACGGAAGATTGCATATTGTTATTAATGTCTCCAATATATAAAGTTAAATATTGAATATAAATATAAATAATTAATATAAACTTGATAATTATCTTTTAATTGATCAAATGAATTAGTATCAAATACTGGCTGGCCTGCAATCAACCAACCATTCTTTACGCCTCTCACTGCGGATAACTGTAATGCCGAACTGTACTCAGAGGAACACAAGCACACTGCCTCAGGTTAGAGCTTGCTCTCACAGCTTGGAGAGTCAGCAAGAGCACAAGAGCTTAAGCGCTTAAGCTTTTCAGAGACAGCGCCGCAGCCAGCAGCGCTGCAGCGGCTGATGCTCCGTTTGATCGCTCTCACCGCTTGGAGCGTCAGCAAGAGCGCACATGTGGGAGAGCTTAAGCGCTTAAGCGCTGCAGCGCTGCACCGTTTGATCGCTCTCACCACAGTGAAAGCGCCTGGGCTTGGGGGTGGGTTTCTGTTGGGCTCTCTTTTTGGCAAAGTCAAGAGACAGCGGGAGCGCAGAGTGCAAGCACTATAAAGGCTGCTGCGAGGAGCTCAGCTGATCAGTGCAGCTGCTGCCGATGGCTTGAGCAGTCGTGTGGTGCGGGAGTGCAGTGGGTGCTGAGACTGGACTACTTGAGTGAGAAGTTTGCTTATCAGTTGGATCAGCTGTAACTGTAACTGTAACAGCAATGAGTCATATGTTGCGATGTTGAGTCTTGCAATGATAAATAAAAAACACAGCTTTTTCACATATTAGAAAAGTGAATTACACTGGTCGACGAATTTTAAAGTATTTTTAAATATAATATATATTTAATATATATTTTAAGATTCTTTTTTAATATTATATTTCTAAAAAATGTTATATACAAAATGTAATTTAATAATCAATCGATATCTTCACTTTGAATTAAGTTTTCTTTAATAAATCGTGCATTCCCTTTGTGCTGTATGTCATGTTTATCATGCAGGCTGCGACTTACAGCGCCTTCAGTGAAAATTTACGCGTTGTATGAGTGTGTGTGTGTGTGTAAGAGAGTGTGCGTGTATGTGTGTGGATAAACTATGTAGAGTCCTTGAAAAATATGTGAGCCATACAAGCGGAATGCCAGCGGCTAAAAAAGTTAACAGTTGACATAGTTTAGAGTTGCTTGGCCAGACGCCACATTCCCAGAGGGGAGGGGAGATTCTTGCTTGAGCAGCAGCAGACAGTGGGTGGGTTGGCGGGGGTGGTGCGGGGGTTGGGGGCTTAGCGGGTTCAACAGCCACACGCAGCGAGGCCCGTTGAATGCGAAATGAATGAATGTCTTAATAGCATGTCAGGCGCTGTTGTTGTGGTTGTTGTTGCTGCGAATGAAAATTGGTGCCAAACTAAATGAATTTAATTGCCGCTGGATATGAAAGTAATTATTTTGCAGTGCTGCCGCATAGACACAACAAGGGGAAGTGAAAGAAAAAACAGAGAGAGATATATATACAGAGAGACAGAGAGAGGGATAGTGTGGTTGTGCAGGAAAGTATGTAGTGTTGCCAAGTTTTTGCTGGAAATAGAGCTGCAAAAATTTGCAAAATGAGCCAGCAAATAGCTAGATTCCTGCTAAGTATTGCCATGCTTTTCCTCAGCAATTTAAATTAATCTCATAAATCTCCCAAAATATAATTTTATACATAATAAATAATAATATAATAAAATCATGTATTGCACAACGAAATTTTAGGCTAAATTCTAAATCTGCCAAGTCTAGCCATAGTTTTCATATAACTCTGAGAGAGTTAATATTTTCGGGTAATTTGATGCAATAAAGGCGGTATTCTACAGCCTAGATGACATTGTGGTTTAAATTAATTTTTTTATGGGAAAATATTCATCAAAATAGTGGTAACAGATCCATAATTGTTTCTTATTTTTGCTTTAAATTGTTATAATTTAATTTTAAAAGCTGACAAAAAGCTATAATATTCAAAATTGCGAGATTTTACGCTTCTTGCAGTTTAACAATTTTCCTAGCAAATGCTTTTAAAATATAGCCAGATTTAACGGGAAAAAAGCGCATTTTGCAACAGTGAAAGACAAGCTCAGGCAGCTAAAACGCTGCGAAGCCAAAGGCGTTTGTCTCTCGTTTATCTACGTATGTGTGTGTTTGTTTGTGCTGTGGTGTGTGTGTGTGTGTGTGTGTAGGGCGGATTTGCTCGCCTACTTCCATTTGCTGTTAAGTGCAAGTGCATCGATAGTAGTAACCCACCCCCTCCTACATACCCCCTCCCTACATCCAGTGCAAACACTTAGGCACACATAGAAATGCCCCCATTAAGAGCAAGTGAAAATTGCCCGCGGATATTTTGAGTTGTTGTTTAATTTATTCTGTTTTTAGTCGCTGTCCTTGCTGTTGTTGCACATGTGTGTGAAATGTGAGTGTGTGTTTGTGTGTGTAATGTGTGTATGTGTGAGCCAGTGACAGTGTAATGTCACTTGTTTACATGCCTGCTTTGTTGCCTAGTTCAAAATTTGTTGCTTTTCACTTTCTGTTATCCCACTGTTGGTCCACAGACCTTGTAACACTTTTCGATCTCAACCAGCATCGAGATTTGTAGAATTTACAGAAACAACTGTAGATTGCGCCTGAATTGTTTAAGCTAGAATGTAAATTTCTATAGGTATTCTCAGCATAGCAAACAAATTTCAAATCTAGTTTTGCTCAAATTTCAGATTGCTTTATTTTCGAACTTCACAATGTATCAAAATTTAGTCGCATTCCTCTGTCTCTGGATCGCATTCCACAACAGGTTGCAATGGTGGGAAGGGCCCAATGGGGCCTATGGGAATGCCTGGAAACACAGGGGTGCCAGGTACTATAGGGGTGCCAGGTACCACAGGGGTGCCAGGTACCACAGGCGTGCCAGGTACCACAGGGGTGCCAGGTGAACCTCCAGGTGTCACTTGAGGCGTACTACCTGGTCTTGGATTTCCGTTCATGAAATTGACCACAAACCACCAGTAGAAATTTGGATGATATTGTCTTATATAATCAATCAACGCAACATCCCAAATGTTGCATTCTAGCTTATGCGGCTTTGGGCCATGATGGCCATGATGGCCATGATGATCTGGCTTTGGCTTGGGCTTGGGCTTGGGCTTAGGTTTTGGCTTGGGCAGGTAAATAACACTGCCGTCTGTGTTGTCAGAGTCCTCAACAACCAAAGTACAAAACGAGGGGCCATCGTTTTCTTCGTCTTCCTCTTCTTCTTCGCCATGCTTGGGATTTCTATCATCCCTATCAGGTCTATCGGGTCTATTGGGCCTATCAGGTTTGGTTACCACACAGACGGGGTACTTCTTCTTCGTTGTCTTTTTCTTCTTATCAAAGTCAAAGAGGGAGGAAAAGGAATCCGTGCTCACTCCAGAGGCCAAGTGTTTGATGCCACTGAACGGACTGCTGATGAGACGTGCCTCACTCACCTCCCCATTGCCATTGGTCAGCTTGAGGAGCTCATCGTATTCCTCACGCGTCACCTGATGAATCCGCAGCACCTGTGACCGGCTGGGGACTATGGAAACAAAGTCAAAATGAACAAAACTTGTACAGAATTCGCATATCCTATCAACTCACCAGCATTGGCCGCGATGGCGCAAAGTGCGATCACCGCTGAAACCACTAAGAACTTCATAACCGCTTTGTTGAGCGATCGCCGAGATAGTATAAGTTGCAGAGGAGAGAACAATCATATTTATACTGAACGTTGACTATCTGACGATGACGATTTGATGGCTTTTCTCAGCTGAGTATTATTATCATTCAAATGAAGTCACTGGCAAGTGCCTCGCCCTTCAACACAAATGTCTTTAATGTGTCTGTCCCAGTTTTGAGTATGAATTCGCTCACTAGATTTCCACTTGAATGGCCAAAAGAACATGGCAAAGATTATGTTTAATGGCTGATGCCTTTATTTGATAACTGTTTATTTATGGTTTTATTTCGCTCAACGTGCCCAAAGTTAAAGAGAATTGATGTGGCCCAATTTATGGCACATTTGATCTAAGCCAAACTTGGCACCAATCCAATTATAAAATAAAAATGGCAATACGAGTAGCGAAATTGTACGAAACATCGAGAATCAACGATTATTCAAATTTGTTTTAAAGCGTCTCCAAGAAGACTATAAAATCTAAAAGAAAAAACGGACATGAGAATCGATTACGTATAATTAGTGGCATTAATATCGGTACATAAAATAAAATAATCGCAATTTCTTTTCTTGAATCTTTTCCCACATAGCTCTGTAAGAAGAGAATTATTTGAGATTTGAGGTGTTAATTACACTCATTAGTGAATTTAACCTTAACAACACCTCAAAAGATTTCCGATAAACGCTAATAACCATAAAGCTCATTTACTTTACATCAACTTAAGCTTGAGATATGTTTCTAACATTTAATTGTGGCGCTTTCCCTCCTTATGGTAGAGTAGAAGCTGTTCGATTTACATATGGGGTTTTTATTTAGTATATTTATTTTCATAGCTTTACAAGGTTTTCTGTGGGAACTACAAAATATATAGTTTTAAACTTTCTGATAATTAACATCTAGGGTCTCTAACTTTCTCATATTTAAGAACTCTTTATATTCACACATTTTTCTTTCCAGAAAATTTTTTTTGTTACAAAATAAAACTTCAATTTACTCGGTTTTATTTATATTTTAATAAAGCTATTTAATAATATCCGTAAAAGTCATGTTCATAGCTTCATAGCTCTTAATATTTTTACACATATACATATATGGTTTTGTTTAAGAAAAAAACTACAGTTTACTCGGTTTTAGTTTTGTTTTATTAAAGTTATTTAATACTAGTCGTAATATTCGTTTTCGTAGCTTTCATCTTCATCGGTTTCATATCCCTCATACCCCTCATAGGCCTCATCGTCGTCTTCCTCCTCATCATTTTCCTCTGCTACAGAAGCATACTGCTCGGCAAACGGAAGGCCATAACCACCATATCCACCATATCCACCCCCATAACTGGGAAAACTTGGTGAAAAGAAGGGAGAGGGCTGTGAAAATTGCGAATACTGGCCAAAGGCTGGGTTAGAGCCAAACGAGGAGGCTAACGGGTTGTATTCAAAGGGATTTTGGCTGTAACCGCCGAACGGATAGGCACCGTTGTAGGAGCTGCCAAAGTTAGCAGGATATTGAGATGGCACAGTGGGTGAATAGGGTGAGGGAGAATAGGGAGAATAGGGATACTGCCGTGCTGCCTCTGCATTCTTCGTCGTACCCTTTATAAACTTTTTGCTGGACTTCCTCTTGGACTTGGTCTTGGTCTTTATCTTCTTCTGCTTGGGTGCAGGCTCAGGTGCAACGTCCATGTTTTGCTCCTCGCCGGTTTCAAGGGTTGCCATCTCTCCCTCGGGTACTGTTATCTGTTCAGCCGCCATCTCTTCAGCTGGCATCTCTTCAGTTTGTGCGTCCGCCGGAATCTCCTTTTGTGGCGCGGGAGGAAGGGGTGGGCTATTGTTTTCGTTGTACCAGTAGGGGGCAAAGGCTGGATTTGTGCTGGCCGCACTCTGGGATTCTTTGGGATCTTTCTTCAGCACCACGATGCAGTTGATAACAGAGTCCTCTTCCAAAGCTTCCTCGGTCTCTACTCCGCGCGGCTCTACGTCGTCCGAGAGGCTTCGCTTCATCACACACAAAGGCTGACCGTCAATGTCGATCTTGGCCACTTCCGAGCGGCTGGTGGTGGTCAGGCCCATGATTCGCAGAAGCGAATGCCAGCCGGAGTCCAAGCTGTTGCGGACTGATTTGAAGCCAGCGCTGGTTAGACGCGCCTCCGAGATCACATTCTTGCCATTGGTCAGCTTGAGTAAGCTGTCGTATTGCTGCTCGTTGATGGGATAGACTCGCACCAGATGCTCCGCCTTGGTCTTCGCCGCTGAGGGTGCTGTAAAATTATATTTGAGCATTGATCAGGGAATTCTGGTAAACAGCTCGTGGACTACGCACCCGCCTGAGGGCAACTGAGCGTGGCCAGCACCACGAGGAGGCCGAAATATTTGGCTAGCACAGTTGATTGCATTGCATCCAAGATACTAAGATTAGTTTGCCGAGAGACAGTTTTATTTATACATTCGAGGAGCAGCATTTCTACCCGCAGAAAGACAACGGTAAATATTCAGCCATAAGTTAAGGCCAAATATTGCAATTAACCAAATATGGCACGGACCGGGTTGGTGTCTACTTTACTAGCTCAACAACACGCTGCGATGAAATTCATTTCAATAAATTATCTAGTCAAAACTGGCACACATTCGCCCGGCAGCGAGTCAATGAACGCATTAAACTGACTCAGTTCACTCAACTAAGCAGATTCACTCTTGGAAACTGGTTCTGTCAGCTCAACTTGGACGCACACCTCAAGGTATCCAGCCTATGACGTTTCTAAATCGTCTAATTTGTTAAGATAAATACTAATTAGCATTGCGAATTAGTCAGCATCAGAATGCGAATGAGAATGAGCATCAACATCAGATCAAAATTTCCAATTCCCTTTTCAGACTGAAGATTCTTAATCGCTTGAGATCTGATGAAAGAGCATCAACAATAACAGTACATTAATTTATGTGCATATCAAACTATAAAAACATTTCAGGAATTCCAGACACAATATAATACTTCAAAACATCCACACCGAAGAGACATAATGTTTAAAGCAAATAACGAAATAAATATTTATCATATTACTATTTGTTTTACCGATTATTTTACCAAATGAATTAAAAAAATTATTCATAAATTATAATTAATAATTTTGTTATACAAACAAACTTTAGCCCCAAATTTAAAATTTGATTTTTGATGGATAACTTACCGCATTAAAATTCCAGTAAAATGTTTGGTTAATTTTTCTAACTCATAATTATTATTCTCATAAATCTTTTGCTGTGTTCTTGTTGTTGGTTTAACATGGGGTGTTTGTTTGTATGTACGAGTACCTACATATGTATGTATGCATAAATACGAGTACTTAGTTACAATTACACATACATAAACATATAAACAGTTAGTTTATTGTATGCTCATCTGATAGATTTATATGTAGAGTGTGACTTACATCTAAATACATAAAGTTGACACATACCACAAGATATGCAGCCATGTGTGTGTGTGTGTACATCTTATTAACCTGTAATAATATTATGCAATATGTTATAAATATTAGTTATCGTCTGCTCAGTTAATGCCAAAATGAATACTATTTACAAGTTGTTGCCATCTTAAGTTTCTAATTTTCTTTCACACACAACACTTGGCAAAACAGAATCACAAAATCTCCAAATGTTGTTCGGTATAATTTCTAGTGCCCTAGAAATTTGCTCTCTTCTATAAAATTGTAGCTAATATTTTCTTTTTAATGGTATTATTTTGCTAGTACTTGTATTATTGTGTGAGTGTGTGTTGCCAATTTGATTTAATTGTGCCACAAATAAAACAGTTTTATTAACATTTAAATTTGCGTTCAATTGTGGTATATGGTATTGTTATTTAAGAGTTAATTAAATCTACGGTTCGCTACTAATGAATTTATTTACAGTGCACGCAAGTTTTCATACCACACATTTTCCATTTCCATTCCCAATTATAAATCCGAAATTGTATCTACTCGTTTCCATCAGCCAGAATTAATTATCTCTGTTTTTTTCTGTAATATACTTTGTAGTATTATCAGACCCAACCTGCTAAAAATAACTTGTTTGAAACTCGGATGATTTTGTATAATTAATTAAACGAATTGCATTGCATCAATGTTTTTATATGCTATTTTTGAAAAATATGTGTTACAGATTATGCCAAAATTTATTAAAATAATTCGAAATTATATTGTGAGTTTTGAGTTGCCTGCAAATGTATCTAAGCTGTCTACTATTATGAGTAGTGAGTGTGATTTTGGTTCATTCATGTGGATGTCCACAGACTGAACGCGTACTAAATGAAATGTGAACTTTGAATATACTCATAGTTTGAATAATCGTAAACTCTGTTTGAATGGCATTTATTTACAGCAAATATTATGCATTTAATTCCATGCTAATTGAGTACATTAGACAGTGTCTGCTATTGGGATGCTTGCACAGTGGGCTACAGCAGTGTGCATACGTTGGGCAAGTGTGGTTTGATAGATTGATAGACTGATTTGACTGATTGGCCTAGAGCTGTGATGTATGAGAGTATATTTTATAGCTAGTAAGTCTTATTTCATAATGAGAAATGTCTATATAAACTGTTTCTATTGGCATGGCGTGTGGTGTGCTTGCAAATGCCACAGCGAATCACAAAAATATCTACATACGCTGAACAAAATAGAAATTAGAAAAATATGCAAAAATCTAACACAGAACATACTTTTGTGATCCACGGTGCATTTGCAGTTCTATATAAGTATGTGTAGAATCAGGGATAGTTATGGTTAGATACATATACGAGTACTTCACGTATGCACTGTGTTTTGGCTGCTTTTCTGTTTGTTTTTAAATTTCTAATAACTTGGATTTCGTGTTCTGTTTTGCTTGGCTAAACTTAGTCGAAATCGCTTAAGACTAGTTAGTTTTAGTTATATTCATAGTTTTAGTTTATTATTATTCACTAAGTGCATCTGTATCCCAAATACATCATCAATGCGATTCGATTCAATCATTTAGCTAAATGTTCTCAACAGCAGCAACTGCTGCAACTGCTGCCTCACCGAATTATCCTCCCTCTTCCCAATCTTCTTAGACATTCCTTCATCTTGCGCATTCCACATGCCGTCGACTGAGGGAATGAGGGTAGCTGCGGGGACGGGGGCGCGCACTGCAGCTCGATGTTGTTGCTGTCGCTGTTGTTGTTGTTGTTGTAACAGCAACTGTTGCTGCCGCCGCTTGTGACAATTGCCGTTGTGGCAACTTCGCCAGCTGCAGCAGGGCCGCCATTGTCTGCGACGTCGCTCCACTCACATACCAGTGCTGCAGGCAGCAGGAGACGATGCTCAGCAGCATGCAACAAATGCCGCAGTAGAAACTGTTGCTGTTGCTGCTCGAATTGTGCTGCATTGCCGCCGGGTGTTCACCTGAGAGCCAGCAGTCAAAGCGACAGCACAGCGAAAAAGACACAAAAAAGATAGAGCGCATTGTTAGTTGCTACAGTTCATTAGTTAATTGTTCAGACTAAAACTAGTAGAGGCGGTTCAATCGGTCGGACGCGCCTGACTGTTCTCTATATATAAAATAATTTATAAAAGTTTTGATTTATAATTTAAGCAATATTATTTTACGCGCAGCAGCAATGCTTCTTATTTTTTTCTTAAAAAATGCATAATATTTTCTTTAATATCTTCTGTGTTTATATATGAATATACATATTTGGTGGCCTCTGCCACGCCTTCTTCTTCCTAACACATACATTCACCAATGTTATTTACCCTGTTCTTAGCCACTTTCAGGTATATATACAGTTAGTTTCAAAGCATTGACGGATGCCATTCACAAGAGGTTGCAGCTGTGTTCGGACTTGTTGTTGTTCTTCCGATTAGCTGTTGCCGTAGGCGAAATGAGCGCAGCTCAGCTGCAGCTTCTCATCCGGCGTTGATAATATCGACGGCTGCAGTTGCTCCACATCTTACTTCTATGGCAGTTGCTGTTTGCCAAACAAGGCACAACATCTATACACAGTGCTCTATGCACCTGAAGCAAGTCTTGATTATTGGCATTTCAGTTCACAAGAAATAATTTCCGCACTTCTTTTCAGGCTTCGTAAAAGCAGCAGTTGAAGTGGAAGTGGAAGGGGAAGTGGAAGTAAAAGGGGAAGGGAAAGGGAAAGGGAAAACACATACACGCTCAGCTTGCCTTGGCATTCAGTGCTGAAAATTGCAATGCGCGCTTTGCTAACAGGCAACTTCCTGTCATAAACATGCAAAAACTGTCAAACACACACACACAGCATACAGTCACGGCGTAACTACTACATACACTGCGAGAAATAATTTAAACTAAAACTTTATTCTAGCATTAGTACAGCTGTAGTTTGGATCAGCAAACAATCAGATTAGTTGCTGTTCAGCCGTCAACAAGGCAGAGTCTCTGTGCATCTTTAAATATGTATGAATTTATTACATCGATTATTAATTTAAAAAATTTTAAACGATATTATGATACTCAACATTTTAGTGTTAAAAATATATTAAAAGCAATGAATCTATCATTTGGTTTAGCTTTAAAATGCCTAATTAGCCAACTTCCTTTATTTTCTTACTAACAAAAATGCAGTTCTAGCTTGTGATAATAATGCGAGTACATATATAGTAAACTTTGCATACCAGCTACAAATTTCTCGCTGTGCATCATGGCACGTATACTCACCAATAATTACGTGCACATAGACACTGGAGGTTTTTGCCACAGTCGGCATGCAGGTGTAGTTGCCGGTGTCGCCGGGCATGGCTCGCTTGATTTTTAATCTGTGGAGTAGAGGGAACAAATATATGCACAGTGGGTTAGTGGTTGGCTTGAAAGTGAATGGCAATTCCCGCAAATGAATAACCCAGTCGTCAGAGGGCGGGGGCGTGGGGAGAGGGATGGGCAGATGGGCAGATGGGCAACAGGGAAGCAGAGCCAACATCAAATGTGCTACCAATGAAAGGCAAACGTTTCTACATTAAAAACTTTGCTACTTTATGCCCTATGCTCTAACAAGAGGCAACAAAGGCAGGGAGAGTGGGCGACGGGGAGCTAAAGTTTTTACAGGCAGTCTTTGACTCTCGACTCTTATGGCATGGCATCTGCATTTTATGGTCGACAGTGCCGTTAGTTAACGGCATAAATGCACAATGAGCACATGTAGCCCTCGAGGCAGGCAACTCTCAGCTAAACTACTCGAAACGAGTGAGATCCAGGCTGTTTGTTGTTCCAGCAAAAACTAAGGTAAATTAAAAGTCACACACGGCTAACTGCAGACGGTTGTAAATTAGTTCGAGCTGCCGCTGCAATAGTCGACTAAGTAATACCCTGCCAACTTGTAATCGGTGCTAGCAACAAGAAGACTTTTTGAGTTTTAATCGCGAAAAGAAAACTTAAAAGTGCGTGTGAACGATCTGATTACCCATGAATATCTTTCGAATTTTGCTCAGTTGCTAAAACAACCGAATGGAGAAACTGTTGTACTAAGAGCATGAAAGAGTATGTTTAAGTTTTTGCTCTCTAGTTCCTGAGCAGAACCTAATAAATTGTTTTGTGGAACATTATGTGGGAGCTCTGCCTGTAATTAAAGCAACCCCTCTGTTTGTCATGAGTCTAAAATGACCATCAAAGAACAATAAGAAGCTAGGGTGTCCATCCGGTTCTTCTCTGCGCCATGCTGTCGTAAAAGTACGTTGCTGTTGCCTCTTCAAACTTAATTAAGTGTTAGGCATTTTAATGCAAATACTTGAAATAAAATATATGTTTGTTTGCAACACATACCTGGAAGTGAGGCCGTCCGACCAATCATCCTCGACTCGTATTCTGGCTGTGGAGCTGTCAATTTCGTTTTCATTCTTGCTATCCAGCATTTCGTTGCCTGCAAGGGAGATACACACGCACACACACGGGCACAATGTAAATTGAATTGTTTGGAATGTGAGAGGGAGAGGGAAAATAAAGAATTGTAAGCATGCCAGGCAGATATTACGCATACGCACCTTTGTACCAGAATATGTTGCCCAGCTCGTGTGGGCCTTGCATTATCTTGCAGGTTAAATTGATGTCGCTGCCCGTCTTAACCATCAGATCGCTGGGGCCGTAGATTTCCGCTTTGAGCTCTGCTTAACAACGGCAAGCATGAGAGAGTGGAAAAATACAGAGAAAGCGAGAACAGAAAGTCACTTAAGTTGTGAATTCATATACATATATATTCATATATATATACTATATACGCCGACAAAGCGCTGTTTTTGTAATGATAATAATAATAATAATGTTAATGATAACGCTCGGCTTGACGGCCCCCTCCCCGCCTCTGCGCCATGCTCTGTTACTTTATTACACAAACGCGTGTCTCTATTATGCTGGCGATAAGCTTTTGTTATGCCTTATAAAAGCCAGCACATACCGCACTGCCGCACACATAGATACTCATATAATGCGCACTCATACGCCCTGTTGTACCTGCACTTAGCAAGCGGGAGACAACAAAACACAGCCTATTCTTCTGGCGTTCGTACTTTGGCTCTTTTGGCTCTTTTGGCTTTTGGCTCAATGGGAATTGTCTAAAAATTTGCCGCTTTTCATTTGCAGTGAACGAAATCAAAGTGTCAACGCTGAAAGTGAAGTGGCTTTTGTTGTTGTTACAACACAACGACACTCGACTGATTTCAATTGAAAATGGGAAAATGGAAAATTGCTTCGGACAGCGCAGCCAAATGCGATTTCCGAGTATTAGACTGTAGCTTATGATTGTCGATGGCTTTGGCTCTCGACTGTCGACTGCCGGCTGTCGATTCCGGCCGATCTGACAGTTGCTGTAATAGAATATGTCTTGCCAAATCATTGAATGAAAGCTGACTTTAAGTTTAACTACATTTTGCGCTGTATTTCTATGCTGCTTTGTTGCTGTCTCATTGCCACTAATGTGGCAAAACGCTTAAAAGCTGAAACGCTGAAACACGCTGAAAACTGGCACAAACACACCAACAACTACACACATTGTTTGCTCCACTTTTTGACATACACACACACACACAAACACATGCACAAGCACATATACAAACACACATACTGCGCCCCTAAAGAACCGCAAAGCCAGCGTAAATAAATTGCAAACGACGAGTTCTGCCTGAAACTGAAACCTGCAACATCAACTGCCGCAGCACTTAGTAGAGCCCAGGCGGCACAGTGCACTATGGGGCATTTGACCAGTTTGGATGGAATTAATGTATTTTTTAAAAGTATGAAATTTATCAATGTTTTACTGTTATCGTATTAAGAATAGACCACACTCTTATGTTACATACGCCAAATGTTAACTTAACAGTCCACTGTTCAAATAACAGCTGTTAAAGTCAGCACTTGCAAGCGGTCGGCACTTGTTTACATTTGCTCTCGTTTTGTAGTACAAGTTTAAGTTCGTAATTCTTGAAATAAAAGCCATTTACAATTTGTTTTTGAAATGGATGTTTATTATTCAGGTTTGTTCTACATGTTGCTACTAATTTGGTACTTAATTTGTGCATGTATTGCGGATAATATGTAAATTTAGCAAGTGGTGTTCACGTATATATTTTTTTAAGAAAGTTGAACTTTGAATATATCTACAAAAAAACGTTCCAACCAGATCCGTAATTGACTATATGCATGTTGTAGCTTGATTAATTCCCAATTTAATGCATCTAGTCACTAACTGCGCTTTGCTGCGCCCCAGTGCAAAATTTTGTTTTCTAGCTGGCAACCTATGGGATTGTGACGTACGTTATCGTATGACAGCGCTCTCAGAGCGCTCACTCAAAAAATTGTTTTTTTTAATAACTTTTTTGTTTACCAACCGATCTTGCTGAATTTTTCACCATATATTTATATGGCTCTAAACTATGCATATCCAAAATTATAAGCTCACGCGTTTAAAAATGTGGGAGTTATAGCGTATTAATTTATTTTTACAGGATTTTAGGGCGGAAGGGGGCGTGGCACTAAAAATTTTAAATACAAAAATTTGTTGTATGCTTTATACCTACCAATATATTATGCAATTGTGTGGAAAAAGGATTCGCAAGTGCAGGATATTGGTATCCTTACCCCTTAAAAAGGGCGGTACCACGCCCACTTCTTTAAAATAAATTTTGTATTACCTCATAAACCCAAATCAAAAAACCAAATTACAAAATGTTGCTTCGTTCTCGAGTTATTAATTAATTCCACCCAAACTGGTCAAATGCCCCATAGTGCAGTGGGGCAAATGCAGGGTGCTTTCCCCTATGCAAGTGATACTCTGTGCCACTGTGTTTTTCTCACGCCCAAAACCCATTGACGTGGCTAAGCTTTCGCCTTTCATCTGTGCCATTCAATCGTGTGAGCCAAGCCAACGCGAAAAAAGCTGAAAAAGTGTTGCATACTTTTGGGTGCGCTGATTTGCATGCAGCTTAATGGTAGTGTGCAAGTATGAGAGCGTCTCTGTGTGAGTGTGTGTGCATGTGTGAGTGTGTTTTGAACTCATAAATTGGCATGGCGAGGGTTGCCTGAAGCATTTACGCCGTTTTGAGCTATGCATTTGCCTATATCCATATCAGATCTCGATAATAAACAGCTGCAAAAACTTTTTTATGCTTTTTTTGGCCAACTTTTCGTGCTATCTATATGCGCGTACATGTACTTTATGGCTGTATGCACTGATAAATTTTTGGAAATATGTATGTGTTGCCTTAGCTGAAGTTTTGCTGTTCAATTTCAATTTTGCTTATATTTATAACTGACAAGATGTACGCTTATTTAATGGATTAGTATAAATCGTAGAACAACTACAAGTTTTTGATTTCTATTTTACTTTTTAATGAAATTTATGTACTGGGAATAAATCCAAGAAAATTTTTTAAAAATTTGAGACTGCATTTTATTAAGCCCAAACTTTTCAATTTTATGTTTTTTTATTTTTTAACATTTTTTTATGCCTGCCATTACATCTTTAATAGACGCTTTTGTACTTTTTTTAAACTAAAATGTCTATAAATTTTAATTTTTATCTTTAATATAAACTGCGTCTATTCACTTGAAAATCAGACAAAGCCTGAGGCTGTTGCTGTTGCGTTTTCAATTTAGGGCTAAATAAAAGCTATCTGTGTGAGCCGTGAATTGTGGTGCGAGTGTAAACGTATAATCTAAATTAAATGCCAAGCAGCTCCATGTAATAATACACTGTGGCAATGCTGGCAAGTGGAAAAACAAACCCCAAATGGAATTCGAACATGCCCGGCGATTATCTGCTTGCTTTATGAACCCGCCCGCAGAAGGAGGAAGAGGGAAGGAGGGAGGCGAGTGTAGTATTCTTGTTGTTAAACCTGGCAAAACAATTGTGGCAGGTGAAGCCAAACCAAACCAAACCGTCTATGACTTTTGCCACGCCGACTTGGCTACAACTCTGCGTGTGTGAGCTGAGCCCAAAAGCGTGCAAACAAAGGAGTGCCAGCAAGTGGGGCAGGTGGGGCAGGTAAGGCGCGGTAGGGGGATGAGCAGCAGCAGCAGCAGCAGCAGAGCAGCAGAAGAAAGCCGAAAAATTATTGCCGCCATTGCAGCTGACAACGCGAACATTTGCTCCCACGTACAGCTGCTACTACCCCAATCCACAAAGCTCACACCTGTGTGTGTGTATGTGTGTGTTAAATTCATGTGGCCAACACGTATCAGTATGTGTGTGTGTGTGTGTGTGAGTGTGTGTTTGCTACCCGCATGTGTGTGGTTGTGCCTCAGTTGCGCCGGCGTTTTAGCCGAGTTTGCTTTTCCTTGCCCAATGAAACTTGCAGCGCTTGCTGACAGGCGGGTCGACTCAAATATATGACTATCTGGCATTTGCCACATGTGGCATTTGCCACATGTGGCAATAACAGAAAATTGCATGTATACATAAAAGGTTTAAAAGCTGCTGCCCCTGTGGGCAAATTGCTTATTTAACAATAATTAGATTAACTGTTTGCAGCAATTGGCATGTGTTTGGTTTTGCCCCAAGCCCCATGCATTATGTATGGCCCACTCCATAGCGAACTTTATATAGCAAATGTATGTACACTCAGAAAAAACAATGTACATTGCACAAATTCGTAGTTTAACTAAGAGTTTATGGCAATAACTTTGCAAAGAAATAAAATATCCAGTTCCAATTACTAGATATATTATCAAGTTATCACAATATTTATAACCCAACTTATAAATAAATATTTATAGCTAAACAAGCTACCATTTTAAGATCTATGCTACTACAGCTATAGATTATATGTCCCTGAACTTGGAGCATTAGGAAAATATTTAAATAATAAATTGGAAAAAAAATCTACATTATATCTACAAACATATTGTATTAGATTTAAAGTTGTTTTGCCTACTTTAAGATTATTGTTTTTACTATGCTTTATTTTCTGAGTGTACCGTCTGCTGTGTGAAGTTTTCATTAGTAAACGGACTTCTGAAACTGCAGCGTCCAATCTTGTTGGCCATACGCCAAGAACTAAAAAAAACACAGGGTATAAAAAACGATGACGTTAAAGCCAGCTGGCAGCCAAGCAAGCACTGCATAAACCGAGGGCAAACAGAACTCAAAAACTCGGCTGAGCCTTGTTTACACACAGTTGAGCTGAGGCCGAGCTGAGGCAGCAGCCACAGACAGACAGACAGACAGCCAAACAGACAGACAGATAGAGAGACAGAGCGAAAGGCTGAAGGAAAACGAAAGAGTCATGAAAATGCATTTTCATTTTTCTTGATTTCGCGCATAAAATGCGCATAAGCCTAGGCCCATAAACATAAACATTTGGAGCAATGAACTTTGCGCATGGCATACTTTTTGGGGCGCCACAATGCAGCGCTGGCCATGCCCTGTGCACTTAAGTAAATAGGGTGTTGCTAGGTTTTGTGGGGAGGCAGAAATAAAGATATGAAGATATGCCCAAGAATTTCTGATATTCTGCTTGCTAACAATCTGAAGAGCATGGGAAAAGCAGCTCTATCTATGCATAAATATAATAAGTTGTATCTAACCCAAGCCCAATTTAAAGTGCTCTCCTACGTGCAGGGTATTTGCGTGGTCCATATGTCTTTCCGAGCAGCTTCTTTGCACAAAGCTCTGTGGCTGCTGCTGTTGTAAAAATTTATTGCTTCGCATATGTTGATGTATGTTTGCACACATGTACAACATACATACGAGTATTTATTGCCTCGTTCTCGTTCTCGTTTCGCAGCGCTAAGTGACATACAATTTAACCGATTTTTTGTTGTAGTTTCTGCCACAGTTTGCTTGATTTAAGGCAGAGCAGAGCGGAGCAGAGCGAAGCGGAGTGTGTTCAATGCTTGCTCTTTAAATGTGAACCTTTTTTCTTTGTGGTCATTAATCTTTTGTAGGCAGCACGACCAACTTGAAACGCAAATTGCTTGGAATTAATTGTCAAATCAAATAAATAAATTCAATTTGTAAAAGTCAGCGTCAAAAGCATCGCTCACACAATTGATTGAAAATATTGCTAAGAAATTTTTGCTGTGCCGCGAACAATGCCCAAATGAAATGTCCAAAATATCATCATTATCGACCACATCATTAACAACATCATCATTGTCGTCTGTCTTGGCGCTATAGAATGCCAAGTTCTTCATGCCATTGCCATTGCCATTGCCAATTTCATTCCATTTCATTCTTGCGATTATTATTATTATTATTAATAATTCGAGAGACATTAATCATGAGTCTAGGACCCCGGTCCACCCTCTCATAGCAATTTTCATGTAATTTATCATCACGTAAAATTCTTGTATATTTTTTGCCTGCCACAAACAATGAAATAGTAAAATCATTTTATTATTACCAGCGCAAATTATGTTTGCAATTTCATTTTGCGCCTGGGCTTATGCAACATTGTTTGCTCCAGAGCGAGAGAAAGTAAAAGAGAGCGAGAGAGAGCTGAAGCGTGGGAGTGAGACCAGGCATAAATAAAACTTAATGCACTTTTTAATGCTACTCAATCCATTTTTGGGGTCGCCTTTTGTGCTTTGTAAGTCAATGTACAATTTGCTCCGCGAATTGGGTCAGCCTGGAGTGGAAACCCCAAAATATCCCCAAGAAACCCGCAGAGAATTCCCCCCTCGGTTGCTAAGACAATGAAGCCATTTGCCATAGCTTTAAAGCACCCCAAGTGTAATTCAAGCGAATTGAGCTTTTAATACGCAAATAATTGTTGGCTTATTGTTGCTTTATGGCCTGCAACTTAATAAATACATTTGCTCCAAATACGTCAAGCTTTGATTAATAATGCTTAATTAAATCTGTCTTTGATTACAGATGTATTTACTTGACTATTTCCGTTGAGCCTAAGCCTGACAGAGAATCAGCATTAAATTTACATTTGGTCAATAAACTTTACACCTTTAGAATATAAGTATATATTTTGTGTATGTTTGAATGAGCTCAATTCCAATTCAATGCATTACAGAAATAAATGGCTTAGGCTTAAGATTGACAGGCGTTTGTTAAATTGAATACATTTAAAGACTGAAAAGAAAATTTAACTAAATTAAAGGTAATTCGTTAATTCGTTATTTACAATTTAAATTAAAATTAAAATCGCAATCTATAAAAAATTTATTTGCCGTTAAATCAATTTCTTTTAAATCTTATTTAAATTAATTTATATTAATCGATTAACAAGGCCATCAAATTAATTTCTTTAAAAACGGCTTTAAGTGGTTGTTCTTGATATATTTAAATCTACAAAATTCTGCACATCAACTGCTTTATTTAAATTCTCTTAAGTTTAAAGAATTTGGTTGTATCTCTTGCTTCAATTTTAATATTTATAATATTTATTTTGCTTTTGCCTTATTGATAGAGCCACTCTTTGAGCCTGATTTGGCGCTTTCTGCGCGTATAAACAATATTATGCGATATACATGGAAAAAGGTGTACAAATTGAATGCTGCAAAAGGCACTGAAATTATTTGCGCTTGATTGCATGCAATTTGCTGGCTGCTAATGTCAACAACAACAAGTTGAGAGCAAAGCTTTCTGGTGTCCTGGCAAGCAGAGAAAGGAGGCAATCTAGCTGTATCTTAGGCATTGCCATTGCCATTGCCAGGCGGAGGCTGGCAGACATCTTCTTTACTGCTGCGACTTCTACGCATTCAAATTGCCGGCATTTTGTTTAAATTTCAGCCTTTCCCCGCTAACCCACCGCAAAAACACTTGCTGCTACTGGCACCTGGCTGTCTTGCCAGCGCTTGTGCAATTTATTTTTAAGATATTTTATGTATCTTTTTTTCTCTTTTTTTCTCGAGCTTGCTGCTGCTGTATAGTTACGCTTGATTACTTTCGCGCTGGTAAACAAATTTTTCTCAGAGCATCAACAACACCTTTTTAAGATTGTGCTGCTTTTTTGAGGCACACACAAAGTACATAATTTCATTTACAATTTGCCTTCTTTATCAGCGCCAGCAGCGAGCAGCGTGTCGTGGTAATTTGCCTTAAATTTCAAATTAAAATCCTACTAGCAGCAGGAAGCCGGCGCAGAGTCAACCTGGCAGTCATCTACCTACCTATATAGTTTGACACCTTGTCGAGACTTTGGTAATAAACTTGGTAATTTAAGCAATTGAAGCGGCTGCTATTGCATTAAAATGTCTAAAGTATGCCCAGCAACATCGTCTCCTCTCTCTCTCTCTCTCCTCTCACTCTTCATTCTCTACTGCTGCTCATGGAATCATGAAGTATCTTGACTGATGTTTATGGGTCTTCTGGTCAACTTGGCGCTGTTTTGTTCTGCTTTGTCGCGACTTGAGGCTTCTCCCTCTATGTGGGTGTAATAGAATTTCAACTAGCGCCAGCAGCAGAAAAAACTCAAATGAAAATAAACAACAAAACAAACAAATTTATGGAGTTTTTAGTGCAAATTTTTTATTTGCATAAGCGCATAAAAAATGCTGGCACAACATCAGATGTGTGTGTGTGTGTGAAAGTGTGTGTGAGTATGCAGCCAGTACAGTGTCTAGAAAATATATGATAATCAGTTCCTTAGTGCTTCCGTTTCCGCTTCCGCTTCCGCTTTAAATTCACATTAAATTTTCGCTACTTTCACTATTATTTATGCAAATTTTTGCAAGTTAGTTAAAACAAGTTGCGAGCTCTAGATTTCCATGTAGATAAAGAAATATATATAGATAAGAAACAGAGATTTATAATAGTTGCTTTTATCTTGCAAAATAGATCTCAACGAAATATCGTTTCAACTCGTAGTGCTGATCAAGAATATATATGTATCCCTTTTTAAAGTAAATGTTCTATATATTCGTTTATTCAATAAATTGCCGCAAATACACAACAACAATCGAGCATTAATTGCACTGCATTTGCATTGCGAGCAATAGCTTTTACACCACGGTGCGCACTGGCGCTGGCCTTCCACGTGAGTGGCATGTCGAATATTTTATATGCACATTTCTTTTTGGGCATTCAAATGAGTACAAACATGAGCTCAGCTTCTAGTTTTATTTTCGGGAGCAGCATAAGGAGGCGTGAGCCAAGGGGCCTGGTTTATGCAGCCGTTTGGCAGTCATTTGCATTTCCGCAAATGTAATATTTATGACCGTGTCTGAGTGTTTGGGTTAGAGAGGGGGAGAGCATAGGGTCTCTATGCAGCAGCGGCTGTCAGACTTGACGTCTCTGCTGTCCGTCCGTCCGTCCGTCTGTCCATCTGTCAGTCCGTCAAGTTGTTGTTGTAGTCTTCATATCTGCGTATGTAGACTTGTTTTAGCATTCGCTTTTCATATTGGTTCTGTTTATAGTGTGTGAAACATTCATAACACAACATCGTACAAGCTGACCAAAGCATTTTTATTGGACATGTGGCCAATGAGTAGGCTAAAACAACACACACACACACACACAGACAGATCAGAAATCAAATAAGCTCATTGAGGGCAGTCTTCCGCACCAGAGGCTTTCAACAAAAATGCATTGCTAATGCGATGCGATAAAAATGCACTGAGCGAAAAATTCATAAGCTAAGCACACATACAGATGAGTTGGGCAACTGGTCACGCCTCCTGCTCCCCCTAAAAACCTACTCAGACACAAGCTCAAGTTAGCAGGCCAGAGATAAAGAGCAACATTGCTAAAGCCATAGTTCTATAGTTCATTCAGCCGGAGTTTACCTGAGATACGAACGGACTATACATTTTTCAATTAGCTCAAAAACTGCTGACTCTGCCTGCATGTGTGTGTGTGCAGGGGCTGTAGCTGTATGTGTGTCCATAGCTGCAGAAGTTGAGCTAATTACAGGCAGTAGTTGGAACAGAGCCCCGGAACAGGGCAAACAAAGGCAAAGTTATGCCAGCATGAAGGCACAAGCCATGCAGCTAAGCCAGAGAGATTTTAAGCGGCAATCTGCAAGCCAAACAACAACAGAGATAACAGACACAGAAACAACAACAACTGCGAGAGGAACAAAAGTAACGATAACAACTACAACGCACAGCGATAACGATAACGATTTCTCAGCCAAGCCAATTTGCGCATAATCGAATTTGCAATTTTATAATCACACACAGTCAAAGGCAAAGCATTCCAGACACACTGATGCGACATTCGCTTTTTTCCCGTCAAATATGGCTGTTTTTTTTTAAAAACATTTACTAAAGATGGTGCGAAAATGCGACAAACGAAACTTATGAATTTGTTGCAAGTTGATTAAATTTTTAGTCAGCATTTAAATCTAAAATAATAATAAAAAATAAGTAAGAATTATTTTCAATCAATTTTGCCCATAACACCATAAATTTATAGCGCATTGTAGTTTAAAAATGCATAAAATGGCTGTAACAAAGTTAAATATTTTGTTATGTTATTAAAAAATTTAAAAATTATTATGGGCATAGCCGATCAGTCGGATGCATCGGGCAGTAGAATACATTTATTTTGTTTTTCTAGAAGATTAAATCTCTTAAAGTTATCTGCCCTTTGGTTTGGCAGATTTGCAAGCCAGCTAAAGCCAAATTTAAAGAGATTTTGGCGCATATTATGAGATTCTAATTCTAATTTAAAATTGGTTAAAGAAAATCATAAAAAAAAGCTGAAGAATAACTTAGTTATTTAGATTTTGTCGGCTGTAATTCTTTGCCCTTCCAACCAAGACTAGCTTTTTGCCAAATATTAAATCGACAGCATTGCCCAGACAGCAGTAAATGTGCACACACATACGCATACACTGTCACACACACAAACGCACACACACTCACATGTGTTGTGTAAATAACATGCATATTGTATGGCTTTCTTAAGCTCATAAAAGCTGCATGCATTTAGCATGAAACTGTGCATATCCGTTCGCTCGCATTTCCCGTAGTGCTTTAAGCAAATTTTCCAAACATTTAACAGCAACACGGACTCGTAAAAGTAATCACTTCAGTGGCTTGTGACCAATTTTTAGGCAACGCCTGAAACAACCGAAACACCTCAAATTTTAACAAACAGCCTGGGATTTAACGGACTTTCAAATTTTCACAATTTTCAGCCTAGTGCCTAGTGCCCAGTGCCTATGCATTGCATGTTGTGTGATGCGGTTTCGCCTTTAGGGCCCGAAATACGGAAACAGAGAGAACGAGAAGGAGAGAGAGATAGAGAGAGTTATGATAATTGCCGTTAGGGCAAAGTTCTTTATGTCCTGCACATTGACTATTAACAGCCTGGTTCGTATTACCACAGTCATGTCGATAACATTTTTTGTTGTTTTTGTTTGGGCTTCAACTGTGAACGACAGCCAAATTTGTGCATAGTATTTGTATGGGGGCTCAGTCCTTTGTGCACTTTAAAATTTCACTGGGAGACTTACTTATGGGCATTCAGAGGCACTCGGCTGTCGGAAAAGGTTCACCCAAAGGTGATTTTCGCAGGGGTGAATGTGAATGCTTCCACGTGTATCTAATAAGAATATCAAATTCGTGCTGTCTGCAAGAACCCTTTTGGCTCAGAATGTTTAGGCCCAGTCAGTCGTATTGATATGTTTTCTTCGACATCCAATTTGATATACGAGCTCTGCTAATACAATTATGTGCGCACAGAAATTATCTCATTGCATTCTGAGAAATTTATAAATTTATTTAATTAGAGCTAACTTGCTAGTGCAATGTAAAAATGTAAAATTCCAAGAAATAGCTTACGTCAATAAGATGTATTTTGTTACAATTTTCAGCTACATATATTAATAATAGATACATTTTATTTTAGCTACAATTTATGCCATCCTTTATTCGTAACATTTGCTCAGCCACAGCTTTACTTTGACAATTACATAGCAAGCTAAGTTTCTTAAACTTGTCTGCTTCTTAGAGCCAACTAGCAATTTTGTTGTTTTCCAGTTAACTGCCTACTGTGTTTTGTTTTCAATTACAGCTGCCTGGCTCTCAGCTATTGAGTTACAGCAGAGCAGAGTGCTTGGGTTTGAGGTCAAGTGTCTTCCGAGTATTTAGTTTAGTTGCTGGTTGTAATACTCACCCACAACATTGAATGTGTAGGACAGCGACATCTTGGGCTCCGTATTGATTTGGCACTCGTAAACACCGGAGTCACGCGGCTGGGGATATTTGATTTGGAGTGTCCAATTGGCCGAATTATCTGGTCGTAATACCTGCCAAACGGACAGCATTCAGTACACCAATTTCTGGAGTGGATTTTGTTGTACTCACCTGAAAGCGCTGATCGGAGGTGTAGGTGGTGCTGCCTGCAGTGAGTATATGCAGATCACGTTTGCGTATCCACGAGACCTGCAAGTAAATGCCAGAGTTCGGGTGAGATAAAGACTTGAGCTCACACACAGGAAAGAAACAGAAATCGAGACTGAGACTTCGACTGAGACGGAGAATACGCAGAGACTTGTCTGTTTCTGTTGCTGGTGTGTCTGAAAAGTTTAAAAATTACAAATTCCGCACTTAAAAAGTTTCGCCCAAGTGCGTTTAACAGCGCTTTGTGTATCCTGTGTGTTGCCACTTGCCACTTGCTACTTGCCACTTGCCACTTGCAGCAAAATATAAAAAAATACACACAAGCGAAAAGTTTACCTTCTTTTTGTATTTTCTTTTTTTTAAACAGGAAGACAGCTAGAAAGAGAGACCGTATGCCGGTACTTCTTTTGGGGTTTGCTGTTTGTTAATCTTTAGCATTTTGCCTTTGTTTTTGGCATTTAATCAACGGCAAGAGCTGCCAAGGCACATAATCCGTGTACATTAGAGTGTGAAAAGGGTTGCGCATACGTCGCGTTGTCCGCTCCAAAACCCGAAGCCATACAGAAGTTATAGCAACTCTGGCCCTAAATGAAAATTACGCTTATCGATGATGTAGCTCAAACCTACGTTTTTATTGCGCTCCGCCAGAACACATAAATTACTCAGGCAATTGTAAAAGTCTTTAAGCCGGAGACAGTTTCCTTGCGCCCTTCTCGGTCTGTGAAACAATCTGTGAAAGTCGTGTTGTCGCCATTGTTGGCCTCTATTTGGCCGATTTTTATTAGAAGCTCGAATTACATTTTCATTTGATTGCCTTGCCCTAGCTTGGCTTTCCAGATACTCTTTGGGGTAACCATTAGCTGCTGGGTTTTCTGTGTGTGTCTCTGATTTGGCTTCTTTTGTGTGCGGCGACCTTTGTGCCCTTTTGGCGCATTGTTGCCAATTTATTTAATGTGTTTAGGTTGCGCTGAACTCAATTTTAATTACATTGCTACAACAAACAAATTAAACAAAATATGTTTTTGGATTGCGACTTCAATTAAAGTTTAAACACAGCGGCAAATGAAAAAATATGAGCCACAAACAAACGGCATTTGGGTTTTGGCTAAATAACATTTATGATCTGGCATTCATAAACAATCCAATTCCGCAGCATGTGCGAACAACAGAACCATTGCTCATAAACGTCAAACTACCCGAGGAGTCTCTGAACAGAGTAAATAGTGCAAATAAACAATCCGTTCTCTATCCTTTTGCAGTCCCCTGCTTGGCCAACAACTATTGGCTTGATCCTGGGCCGATTCTAATAAATTCATTCGATTGGCGCGTAAAGTCAACACCAACAGACACCAACACACACACACACACACACACATACAAAGAAGGCCAGCCATGAAAATGGCTGGGAAAGCAGCGAATGAAAACGGTCACGTAATACGTAAAAATAAAATTCATTTGCTTGTAAAAGTTTTATGCGCAATTTTTATGCTTTTCATCATAGACTTTTCTACGCTCATTTCGAAATCCCAATACGAATCCAAAATCACACAATTGCCGTTATCCCAGATTCCCAGAATGCTCTGGCCCTGAAAATGCGAATTCGAAATAAAACGCCTACAATACGACTCAAATGCTACAAAGACAGGCTCCAAGCCAAATGCGAAATGCCAAAAACCAAATCCGTGTATGGACTTCAAACTAAACCTTTCTTGGCCCATATTACCACACGAGGTCAGTGTTTTAATAGATACAAACAACTGCAAATACACGAAGCTAGCACCCAATGTATTACCCGAGTAGTAAAAGTAATGCCAGTGTGCTCATGCACTGGATACTTCTCAGCGTATTTACTTTCTGACGATAACTAAAACTACGAACATAAAAGGTTTGAAGCATTCTAGGATAATGGAGCGAACTCATCCAAAGTAAAATAAAACTACAGGCCAAACGGTGAATGATATGCAGATTAATGACGGTAATAACTTGAGGAAATTGAATAACTTTACAAGGTAATACGCGCTTTATACACCATAAAAAAGTTGTAAGGAAATAAAGTATTAAAACTAAACCTTAAACCAGGGATCGTAATTATTATAATATTCAAATTAGGTATTATATAATACATTTTTTTTTAATTTTTGTTGAATTATATAAAATAAATTAAATCTTATTTTCAATTTTTATAATGATAACTATTATTTTAGAATAAGATTAATTTTTTATTTTATGATTTTATTTGCGATTGTAAATCTGTTTCAAGTTTAAAGTTCTATTTGAATAGGTATAAACCATAATCTGACTAACCAAACCCCATTCAAGCGGACATAATATTAAAAGCTGCGTATTTTAGTGCAAACAATTCCGTTAATATTTAATTTTCAGCCAAAATCAAAATGGGAAAAGTGAAAAGTTGATAAAGTTTCACAGAAATCCATTTTTGGCAAGCAAACTTGGCTATAAAGCTTACCGAACTACATCCCTGCATATACATACACTTGGATTTGGACAGCAGTTGGAGCAATTCACGTTGCCCTTGGGGGATTTGTGTAGCTTGCCACAGGTTGCAAGAGTAGATCCCGCCAGTTGGATCCCCGGTGAACGGGTTAGCTTAGTGGGTGGGGCGGTGAGGGGGTAAACTTTGTGCACAGGGTATAATTTTCGTAATGTCCTTAGGTTTAAATAAATACCACAAGCATAGTTTTATATTATTTAACACTTTGTGTGTGTTGGTCTGCAACGGAGCAAAACTTTCGCTTGGCTGTTCCACTTTTCAGTTTTTTTTTTTCTGGCTGCGGTGCTTTTACTTTTATTTCTTGTTGTTTTTTTTTTTTTGTTTTTTGTCATTTTATAGCACAAGCAAATGAAGGAAGTTTCAGCTGGGCATGTATGTGTGTGGAAACTTGGCGAAAATACATTAAAAACTTTGCTGACGCATTTTCTGCGTCTCTAACCAAAAGGCGTGGAATGGGCAACTGAGACTTCAGACTTGAGACTTTGCACAAGTTGAATCTTTCGGCGACTAACTTGAGAATTGCTACAGAGTTGCACCACAGCACTTGCTCCTGTTATTATTGTTGTGCTCTCTCTCAGCCTTACTCACTTCCCCTCTCTCTCTCTCTCTTTCTCTGGCTTTGTTGAAGAACGGAAATGGTGTGAAAATTTCATTAAAATTGTAAAAGCCATGAAATTGTGTGGGCTGCTTGTTTTGCTATTTACAAATTATACTAAAAGAAAACTAATGAACTTTCGCACGAAAACTAAAATGAAAACGGTCATCAGCATCAGTGTAAACCATTTTTGGCACAATTATCAGGCAATTCTCTGAGCGGCAAAAGTAAATTATGCCTGGCGAAATGAAGACTTCAAAACTTTCAACTTTTAGCTCTCAATTTTCCAGCTCCCAACTCTTGAATATTGTATTTTCCGAATTTTTTTCATTTTGTTCGTTTTTTGAGCTGTTTTGTAAACAAAGTTGTTAACAGATTTTGGGACAACGCGTCAGAAACAACGGCCATGGCATTAAAAAGGGTTCGCTGAAAGTTTTCTTCTTTTGATATGCTACCATACAACTTTTCTCTTTTTCTGCATTTTTCACCATTTTCGTTTTATTTTCACTTTTTTCATTTACCATTTTCGCTTGTTGCTGCTGTTGTTATTGTTGTTACACGACCAAATTGCGGGTACTGATGTTGGAACGGTACGCGCTTATGAGCGAAATGTTCGGGGCGTAATAAATCAACAGTGGGGCGAACGGACAATCCTGTGAAGTCAAGTTGAACAAGCGGATTCAGGCAGCTTCCGGCGCCTGCCAAAACAAAAAACTCCAGCTCATGAAAACAAGTCGAGAGCAGACTCCTGGCTAGGACAAAATGGTAAAACGCCAGCAGTCTGTATGGTAATGCCAGACAGACAGCCAAATAAGAGCACCCTCCTGCACCCCTGCTTACATTCGGGCTCACCTTTGCTCACACTCTCCTCAGAGAGAGCCTAACGAACTAACGGCGCAAGCATAAATTACCCGCCAACTTTCCACAGCATAGAAGTCGGGATGTGGGCGGAACATGGCGGAGGAAAGTTATTTGCCGTAACTGTTACACTTTCAATTTGAGTTTATGCTGAAACTGCTGCTGAGGCTGACAGCGCGCGGTTCCAGTCTGTCAATTACAATTAATGTTGATTTTTCGCTTCCCAAAGTGTTTTTGCTAGTTGATCTAGTGGATTATCTCCCCAGCATGTAATCTAGCAGGCCCTGATTTATTCAGTGCTCTGAGCACATCAAAACAACATTATTGATCTGAGTTTTGTGGGTGCACATTTGTTTTAAATTTACGTATTTCTGTTAACATTCAAATTGTGTGCAGTCAATGCAAAATGGACAGCGATACATTTGGTATAAGTTCTCCCATTTATTTCTCTGACACAACCGTATAAAATAGTCTTCCAGATGGCTCAGGCCTGCCAGTGGAGCAGCATCCGTTGAAGCCGGATACCACCTTGCAGCTGGAACTGGAACTGGACGAGTGCAACGTGGCGAATGCGGACGACACACCGCCAGCCATGATCTTGGTGGAGACCTGCATCAATAGTAGGGACACTGTGACCGATCTGGAGAGTGTTGCCACTGCGGAACCCCCCGATCAGGCCGCCTGTTCCATGTCATTGGGTCTGAAGCCCAATGTACAGTTCAATCTCCGTCCACACACTGTGCAGAGTAATCGAGAGCTGTCCCTGTCCTGCACCGAGGTAGCTCTGGCAGCAGCCAATCTCTCGTGTGCCACTGACACCTATGCCGACCACAATGTGGCAACGCCGAAGCTGCGTCGCTGTGTAGATGGCGCCACACAGTGCAACAATCTCAATTTGGACTATGAGGCGTCGAATTCCAGCGAGTCGATGCCATCGATTGGCTCGCTCGTCTGTCGCATTTGCCACAATTCCGACAATCCAGAGCAGTAAGTATTATTTAATTGATTGTTATTCTATATAGCGCAATATAAATAATGCATAATTAAACTATAATGGCAAGGTATGCAGCAAGTGTTAAGGAGGCAAGTAGTCTATAGGCTATTAAATAGCATTTATTAAATTTTACAACTTGTTTAAAAAATTCATATAAAATATATAAAATTATATATATTTATATTGAAAATTATATAGATTCATATCTTTTTATATTTTAATATACATATAAATAATATAATTTAATGTGAAAAAATGCCAGGAATTTGGTTTTAAAGCTTTCAATCTTCATATTCTAAAATTCATTTTACATTTTGAAAAAGCATAACCCCTTTTTTTATGATAGGATATCATAATTGATATTTAATAATTGTTGCGTGTTGCCACAAACTGTGCAAGATAAATTGTCTGGTTTGTGTTTCAATTTTTTAAATTATTTAAATTAGGGTAATGTGATTTTAAATAAATACAAAAATATGTATTATAGAAAAAGTATTCTTTGGCATTATTATGATAGTTCTGTACATTTTCGCACATTAATAAATGTGAACAGGAGGCCAGAACATGGTTGTGTGCGTTGTTAGCTCTGGCTGTTGTGCTTTTAACTGTTTGCTCATCTGCCCGCACATTTAATCCCCCGCTTTTAATGTAGCCATTGTTCATAACGCTTGTTTGTATGTTTGTATGTTTGCAGACTGGTGTCGCCATGTTTGTGCAAGGGCTCGCTGACATATGTGCACGTGCACTGCCTGGAGCGTTGGATTAGCACCTCGCGCTGCACGATCTGCGAGCTGTGCCAGTTCCATTACAACACGGAGCAGACATTGCGGTAAGTGGCAAAGTGGCAAAAGCTGGCAATTCACCAAAGTGGCAACAGTTCAAAGGGGCCAACGTCAACGCCGCTGCTGAGCCCCTCGACTGGCGCCTCGTCAGAGATGGAATGCACTTTGTGAGAGTGTGATTGGGCTATAGACCGAAAACAGACGGAAGTTTTTAATCACAGCTTCCACGCAAATGGCCTAACTCATTTGCCCCTCTCTCTTTTACTACCTCTCTCTCTCTTTCCATTTGACCCTGCATTTTAAAAAGGAAAAATAGGTTTACTTTCTTAATGCAAATGATAAATTTATATACTACGTTGCTTCTGGCATTCTTTTGAAGATATGCAACAGACAATTTGTTCGACATGCTGGAGGAGGTGGGATTGATTTGAGCCTAGGTTGGTTCTATTATAAAAAAAAAAACAGATTACAAGTTCTACGACTATCGGTTACGTCCGACTATAGTCTTCCGTCCGACTGTTCTGTCCCGTTCTTACTTCTTCTGCCCTATCTATCCACTCTGTTGCCTTTGGCTTAATCCGATTCCTGCCCCCGCAGCTACACCTGCCTGCAGTCGGTGCGTCTCTGGTACTCAAGAGCCATGAGCCGTCGGGCATTGCAGGAGGATTGCCAAATGTTCTCGCTGCTGACGCTGGTGGCATTTGGCATTATTGGCACGCTGCTGGTGGGCATTCAGTATTACGGACTGCACACACAGTCCTGGGGCCTGAGCAAGCTCTGGACCAAGTCCTGGATGTTGTTTTTCCTGTTAATGACCGTAAGCTCGATAATCCCGTTGGCTTAACATTCTCCGTTTCTACTAAATCACACACAGATAACTGTTTACTTTGCGAATGTCTATATGCTGGTGAAGTCGCAGCTCACGCCCTGGTATCGGTAGGTATTATGATATATATATAAATAGTATAAACCATTCCTTGATATTTGCCTTGAACCGTAGCTGGTGGCAGTCGGCGCGTGACATTAAGCTCATACTGGAGAACCGACGTCCGTTTCCCAATCCCAATCGCCTGCAGCCTCTGTCGCCCTTGACGGCCTTGGACAGCGCCTCGACGACGGCCTCCATGTTCACACATCACGATCACCTGGACCCCGCGCCCAGCGCACAGCCCTCCCGCCTCTCCCCCTGCTCCAGCACCAACTCATTGCCTCCAGACGCTCCCTCTGCGCCGGGGGAGATCAAGGACAAGCCCCAAGTGCCCATGATGAGCCTGGCCCGCAGCGCAGAGGCGGCCATTGAGCAGGCGCTGCACAGAGCAATGGCTACCGTGAGCTCCTATTCGGATGCCGCTGCAGGTCTGAGTCCCCAGGGCAATGATTGCAAGTCGCTGACGAATGATGAGGCTGCTGATGACGTCAGCGCGGCCATTGAGGAGGCGGCGGGGCAAGAGCCACAAGCGCAGGGACAGCAACAAGACGCAAAGTAGTCGCCATGGAACTTGAACTGTAACTGAAACTGTCTGTGTGTGTGTGTGTATTGAGAAGGCGAAGCAGAAGGACAGTTCGGTAATTAAGGCTCAAGGGCAAGGCGTTTGCTACACTTGGCAATTTTTGCGTGTCCTTTGTTTAATGTAGTTTCAATGCTTTTAATGAACTCGTCTTAAATGGCCAAAAACTTTTTCGCCTCCCTCACTTTCTCTTTCTCTGTCTCTTTCGCTGTGCGCTGTGTCTCGTATCGATGTCGTTGGCGCTGCGTGCCTGCACTTGGCTGCTTCCTTGTAGTTCACAACTTCCGTTTCCGGCCCGAGCTCGAGCAAATTAAAGCTGATAATGCCGCAGAGAGTGAAAGCGTCCTCAAGCCAAGCCAGGGCTGCATGCGCACGTCAAATGGCTTGATGGCCCAGCCAGTCACGTGATTGATGGCTCATAAATTAGTCATTTCGTCTTAGCCGAGAGGACACCCCACAGCGTGAATGCTGGGATCGCAGCACTATGCCAGCCATGGTCTTGTTAGTCATGAACCTGTGCTATGCGCCAGGCGAGTGCAGCCCCCGCAATCAAGCAGTAATTTGGCATAAGCCAAAGCGCTTTACCGCCCCCCTCTCCCAGCTATTAGCTGGGAATTTAATATCGGCAGTGGCAGGCGCTCAACGCCTGCCTCCCATCTGGGGGGCGTGTCTGCCTATTGTGCACCGCCCAAAGCTGTATGCGAGACTCCAGCTCCTGCCGCCTGATGTTGACATATTACGAGTCGACCCATGACCAGATAGCTTCCCTCCAGAACCCACTCCAGGGTCAGCCAGTGCTCTGCGCATACCATTGTGAAGGGTTAACAACACAATGACCTTCAATCACGCTCCTGCCTCTGCTGCCACCATGCTGCTTGGGCAATCACAGCGCGACCATGTCAAACCGAATGATTGAACGCTTTTCAGCCTAAATCGCCCTGCGAATCCCTTGTTCCGTTTTCATTTGTCTTTGCACAATTTCCATACACCCCAAGTGTATAAGCATGGCTGAGTGCTTTTCGCAAATGTTTGCGCTACAGTCTAAGCCCAAATTGAAAGCAAAGGCTTCGAGAGTAAATCCTTTGCATTTAAATAAGTTTTTTTTTATGAAAAATTGGCATGTGTGGAGCAGTTTAAGCTTTTAAAAAGTTATGTTTACCACAGAAAAAAGCTACAGTCGTTTCTGGCTTTACAGTTCAAAATGCATATTAACTTCAACTAAGTCATGTAATAGAATTCTTTTTAAGACAGTCCCAAAATAGTTAATATATATAGATTATTCGAAGTAGCATTTATTCGAGACTGAGAGAGCAGAATAGTATGTATGCTGCGCGCAGGCAAGCGAAGGAGAGAGCATAAAGTAACAAAGGAGTAAATACCGTTTCATTCGGTGCATAAAGTAGAAGACATACAGTGGTGCAATTATACATATTTCCAACACTCCTTCTCACCACGATGTCTATCTTTACATCAACTTAATATATAAATTTTTCATTTATTTTTCATACATTTCACTTATTTGTCTGTTCCTTAGTTTAATCCTAACAACTTAGTACATTTTGTATGTTTTACTTTAGACAAATTCTTCGTTAATACATCAGAAATCATATTTTCTGTACAAACATATTCTATATCGATTATCTTTTTCTTATATAGTTCTCTTACATAATGATGCTTAATGTCTATATGTTTGCTTCTTGCGTGAAATGTAGCATTCTTAACAAGACATTGGGCACTTTGGTTGTCGCTGTAGATCATCATTGTTGGCGACGCCTCGAAACCCATCTCGCCTATGAGTTTCAGCACATACGATGCCTCCTTCGCTGCTGTAGATAGAGCCACATACTCAGCTTCCGTGCTACTGAGTGCTACGATGCTCTGCTTTTTCGATTCCCACGAAATTGCCGATCCAGCCATGAAGAACGCCCATCCGCTAAACGATTTGCGGTCCGTGCTGTCACCTGCCCAATCCGCATCTACGAAACAGTGTGCAGGTACACCAGTTCGAGCATAATGTAACTGCAGGCTTGCAGTTCCTTTCAGGTAGCGAAGCACCCGCTTGGCTGCCACCTCGTGTTCCTTGTGAGGATCACTGCACCTTTGTGCCAGCTTGGCAACGGAATGTGCAATATCTGGTCTAGTCGTCATAGCCAGATACAACAGTGAACCAACAAGCGATTGATATCTTGTCTGGTCCACCCTCGGACAATCGGCATTCTCACACGTAGTTTGGAAGCCAACCTCCAATGGAGTCGCATTGGATTTGCAGTCTTCCATGCGATATTCTCTCAGCAGCCCCTCAATGTACTGCTTATGGCCAATTGCAACGCTGCCTGTGTCACCAGCCCGTTCAATTTCCATGCCCAAAAAATGCTTTAGCTCTCCGCCATCTACCACATCGAATTCTTGTGCTATAGAATTCTTTATGTTGATCAGGTCGTCTTTACTGGAACAAGAAATAATTAAATCGTCAACATATACAACAATAATACTTAAGTTCTCTCCGACTGCGCTGGTGTATATGCATGGCTCACTAGGACAGGATACAAATCCCAACTTTAGAAGTGTACTATCCAGTGTCTGATTCCATTCGCGGCCACTCTGCTTCAGGCCGTACAAGGATTTGTTCAGCTTCAGTACCCTCTTCGGATACTTTGGGTCAACGAAGCCCTCAGGTTGTCGCATATACACATCATCTTGTAGCTCACTGTTGAGATACGCAGCTGAGACATCCATTTGATGCATAAACATTTTGTTCTCCACGGCCAAGGCAATCACCAATCTGATAGATGAATACCGCGCCACTGGCGAAAACGTTTCCTTGTAGTTAACGCCGTACTGCTGCCCGCAACCTTTTGCAACTAAACGAGCTTTGAATCGTTCCACATTGCCGTACTTGTCGCGCTTTGCGGCAAAGACCCACTTGCAGCCAATACTCTTCTCACCCGCCGGTAGATCAACGAGATTCCAGGTCTTTATGGACTGGAGTTGATCATACTCCTTCTGCATCGCAGTTCTCCATTCGTTAGCATGCTCCATGCTTAACGCCTCTGTAACATTATTGGGCACTACAACCTCTTCGGCTTGACCAATAATGTTCAACATGTTGTACTCCTTCCGTGGACGCCCTGGCGCTCCAGTACGAACAATCTTTGGCCTCCCTGGACCACGTTTTGCTTCAACGATGCTCTCCTGCGACTCGGGTTCAACTTCATTGTCTTCTTGCTGCTCTTCTCTTAGTTGTGCTTCGACCTCTCCATCCGGTTCAACTTCAACGCTCATTATCAAACTATTTTGATCTTCAGGGAATTCTTCGGTTGATGCACCTGTACCTTGTACAAGCTCGTGCTCTAGAAACACAACATCCCTGGCTTCCTTAACACCTTGTGTTTGTGGATTGAAGAGTCGATAAGCTTTAGCAGTATCTGAATACCCTACTAAAATATGCTCGATACCCTTTTGACAAAATTTCCTTTTGTGCGTTTTGTCTAGTACGATGGCCTTCGTACCAAACATTCTCAAATGGGTTACACTTGGCTTCTTCCCGAACCAAGCCTGGTATGGAGTCATCTCTGAAACAGCTGACGTCTCAGATCTGTTCCTTAAATACGCTGCAGTCATTATGGCTTCACCCCACAGGGATTCATTGGCATTGGCATACACCAGCATGCTCCTTGCCATCTCCACCAGCGTCCTATTGGCACGCTCTGCAACTCCGTTTTGCTGAGGAGTATGGGGAACGGTTAGTTGTCTCTTGATTCCATGGCTTACCAAGAACTTCTCAAATGCTCCGCTCAAGTACTCGCGTCCATTGTCGCTTCTCATGGCCTTTATTTTCTGCCCAGTTTGCTTTTCAGCCATCGCTTTGAATTCTTTGAATCTCTCAAAGATCTGATCTTTACTTTTTAACATATACACCGTTACGTAACGCGTCTTATCGTCAATAAAAGTAGCAAAATAACGTGCACCGCCCTTCGATACTGTGCTTATCGGGCCACAAATGTCTGTATGTATTAATCCCAGGATTTCACTCGACCGATTTTCTGACATTTTTGGGAATTGTTTTACGCATATTTTACTCTTTGCACATGTCTCGCAGACAAAGTCATTCACGTTACCGGTAATATTACGCAAACCATATACCATATCTTTTTGGATCATGGATTTTATGCTTTTAAAATTCAGATGTCCGAATCTATTGTGCCATGTTATCATTTGTGTTAAATTCGTTTTTGCAGCAAACACAGTTTTATTTTCATTTTTAAACACAAACAACTCATTTTCTTTCTTTGCAACTAATACAGTGTCACCATATTTATTTTTCACACTCGCTTTACTTTGTTCAAAACATATTTGAAAGCCATTATTTGTTGCTTTGGCCACCGAAATAAAATTACACTGCAGATTCTTTACATATAACACATCAATCAATTCGATAATGTTTCCTTGCCAGTCTATTTTAACTGTGCCAATACCTTCTGCTTCAATGTAATTTTCGCCAACTAGCATAATTTTTTCTTTATGCTTACGGATTGACTCAAACAATAATTTGTTTGCACATAAATGGGCTGTTGCCCCACTGTCCACGCACCACACATTTTGTGTTAGGCTGCTTCGTGTTTTCGCCGCGGCAAAAACCGAAAACGATTTCTTTTTGTCATTCCGTTTCTCACTGTTGCTGTCTCTTTCTGACTTCGCCGTTTTGTCTTTCGATCTGCAATTCGCCGCGATGTGGCCACGGCGGCCGCACTTAAAACATTCGATATTCTTCATATCCTTTTTGTGCTTGTTCGTTGGTCCGTTATTCTTGTCTTTTTCGAAACGCGACGCGAACATTTTCTGTTCCTCTTTCACGACTGCTTGCTCAACCGTTTTTCGTCTCTCCCCCTCTTCTCGCAACTTGATTTTTAGGGCGCTCAGAGACGGCAAATTATCGCGGGCTTCTATGGCGATTACAAAATTTTCATACGCGTCACTTAGGCTTGCCAATAAAATAATAACTAACATTTCATCTGGCACTGTTTGTTGAATTTCGTTTAATTTTTCAATCACTTCAGAAAAATTACTTAAATGATTTGCAATGTTGTCCGATTCCGTCATTTTCATATACAGTAATTGTTTGAATAACTGTATTCTACGCGCCGGACCTGATGGCATGTAGATCCCGGCCAGCTTTTTCCAAGCTTCCAATGACGTTTTACAATGCTTAACATGGTTAATCTGCGACGGCTTAATACACAGCAAAATACTCGCAAGAGCCTTTTCATCTTTTATATCAAAATTCGTCTGTTGTTCCACTGTACCGCTTTCGTTTTTCACTTCGCGGCCGCACACGATCGCCCACAACTCAGAATGTATCAGCAGACTTTTCATCTGCACTGCCCACGAACTATAATTTTCGCTATCCAATTTCTCTATTGAATATTGGGAACTCATCTTGAACACTTTATTGTTCCAATCTCAT